>OY282642.1:42491996-43091996 GCA_958299015.1 Tetanocera ferruginea
TTGTTTTTTGTTTTTTTTTTTTTTTGACATGACTTAAGAGCAGCAATACCCAAGTGTAAACATTAATACTCTCATACACATACATACAACAAACATACTCACACATTGACACACATAAGCAACCACAAATTAACGCACGTTTTTGCCGCGTTAAAAAACGAAATTCAACGATTTTTCGCTGCTATTCTTTATCGAAACAAACGAATCGATTTGGGGAAGTGAATGCAGTCGTATGTTGTTGAGACTAAAGGTGTTTGTTGTTGTTGTTATTGTTGTTGTTGTTGCTTAAGCTTTCGTTGTTAGTGTCATTGTCGTTGATTATAATTATCAACGCGAATCTGATATGTTTTTTGTATCCACGCGATAAAAACCTCATCTAATAGAATGTGTTATAAAAACACGTGGGGGGGGGGGTCAGGGGTTATATGTAGCCCTGCTTTGGTTAAAGCATGGGAAAGCGTCTGTGTATGATAAACCAGCTGCTGTTGAGCTATAATGGGGGCAGACCGCCAGACAGACAACAGTCAGTCATAAAAGTGCGTGCTGTTGCGGCATAAAAAAAAAAAACTCACGCACCCAAATGTTGCCAGCAGTCTAAACAATGTTATTTTTGTTTTTGTTTTTTTTGTCGTTGTTGTATTTTTGTATATTTTCTATACTCTTGATTTTTAATTTTTTTATATTTTGACTTGAAGTTTTTGAAGTCGTTTTTTCTACACAACTATGCGTTATTTTTGGGTGTGTGTAGCTGGGAAGTTATACGCTGCTAGCGAAAAAGGAAGTCAGGGTTGTGCAAAGTGTAAACAAACACAAAAAATAAGGTCGAAGATGTTTTATGTTGCTGTTTTTTTTTTATGTTTTAGAATAATTTATGAATTTATCATTTGTAAAAGTTTTACTCAACAGTTTTAAGTTTTTATGATTAATTCGTTTGCTATGTCTTGGGGCCATTCAAGCCGAGGGCTGTCAAAATATTTACAAACTTTAAACCATTAGCCAAAACAACACTGCATTTAACCATAAGTGAAGATTAGACAAAAAGTAAAAGTTTTAAAGTTTTGCGTAAATTTTCGGCTTACGCACACATGTCAAGTTTTGTGTGTTCATATTTCTTGTACACACACTTTACGAACTTAAAACACTAGGTTTATGAAATATTCATGTTTTCGTGTTTTTTTCTTTTGTGTACTTTGTGCATTGATATCAAGAATAGTTCATGTCACGCATGTAATTTCATGATGTAATTTCAAGAACCAAAATTCATGCATGCAATTCATGCAGCTCGTGTATAAATTCATAGTTATTATAAGCGTTTTTTGGTACAGTGTTGTTAACATTTTGCAAAATTGTTCCACTAAATTTCGAGTTTTCTTTATGTCTTACAAATAATTGGAAAAAGTCGCAACATTATTAGGCTTTTAGACAGAAAACTTTTTGATATATTTTTTTTACAAAATTGTGTTATAAATATTTTGAGTGTTACCACTAAATCCGAGAAATATTTCGTTAGAGTATTGTTTTGACAATAACAAAATATCATCAGTATCGCAAAGCATAATATCGCAATTCGTTTGTTCAAATCAATTTTCAAATCATTCAAATCATTTTGGGCTCCAAAAACAATTCCCAGCTCAAAAATCAAACTATTATATAAGGTTTTTTTCTAATTTTTAATCCGTTTCTATATTTTCCGCCTATCAATAACGCCCCATTTAATACAAACAGTCACTCAGTTACTTGACTACATTTCAAGTGGTTCTCCAGTCGACGTCACTGTCAGAATTCTTTGCATTTAAATGAGTTGTTGTTGCTGTGGGTTTTTTCTGACGCTATCGTACTCCCCTGCCACATCATCTCCTACAAAACAAACAAACGCATATTTAATCTTCTCACGATGCGTACGTGCAAATGAACTGTCACTTTGACAGCTGTTTGTGACAGGAAGAGTTGCCAGCATAGCGCTAAGTGAGACTAGAAACAAATAAAAACAAAAAAAAATAACAGCGCAAAAATAGGTCAAATGAAGAATTTAATCAAATTGAAATGTTCCCAATATTTGTTTGTGTTTTTGCTATAGCTTTATTCCCCACATTTGGCTAGGTTTTTCGTTTGTTGTTGTAGTTGAGTTTGTTGTTTTTATTGCTGTTGTTGTTGTATATGTTTATTTTAGACGGGGTGACGTCAAGTGTGCTTAATGCACAGCTTCAAAAGGGCGGACATTTTGCCACAAGAGCGACGATAATGCCAACAATGACAACAACAACAACAACAACAACAACTAGCACAGAATATGTTACTTTTTCTGTTGTTGGATTTATGTTGAGGGCAAATAAACATAATCATAACCAAACGATGGCAACTCGTCCATATTTTTCTATTTATTTATTTGGTGTTTTTTTTTTTTTTGTTTTATGGCGCACAAAAATCAATTTTTCAAAGCAAGTGAGTAAATTTCATGTTATAATGATTTCAACAGGAAGACTAGATGAAAGAAACAGCAAATTATTTTAAAATGCGGTTTAGGATTAGGAAAGGGGGCGGAGGCATAATAACATAATTTATGCTGAAATGATTTAGAAATAAAATTTGTATTGTTTTTGTAAAATCAAATCAATACCTGAAGCCTAAATCAAATATATAGCCAAAGTTTTTGTTGAATATACGTTGAGAATTTACAATAACAACAAAATGTTGGCAAAAAGTTACAAAATTAGCATTCACTTGCCTATTCAATGACAATATGATGTAATATAAATACAAATTTTTAAAAGTTGTTATGTTAGATCGCATGTATTGTGTGCGCTGAAGCAGATGCCGTTTTGCTTTTGCAGATGGCTGAAGCTTTATTGATCTGGTAGTGTTTTTTATCTGGTAGACAAAAAAATGCAATGTTTTTAAAATTACTTGATAAACATTTCCAAACATATTCAGCCAATCATGAAACATTTCAACTCCCGGGAGTTGCAACTGGGAGTTTCCAATTTAAAGATAGCAAATAAAGATATATCATTTTTTTATTTTTCACTCTTGGATATTGGCGGTTGATGAACAAAATTGCATTAAAAATGTCCAAAAAGTATTTTAACTTTATCTTAAAAACGGAAACTCCCATTTACAACTCCCGGGAGAAAATGTTTCATGATTGGGCTGAATCACAAGAGTGGGTCGGCCTTCATAGAAAAAAAAAAGTTTGAAAAAACCACCCTCTATTTTAAAGTTGACCTCGAGAGGATTCCGAAAACCAAAAAAAATTTTTTTTGGACCACCGGAAAAACAGCCAAAATGGTCTTTTTTGCATAGCTTAAGCATTACATGTCAGATCTTAAAAAATTATAAGTCGTTAAAAAGGGCTTTACAAGCACTACAATGTCCTTCTTATGACATTTTTATTTTTGAGGTCATATTCAACTGGTAAGCCCCATTAGCCCAATTTATCCCCCTTAAATTTCTTTTTTTTCCCCATATAATTAAACTCCTTCAAATTTGTTTAATTTGTGTTCAAAAAATACCTGGATACCTGAATACCTGGATACAATAAAAATTACATGGACGACCGAGCTCCGTTCAGAATCCCACTGCATATTTAATCCTAGAATGACATGCTTATTTTTTATACATAAAGGTCAGGTAAAGAATCAACGACACCATTTTTTTAAAAGGCCCCTACCGATGTCCTATACAGAAAAGTCTTTAGAAATGACTTGTTTTTGATAATTCAGATTATTTAGAATAAGAGAAAATACCAAACAATTTTATGCATAATAGTTTTTAATAAAAAAAATAAATCTTTTCTGTTTGAGTTCATTTGGCTTTGTACTAAAAAAGCTACATAAAACAAAATTAAATATTAACTACTTCAAGCATACATTGAATATAAAATAAATTTTTATCTTAAAAACAAAGTTCTAAATTTTATTCAGATGACGTTTTTAAATGGATGAGGTCATACTATAGGCAATAGGCAGTAAGTTTTTTTTAACCTCCACTGTACCAAAGCAAGCGCTGAAACAATCAAGTTCATCATTGGATTCGTTGTAGATCGATAACATTTTTTCCAATTTCTTAATATTTATATATGTTTTTGGTTGCAGATTTTGCGTTCCAGCAATAAAAATGGAATATTAATACAAAACCTACAAAAAACAACCCAAAATATGAAACTGAAAAAGTTACTCAAAAGCCATGCTTCGTCGTTTCGACGACGATAATTCTTAAAAATCATACTTCTAAATTATTTTTTCGATTATACGTCTGTGCATAGTTTCAAGCTAGACTTTGACTGGTGCTATAGGAAACATCAGAAGAAAACAAAATAAAACAAGGAAGAAAAATTATTTAATATAACCATGCGTCGTCGATGCGACGAAGCATGTCCTTCTAGGGTTAAATGTTCCACGGCTTATAATGTATCGAAAATGTCAACCTTAACTTAGAAACAACGTATAAGATAATATTTTTCAATCAGCTTGAAAATCATTTTTATTTTGTGATAATTTTGTCAACCAACTTAACGAATTGGTTTTGCTATTTTTCTCCCTATATAAATGCGAAATAATTTCGATGATTTACTTTACTTTACGAAATTAAAAAAATGTTAGATTCCGTTTTGCATCTCAGCCTCAAACTTATTCTTATTGCATTGAATGCGAAGGCTAAAGACATAAAGAGAGAAGAAAGAGAGAGGAATATGCTATTTTAAGCGAAAAATGGCAACCGTGCAATTATTTTTCTTTACTTTGGCAAAAATTAAATTTTTTGAAAATAAATAAATTTCTCCGTCACCAATCGTGACGACGTGGGTTCAAATCCCGCGACCGACACTAATTTGTTCAGCAATTTTTTATTTATTTGTATGATTTTTTTATTAATTTCAATTAAAAAACAAAAAAAAACAAATTGGCCATTTCAGCCCTTGAAAGGACTTTGACCGAGCTTCTTATGATCAATTGTGTTGTGTGTGTTATTAAATGTTTGCACACAATTGACCGAGAACTGGACCTACATGTTTTATGCCGACTCCGAACGGCTAAAGTTCATGTTCTCAAGAAGCTTTACATGGCATTATTTACTCTCTGAGATTTGCCATTGTCTGCAGAGAGGTGGTGACCGATCAGAAAATTTTTTTATTGAAAAAACTTTTCGCCGCGGCTGGGGATCGAACCCGGGCTCCGAGCGTGCTAGGCCACACACTTAACCTGCATGCCACGGTCACCGGACGTGTTATATTAATTTCAATTATTGTTTATATTTTTCTAATTATTATATTATTGTTTTCTATGTATTCGGCAAAAACTAAATTTTTTGCCAACGAACGAATTTTCCCAACAAAGAAAGTGGCACCGACACTTATTTTTAGCAATTTCTTATTATTTTTATAAATTTTTATACTTGTTGATATATTTCGAATTATTTTCTTATTGGTTTTTATTTATTTTTATGGAACAACCAAAATCTAAAAAAAAAATGTTATAAATCTTCTTGAAAAGATAACAAAAGTATAATTCTATTGATCCAATTAAGATTTTTATTCGTAAAAATGAACATAAAAAATAATAAAGTAAATTGAAAAATATGAAAAATTGATAAAAATAATTAAAAATTGCTAAAACAAATACTTGTCGGTCGCGGGATTCGAACCCAGGCCACCACGATCGCTGGCCGATCTGGGCATGTTCAGTACATTGAATGCGAGTATAAAGCGAACGAAATTCCGTTCAAAATCTCCTGCATCACACTTTCTAGGCAATGCTAAAAATCTAGGCTCTATAGTTTTAATTACAAAAACTAAATGAGAAATATATGAAACCGGTAGTATTCAGCAACAAGAAAGAATCTAAAAACTGCATTGATAAAGAACAGAGTGTGGTAAGAATAACGCAACAGAATAATAATAATAACTTAACAGAATAAGATTTGCCAGAATAAGGTCGATTTAATTTTTTTTCCTTTGCAAGTGTACGCCAGTACCAACATCAACGCGCACCAAATATAAAACAGACGTTTTAAAAGATCGTTTTAAAATGTCCGTTTTTAAAATGAAAATAAACGTTAGAGGAGCAAACTCTGGGTTAAACGTTTTTTTCGTGCTTTTCGTGCTACGAAACGTTTTCACAGTTTTCTCTGTGTATAAATAGTAACAAATCAAATTCATTTCAATATGCAAGCCGGGGAAATTTTTCATAAAAATTATTTTTGTCATAGTTTTTAGTGTTTTTTTTTATTAGCAGCAAATTCAAATTGGTAATTCTTTTAAATAAGATAAAAATCAATGGTCCTATTATTTTTATTTATATTAAAGAAAATTGTACCACAGTTCTGTTTTTGTCAGATGTAACATAACTTTTAAAAAACACAAGGTACGCAATTAAAAAATATAGATTTGTTAAGACTGCTTCAATTAAAATAATGTGAACGTCCAGGTTCTCGAAAAAAAAGGTTTCATAAAGTATAAAAAAATTTCTCATATTGTGGCTTTATATAAAAAATTACATATTTTTGCTTAGATTAAGATTGCAATAAGTATGTAGTCTCCCTAAGTAACCATCTACATACTTTCAACATTCCATCAGTAGCATTGACCTCTATCTTCTACGCTATCCTACAACCAGAACATCATAAAAACACACTTCAAGCCTTTACTAAGAAAAACTTTATGTCATCGCTTTCCTGGTACAATAAAAAACTACGTTCATTTCATAATATTAGGAACAAACTTTGTCACGCTTTAATTTTTCGTCCTTCTCTTCACCTCATAAAGGGTTTCAGCATAAAAAAAACACTTTTTGTGAATTGTTTTTATTGAAACCTTTTGTAAATTATTAGGTACACTTTTAACAATATTCTATAACGTTTGTAACATTCCAGAACGTCTTTGAAAGATAACAATTTGCGGTGTTCACTATATCTCGGTCGGAAATTATCAGAAATAAAAAACTATTAAAATTTAGTCAAAATATCATCAATTCATTCCTCGATGTTCTATGATTATTTTTTAAATTTTAAAAATTTGTGGTGTCCATCTAAAGTGTTTTTTCCGCCATTACATTTTCCGTGTGGGAAATCCCCTGAATGTAAAAAAATGTTAATTAAATATTGGGTAGAGGTATTTTATGTGTAGAAAATGTGTGCCAAGTTTGAAATGAATCGGTCAAGTAGTTTTTGAATCAAGTAAACACGGACTTTGAAAAAGTAGTTATGAGAAAAACGCGTTTAAAAGTTTGTGAGCTAAAAAAGTTAAGAAACAAATTTTTTTTAACTTACATAGAATCATCGATTCCAGCTCCATAGATTGACTCCCTGCAGCAGCTTTGATGTCTTGAGGATCGATCTTTTTCTCAATTCTTTGTTGTATCGTAGCTTCTTTGCCATACTGCTCAGTTTGGATCTCGGCCCTATCAATGCAATTCTGTCCACCAATCTTGCGTTTTCATGTAGCATGTAGCATGTAGCTACATAGATGCAAATTCAATAATTTTTTTGCTGCCAGATGATTTTTTCACTTTCCAAATTAGCTGGTTCAAACTTTCGTAGGCATTTTGAGTAAAACCTTCAAGAGACCTATCCAAAAGTTCGTCTCTTCTCAAATCTGCGTAAATCGGTTTAATCGCTTGTAAGACATCTTCTGAAAGTGGAGTTCTCAAAAAATAAAAACTAAACAAATTGGCTATTTCAGCCATTGAAAGGACTTTGACCGAGCTCTTATGATCAATTGTGTTGTGTGTGTTATTAAATGTTAGCACACAATTGACTGAGAACTGGAACTACATGTTTTATGTCGACTCCGAACGCCTAAAGTTCATGTTCTCAAGAAGCTCTACATGGCATTATTTACTCTCTAAGGTTTACCATTGTCTCCAGAAAGGTGGTGACGGAACAGAAAAATTTTTTTATTGAAAAAAACTTGCCGCAACTGGGGATCGATCTTGGACTCCGTGCATGCTAAGTCACACACTTAACCTGTATGTAGGACTATTCATGTAGGTATCAATCAGGACTAATCATGATTGCCTTATGCTGCAGGAAGATGTTCTATCTTGATCTAAGTGATGTATGATAAAGACAGTAACAGTATTAGCTTGAAAAGATCTCAGTATCCAATTGATTACACGTACGATATAATGGGTGAGTCACTCTCCATAGTTCAAACTCAAAATGATTTGCGGGTTAGTTTTGATTAAGAAATTAATTTAAACAATCATTTTGACTTTATTATTTCAAAAGCGAATAGATTATTGGGATTTATGAAGCAAAATAAAAAAAAAAGTTCTATGATCTTTACGCACTTAAATCTATTTATATATCCCAAGTAAGGTCAACAGTGGAATATGCTTGTACTATATGAAATCTCTTGAAGCAATACAGCGTAGATTTTCAAGATTTGTGTTTCTGAAAACGGGTTCTGGGGATGGAGGTTTTCCATCTTTTACATAACGATGTGTAATAAGAGATCTTTAATCGCTTGATCGCATGATTTCTCAGCACTCTTATCTCTTTTTCCTATATATGCTCCCTGAGAACAGTTGAGAAGTAGGCAGCATTTTTTCTTATTTCTCTCTCAAGCATGAACAAATTATGGTAGATCTGATACCATTTCAAAGCTTGGCATAGAATTCAATTCTGTTTTCAATCAAATTAGCGTTTCCTAAACGCGAGTTGTTTTTCAAAAAGAACTAATGAAGTTACTCTAAGGAGTTGAGATTATTTTCCTTTTTATTACCTTTTAAGCATATGAAATAATTCTATTAAATCTAATAAATAAATTATCTTTTTTGCACGTGCCCTACACATTCACGTTTTTACACATTCATACGTTTTTATTTATAAAAAAATTTTCACCGTAAGGTCCAGCTTTCACTAGTTTTCTTCTGAACGGCGAAACATTTCGATATAAATATCTTCGTTAGTTTTACTTGGATTGAATTCAAATTTGAACATAATTTTCTTGAGATGTCAGTCAAGAATATCAATCCTTACGTCTTAAAATCTCACTATCTTACCTTTGTTTGACTCATCTTCGAATACGCTAGTCAGGTTTGGTCTGCCATCTACAACACCCATTCAATACGAACCGAAGCCGCTTATCAAAGATTTGTTCGTTTCGATCTTTGTGGTCTTCCCAGTTCTGATAGTTTCAACTTCACTTTATATGCCATCTAAAATTGATTTACATGCATACTCTTGCAAAACGAAGTTAACTGTCCCGTTAACTGCCTTGCACTATTCCAATTAAATCTTTTAATACTAAGCCATGTAACCGTATTTCTATACCTCTCGTCCACCTTAATTTTCACTTTAGCGACTCCGACTGTAGTGAAGCTATAACCAGCATGCTTCGTGCAACCAAAAATTTGAACAGCGAACTCGATTTTCATCTGAGCAAACTTCGACTCCGGAATACCCTTCTAAGTATCTTAACCGCTTATATTAAGCTTAACCAAATAAATAAATTAATAAAAAGATTATTTGTTAATTTTTGTTAAGATAATCTTTTAGTGTTTGAATACATATTTAAATATAAGGTTTAAAGTGTTTCATACTTAGCTTAGCACACCGTTCGAGCCCTGATTTGTATATTTTGAACAAAATTAATTTATATATTCGTTTTAATTTTTAGAGTTTTCATAAAACATATGATTTTAACTGCGTGTTGCTGTGTGCTCAGATATGTTTAAAACATGAATTTCTATTAACAAGAGTTTTCTAATAACATAATTTATGGTACCTGTTTGTTTTTCCTTTTCTATTTTCTCTCTTTATTTTAGTTTGTTTTATTGTTAAACATCGATTTACTTAAGTCATAAATTTTACATGTTATGCGTTTTTGTTTTGTTTTCATCTCTTATTTTACTCGCTAGGCAATTTTCTTTTAATTCTTCTTTTGCTTTTGTTGCCCCAAATCTTCTTTGGTTAACTCTCGTACTTTCTTCTCGATTATACAAAAGCTGGCTTTTACCGTTGTTTTTGTTTTTTTTTTTTTTTGCTTTGTGCTTTGTGGGCTCTTAATGTGAATATCTAAAATGTGTTTAAATAAAACGTAAACATAACTAAAGCAGACAAAATATATATTTGAAAGAAATAGCATTCAAGTTTTTTTTAATATTATGCTATCAGCGTAGGAGCTTTCTAACCCACCCTCCCTCTTTTTTATTATTTTCCTTATATGCCCAACATTGTTGTAATTCAGCGTCGTTTTTTGTTAAAGAAAAAGGTCTAGGTTTTTGCCGTTATGTTGTGAAAGAGTCAGCCGAACAAAAAAAAAAAAAAAAAAAAAATACAAAAATGAAACAAAACAAAATAACAATGATTTCTCAGTTATGGTGAAGTCATCGAAAATTGTGCGTATAAAAGTATATATAAATAGCTATATATATATATATATATATATATATAAATTTATATTCAAGCATATAAAAAATGATTTAATTAAAGCGAATGGGAATTAAATTAGTTAATGAGCCTAAAGTTAAGGTCAATTGATGTATGGCGGGGGGCAAACTGAGCTAGCTTAATAAGCGAACTGGCTTTTAGCTTCAAAGTGAAACTAGCTGAGCAGAGTCGTTGGATTTTAGTTTGAACCACGCAGTACAGGGTATGTAGGAGGTGCAGATCAGAAAGTGGTCCAAGGTGCTCAGATCGAGTGATGTACGAGCTTAGTTGAGTCAATAGAGAATATGTTTAAGTAAATGTATGAAGTGTTAAATCAAAGCTGTTTATCGATAAAATTTCTTTTGTTCGTTTAAAGTGTGGCAACATTTTTTTGCAAATTTAATAAAATACAGTCCGAACTGAATATTAAATGATCAGTATAAGCCATGATAGCATTCCAAAAGTGTATTTTTTTAAAAGAAGCTTAACATTTATACAATTTCAGCAAAAATAAGTTCAACTTTATTCTGATTGTCAAAAGTTTCTTGGTGCCGTTAATGCTCAAGATGAGCCTGTAAGGATGAGTAGAATTAATTAGTTCTTGCACTCAATTTCAGCTGTTCTACTAATTAGATAAAGGTTTAAATGCTTCAAAAAACTTTAAGTAGAGCAAAAAGTAATAACGACGATTCGAAATAAAAGCTAAACGAAGTTTATTTTTACGACTCTGGCAAATACATAGATAAACAAAAATATAGACAAATACACACTTAATAGGCATGAGCACCCACGCATGTATATACGTAAAAGAAGCCTAGAACAACGAAAGCTAAAACAATAATGACGTAGAGAACACACTAAAACAACGTCAACAAAAACGACTTCAATTCGAAGAATATGATAATAAAAACAACCCCGATACACATAAATGTAACACAGCATAGCAGCAGCATCCAAAAGTTGCCGCACCAAACAACCCATCATAAACAGATACTAACTAGTACAAAAAGCACCCAAGCTCACCCTGCACAAAAACGCCCAGCTAGCCGAACAATGATGAAGCGCTGCAAATAAGAAGAATACAAAAAAAGTCAAATTAGCAGCAAAAAAACAGAAAAAAAATCAACACATATTCTTCAATGAAAAGCTAAACGAAGTTTTGCTACGTTTTACGCAAAAATTTCAAGAATTTAGAAATACTACAGATTCAACAATAGCACAAAAAAGGCAAGGAAGAAGTAGTAGAAGAAGCGCAAGAGAAATTGATATGTTAAGAAGTGAGAGAGCATGCTATAAAGAACAAGTAGTATAAGTAGCAGCCGAAGTTCAAAACCGAAGAGCTAAAATAAAAAAACAAAAAAGCTAGCCAGAACTTAAGACCACGACGCTGATGAGAAACCATTTAAGTTGTTTTTGGATGGAGGTCTGCTTAATGGGTAGTTCGACCCCGCCCATACAATGGCTAACGGTGTACAATAAAAGTAGGTGCCAAGGTAGCAGCAACACATGCTGCTGTTGTTGTTGTTGGTGTTCGGTGCTTTGTGCCGAAAAATTGGCAGTTTGTGAATCACCAGCAGCAGCAGCATCAACAACAATGGTTCTACCTTTGTTAAGTATGCTTCCAAATTCTCTACTATGTTATCTATTTTCGTGTTGTTGTTGTTGTTGTTGTTGTTGTTGTTTTGGTTCTTATTATATGAACTCTGTTACGCACTTGTTAGGCATTTTGGCTGACTCTTCTTCGTATGCTGCTTCTTCTTATTCTTCTTCGTTTTATTGCTTTTTCTTTACTATGCCATTTCGATGTCGTAAAAATACGAGAAAATATTTCGAGTATTTTACGATATGTTCTTTCAACGATATGTTCGTTTTGTTTATTCCTGTTTTTTGGCTGGGTGTGTAGTAATTATGTTTGTCTGTGTATTTGTTGGATTGTTTTTTTTTATTTTTTTTTCTCTTTTTTTTTTTGTAAACAAACGTTATGTTGTTTTTGTATACGTTTGTATCTTTGATAACGGCAAATAGGCTTTTTGTTTTCTTTTTTCGTTGAATTTTGTTCGGAAATTTATGTTAATTTTGTTTTGTTTTTTTTTAGTGTTTTGAATTTTTCCATAAAAATTTCTATTACATTGTGTTTTTTTTTATATTGTAGATTTTCTACGTAAAACGACTAATTTTTTTGTGTGATTTTCTTGTAAAATGTTTCCAAAGATAACCGTTTAGTTAAGTAAACATTTGACCAGTTGTTGCTTTTCTTTTCATGCTTTTTCCTCTTTATATTTCCTGCCCTCAGACTCTCTTTAATGTGCTCCAAACACTATTTCTTTTTCTCTTTTTTGGTTTTTCTTAATTTCTATAAGTGTGTTTTTGTTTCATTGGAATTGTTTTTTTTTTTTTTTTGTTTTTGTAAGGCATAAATCAGCTATTATCTATGCCATTTTTTATAAGAAAAACCGTTGTAAGAGGAATAATCTGATCCCAAATAGACCGGAAACGTTTTTAAATAATTGTTTTTATGTTATATTTTTGAATATCTGGATTGCGAATGAGCTATATATTATGCTTAAATTTGGTTTTAAAAAATATACTTATAAATACTTATAACAATACTTTATTTTGCTATAGAATATGAGTGCGGTCGGTCTATTCGGGTTAAAAATTTGGGTAGTCTAAAGTACATTATCGAATTTTAAATCTTTTAATGTTCATTTCCGGGTTTTTATTTCATATAACCTGATATCTATGGCATAAGTTACAGTAAATTTTGGGTTATTATGTACCTCTGCACTTAACTCTCTTAAATGTCTCCCTTTTTTTCGATACAAAATTGAATACATGCACTTAAATCTTTTTTCTCATTAATTTAATCTGCTTTTTTCTGGGACTCCGTTATTGATTGTTGCGATTTATCCCAAAAGGTAACTTCACAATTTATTTCCTGATCATCTATTTGCTGCATTCTTTAATATTTTGCTCAGTAGTACCACTTCTAAATAGCTTTTAGTATTTCTTTAAGTGTTCTTGAACAGCCTTCACCATAAGTATTATTTCTGGAGATCTTTACTGTAGGAATCTCCTTATTTAGAACCCCAACCCCTGCATTGATTGGGGGGTCGTCTATTTTTATCGTACCCCTGTGGTCTCTCTGACTTGTGGCCGTGCGGAAGTGACAGTCTAACTGTCCTTGTCGCAGAAGAGTGTGTATTTTTGCCAGCTAGCCCGTTTTCTTAAAGGCAGTGAATTAGGTCTTGTTCTATTGGTTGAGGGGAGCTGTTCATTCTTTCTTCCCTTTTTGGCCCGCAGAGACGACAGGTGTAAATGTAAACCTAGAACATGAAGGGCGCTGGCCATCCAACTTAAACACAGGAGTCACGAGCAAAAGATTAACAGTTGATTTCTTTGGGACAGAAAGGAGTTGGTCATCCTCCTTTCGCTCGAAACTAAATTGCTATTCACCTAAGCCGGGGAAGAGAAAGACAAGAGTACGGTTCCAATTAATTCCAAAGTTCTCCCTTCACTGCCTTCCTCAGAGATTTCCTGTCTAAAGCTATTTCTTTTGGAGCAATTTATTTTGGACGTGATATACTCACAAAATTTCATCAGCACTGCAGCTTGTTCTAGAGAAGTAAGGAGTGGTGACACACGGCTTTGGGAGCTCATCTCTATCCAGCATGTTTTGCTAAGCTTCCTTTCTTGGGACAAAGACTGCAACTGTATTCGCCAACCAATCGCGTGTTTTAATATCTGAGCATTTTACAGTTCTCCAACTCGATCCATCCTCACACACTTGCCATCTCAACAAATATAGGTATTCCTGGCCTAGACTTCTTTTTTACTGTGACAACTGGGTAGTCGTCTAGGCCTTCTTATCTTTCCAAAAGGGATAGATTCACTGAACATGGTACCATCAGGACCTTCTCCAGTGCTTTTTGATATGGTATATTACCTGTTGCTTAAGATGCTTAAGCTCCTAAGGTTCAGTTCACTGAAGGTCAGCTCACTGAGCAATCTCTCTCTCCATCAAAGGCAATAGCTCTATCTATACATGAATGTCCATGCGTGCTGAACCTACTGAAGTAACGAATTCGCGTTAATATAACGAGTAAATACGGCCACACCCACCTCCCATCAACCCAAAATTTTAAAACTCAATAAATAAGCTCATGTTAAACCTAAACTAAAAAAAAAAAAAAAAAAAACAAATTGGCCATTTCAGCCCTTGAAAGGACTTTGACCGAGCGTCTTATGATCAATTGTGTTGTGTGTGTTATTAAATGTTTGCACACAATTGACCGAGAACTGGACCTACATGTTTTATGCCGACTCCGAACGGCTAAAGTTCATGTTCTCAAGAAGCTTTACATGGCATTATTTACTCTCTGAGGTTTGCCATTGTCTGCAGAGAGGTGGTGACCGATCAGAAAAATTTTTTATTGAAAAAAACTTTTCGCCGCGGCTGGGGATCGAACCCGGGCTCCGAGCATGCTAAGCCACACACTTAACCTGCATGCCACGGTCACCATGTTAAATCTACAGAGATAAAATTTGGAACGTACGTATTTTATATCAAAACAAAATGTCTTCGTAAAATGGATGTCATCCGCCCTAGGATGTCATCCGCCCACGTCCACCTCCTATACAAACAAAAAATATAAACATAATAAATAAGCTCATGTGTAACGTACAGAGATAAAATTGGGTACGTATGTATTTTAAATCAAAACAAAGACGTCTTCGAAAAATAAATGTCATCCGCCCATGGCCACGTTCACCTCCTATACAAGCCAAAAATTTAAAATTCAATAAATAAGCTCATGTTTAACGTACAGAGAAAATTAGGTACGTATGTATTTTATATTAAAACAAAGACATCTTCGAAAAATGGGTGTCATCCGTACACGGACACGCCCACCTGCCAAACTACCCAAAAATTGAAAACTCAATAAATAAGCTTATGTTTAATCTACAGAGATAAAATTTTGAATTCATGTTTCTTATAACAAACCAAAGATGAAAAGTCGACTTCATTGCCGTTTAACGTACAGAGATAAAATTTGGTACGTTTGTATTTTATAACAAAACGGAGATGTTTTTGAAAAATGGATGTCAGCCAACCATGGACCATACAACCATAAATTGAAAACTCAATAAATAGGCTTAACCTACAGAGATAAAATTTGGTTTAAATTTTAAACCAAAACTAAGATGCATTTAATGGGGCGTAATCCGTCCACGAACACGACCACCTCCCATACAGCCCACAATAGCGAAAAAAATATTAAGGCATTAAAAAGTGAGCTACAGGAATAAAACTTGAAATTTTTATAAATTTTTGTAAATTTTTCATCAAAAATGCATATTAAATATGGGCCCATTTTCAGTGCTATTATTGTATATTAAAAAAGTAGTTTTAAAGTATTTCATAGTCGGGCTAGACCGACTTTAGACTTTCCTTACTTGTTTTGTTTTGCATTTGCACTGAAACAACGAACCAGTGGAACTTAAACCTTAACCTTAGCACCATCCAATAAATAGAGTGTCTCCTCCAGTGGCCTAAGGACGCCCTTTTTTTCATTTTTATCATGAGGTAAAAAATGTCATGTTTTAAGTGTTTCTATAAAATACTCATTGAGTAATAAATCACTGCAACGCTGTGGTTTTATTGACACATTAAGCGGTTCGGTCAGCGGAATCATGGTATTTATATGTTCAAAAACACTAAAGAAAGACTATTTTTTGTTGTTAAATGAAATTCATCGCAGCACTTATATTGCTAGCTCTCTTTATATCTGGTAATGCAATAATTATTTTTAATTTTTATCGCTAACCCATGAGGTCCTACTTTATTTTCCTTGCAAAACACTAGCTTATTTACGTACTGAAAAAAAAATATTAAACAGTTTCGATGGTATCGTAAGTGTAGACGTAGAATTCCGTTTAAATTGTAATCTCTTCTACTTTGTCTTTTTTTTTTTTTGGTCCGATTGTTTTGTCCATTTTGCAAGGTGTTTTTATTGATCTTCCGAAAATTAACAAATAAATTAATAACCGAAATTATGAACTGTGATATAATAGTGACAAAATTCAAAATTACATATTTATTCAGCGCAGGATATATCTGATATTTAAGTATATATATTATCTTTGAACGATGAGTATTAAAGGCTGTAGGTATACCCTAAAGTATTCGTCAAAAAAGTTTCATGGCCTTAAAAAAAATATGTTAAAATGACTCCGCACTGTAAGACGTAATTCTACGTCACAATTGCATGCAATGCCGTTCAAATTCGATAATTTTCGCCGTTGCTTTTTTGAGGTCATCAATTTGTTTGCATATTTTAAGTATCTGTGTTGCTTATTTAACTCGGTAAAGACGCGTGTTATAATTTAATGATACACTTTTAAAGTTTCGTTGCTTCGTCCACTCTCTCAGCGTAATGTTGATGTAATTCATTATTTTTTTTATACATATTTTTGTTATTACAACAAAATCATCTTGGTAATATAATCATCTGGGCAAATATTTATAAAATTTTTTGAAATAGCCCATGCATACGGAGTTTTTTGGGTTGACTTTAGTCCGCCTACTCTGCACACTGCTCATCAACTTGCGATGGGCTTAGTTTGTAAGACAATGCTTAGTCTTTTTTGTACAAACTGCCAAACTGCCATTTTCGCTATTTAAGGTACTATTACAGTGTGAAGCTATTAAAAACAACACCTTTTTTATTAATTTTTTTTACATAGTATTATAAAATTATTCAATTTAAATTTATTTACATTATAGACAGTTAAAGTAGAAGATATAAAAAAATGTTTTTTTTTGTTTTTGTATTTGTTGTTTATTTTCTAGAGGTCGTTGAAGTTGGCGTGTTTAAAAAGTTGAGCACTCTACCTACGCAAATAAAAAAATAAGGCAAACAAAAAAAATGGCATGCGTTGAAAAACTAATTTACAAAAAACCCCTCTTTTTGGCAGATATTCTTAGCCGTAAAAAACAAAATATGAAAGTTGCTTTTTATAGGTAGAGTGCTTAACAGAGTCTATGAAGATCACAATAAATCAAGTTTCATCGAAATCGATCAAGCAGAACTCGAGATATCTTAGAAACCAATTCGAAAAAACTTGTTTCGAGAAAAACGCGATTAGGTTTTCTTCTATGAACGATAATATATGAATAATACGCGACATACGAATATAATATATGTTATATCTTTTTTTTCATTTGATATTTTTTTCTAAAATTTTGTACACGCATTCTTAAGACCTTAAAGAACCAGATTCTAGAAAAAAACAAAAAAAAAATTTTCATTTTTTACACACTGTAATAGTACCTTAAGAACGTGTGTTGTGTGACTTTTCTAATATTTTTACATTTTGCTATTTTTCATGTTTTTTGTATAAAATTATTGAAATAACAAAATAATTTTTTAAAATATAAGCAGGGTGAACAACATTCATTAACGAACTGCGTAAACAAAATTGAGCTTCCTTCTTATTAACAGCTGCTTGCAGCGGTGATTAAACCCCAGAGTTGGTCTGTGGTTGTGTACAGCTGCAACAGGTGTGTTTTTTTTCCTTTTTTCACTATTTTTAATGCTGCCTAGCCGGCAATAAAAATCTAAAAATCCATGATTTATTTTGATATAGATTTAAATTCCTCCAGATTCTTCACCCTAATTTTTGTGCACTTCTATTATCGTTGTTTATATATTATATGAAATTTTTAAAAATTATCACAGAACTTGATAAACTGTAACAGAGGCAGCAGAATAGTAAATGCTCTAAATTCACGACATAACTCAAAAACGAAGAGTAAAAAAAAACAAATTGGCCATTTCAGCCCTTGAAAGGACTTTGACCGAGCTTCTTATGATCAATTGTGTTGTGTGTGTTATTAAATGTTTGCACACAATTGACCAAGAACTGGACCTACATGTTTTATGCCGACTCCGAACGGCTAAAGTTCATGTTCTCAAGAAGCTTTACATGACATTATTTACTCTCTGAGGTTTGCCATTGTCTGCAGAGAGGTGGTGACCGATCAGAAAAATTTTTTATTGAAAAAACTTTTCGCCGCGGCTGGGGATCGAACCCGGGCTCCGAGCATGCCAGGCCACACACTTAACCTGCATGCCACGGTCACCACCATTTCGAACAGTAATGAAGCTAAAAAGAGAATAGAAACGTAAACAAAAAAAAAAATCGTTAAAATATATCGTCGCTATAGAATAAAACTCATTAATACTACCTACTAAATTCTCAAATACCACAAAACATTTTTTAAAAAAATCACGTATTGCCACATAAGAGAAAATATCAACTTGTATGCAGAATATTTCGACACATGATAAGAATGTCGGCAAATCCGAAACATAACACAAACCAACTTTTTTCCATTAGTTTATGATATTTTTATGATAAAGTTGAACCCTCAAGTATGTAAACTGCACACAGTTTAGGGTCAAATTTTCACCTCATTAAAGATAAACACCAAAATGGTTTCGAATATAATGTTGGTATAGAAAATCATTTTATGATTAAAGAAAAAAAAAAAACACACACACACACACATACATTAAGAATCAAAGAACGTTGAACTGTAGCAACCCTCGAGCGCAGGGTCAAGGACTTGCGATATGCAGTTTATGACCTAGCAACTATTTTAAATGATTCTAAAGAACAAAATAGAGGGCTACCAAGAAGCAGTTAGTGCAGGAAGTTAAGTGAAGTTATGTTGAAGTTAGCTGTAAACATCAAAGTAAAGAAGGCCATAAAGTGTGGCACAGGTGGGGGAAGGTATAGAAAATAATATGCTTCGATAAGGATACACACCAAACAACAACAACAAACCTTGGCAGACGTCATGCAGTAGAAGTAGCAGCAGCAGCAGCAACAAGGTAGACGTAACCAGAAACTAATAACTGCAGATCACGTTTCAAAGATTGTTCAATAAACACAACAGCAACAACAACAACAACAACAACAACAACAACAACAACAACAACAACAACAACAACAACAACAACAACAACAACCAAAACACGGACTACTAATAAACAAACCACATTTAAATTGTTGTTGTTGTTGTTTTATTTGGAGACCACATACTATACGTACACATCAGAGCTCGGGTCTTCTTGAACACTTAAGCGCTGTATCCACTGGATTTGGTTTGTTTTTTTAGCTGCTTAATTTTTTAAGCTGTAACTCTGTCCAAAATCTTGTTTTTATTTTTTTTTTCTGTTGTTGTTGTTGTTGTATGCATTATTTTCAAGCGTCTCGATTATAGTTCAGTGACACAAACTCAGCTTTGCGACTGTAGAGGCTTTTGACCTTATTGTTGTTGTTTGATCATATTGTTGTTGTTGTTGTTGTTGTTGTTGTTGTTGTTGTTGGTGGTATTATTGTTTTTGTTATTGTTATCGTTGACAATTACCTGAACAGGTAGCTAACAACAACACATAATTAAATATTAATTTTAAATAAAATGCACTTTGCCGTAACTGCTGAACTTTCCATTCGATCTATTTATCAGTTAAGTTAAAGCATTAAATTGTCAACAAATACTTTATTGAGAAGTTGTGTGTGTAAACATATTTTCATTCGTTGAAATTAGATTCATAAATGTTTTATTTTTGTATTATTAAAATCTAAGTTTTTTCAATAGTCAGTTGATGCCAGTCCAATGAACAATTCTAGCACTTTGGAATTATTCTCCATTTGACGATAATGAATATTTAATAAAAACAGTTACTGTTTTTATTTTTATAATTACACAAAAGCTGCTTTTGGCACTCAAAATTTTAGCCCAAAAATTCCTCATTTTGAAATGAAATTGAAAGCTCGAATGTTATTTTTTTGTGTTAAAAGCATTACATTGTCAAAAAATTAACAATTGTCAATCACAAAAATAAGCCTGTGAAATTTAAATTTAAATATTTGTAGCTGATATGATTATATTACAATTTTGAAGTGGTCTTGTAATATATTTAGTACAAAATGTAGTAAAATTTAGTAAAGAACTTTGGACGGTGTGTACAGCAGATACGTATAAAGCTCACTGCCAAAAGGCATAATGCAGGTATGTATGTGCAAAACGAAGCAAAGTCTAGTTAGTCTTAAAAAACATAATAAAAACGATTCATACGGAGACCAATCTTGACCTAAGGATCAGTGGCGTAGAGAGCATAACTGACGCCCGGGGCAAAACAATTTTTTTGCGCCCCCAATGAAATAATGAAAAAAATATGATATATTATATATAATATTTTAATATTTAGTACAAATAATTATAACACACTTATGAAATTACATTAATACAAATAACATTATGCGTCTAAATCAGAAAAAGGTTCTGTACACGACAGTTCATTATATTTGGTTATAGATTTAGGGTCTCTTAACACGAAAATCGCAAAAATAGGTAAGCCTAGTAGGATAAACTGGGGTACCCCTTGACTTTGGGGCACATTTGACTGTGACATTTTCTGTATGAACGAACCGTTATTTTTCAATAATTTGTTTTATAAATTTTGCATCATTGTATTTCAGTAATCGTCACGAAGTTCGACGATTCTTGCATTTCATGAAGAAAAGTAATAGAAAAGTTTTTGTGTTTTTGCGCGCGTAACTGTTATTTTCCGGCACTGATACGTAAGGACTTCCTGACCGAGTTATAAAAGTTAATCAAAGTACCTTTTACAAAAAAAAAAAAAAAAAAAACTATTTATGTTTTTGAAAATATAAGTGAATTTCAATAAAACTAAACATAAACCAAAAAAATTTAAAACAAAAAAGCCGAAAGCATTTGGGTACATTTGACATTTTTGATTGGGGTACTTTTGACAAATGTTAGTTGTACGAGTACAAAGATTGAGTAACATCCAGATGTTACCAATTCATTTAAAATTTTTGTAATATATTTTTAAATTGGTTTTGAAAAAAAGAAGTGTTTCAAATATCAGAAATAGGACTATCATTAGCCGAAGAAATAAAAGTCTAAAGATAATAGCAACTCTGGCAACAACTTCAGCATTGATTCTTTTGGGTTCAGTGATGCTGGTCTAATTTTTTTCCAAGTTTTCAGCCACTTCACTTTTAAATTATTTTATGCGTGGAGCATCAACATCAGTAGAATTCCCAAACCCATTAAAGAAACTTGTGGTAATCGTCAACTGGCTCTTTACTACCTAACCTGTTAACTCGTATCCATAACATCTTTGCTAGCAATGTTTATTCCTAACTTTGACAGTTCGATAAAGATAACTGTTGCTTGCTTAACTACTCGCTAACTGAAATAATAAAGTTTATATATTTTTATATCAATTGAGCGAATTTTTGTATATTTAATTTTGACATCAATTGTATCGAACTGATCATGTTACATACGATATTTTAACTCTATTCTACTCTTACAAACACGAACTAAAGATATATTGAATTTTTGTATGATGAAATTTTTCACATGTGCGTCAAAATATTACTCTGTTCCGCTGTGAAAAATACTCGCAATATTTTTCCACGGCAATTTAATTGAACTGCCTATTTATGTTGAAATTAAAAGTGGCAGTTTTTTTTTTTTATTTTTTATTTTCATATATTTATTTTTTTCTATTTTGAATTTTCAGAATTTTCACGCAACAAAAAAATGTATGTTGTGTGTGAAATTTTACGCAAACGGACAGAGTACTAGGATTTACGTGTTTTTTAAAGATTTTATAAGATTTGTAAGATTTTTATGCTGAAATCGCAATATTGCGTTAGGTCGGTCGTGCGCCGATCGTACTTTATATCGACGTTGCATAAACTTTACGAGATGAGCTGTCAGAACACACGACCTATAAATTAACAAAACTCAATGTTGCGCTGACAGATCGTGCGTCTGTAATTTTGGCGATGCCAATAAAAGCAGCTATACAAAAATGCCCACAAAAGTTGTTCTTACCTGTTTCGCCAACGCATTATTTATACAAAGATAATTTGAAGAAAAATAATACAAATAGATTAACTTTATCAAAATTTTCATTTGATTACTTAAATAGCATGAGTTATTAAAAAAAATTATATAAAACATAAATTCCAGCGATAATAAAAGAAATCCCACGAAAATCTATCTTTGCCAGTGAAACCATAAAACACCCACATTTTAAGCGCTTCCAACGAAAATGCAACTCTGCTATATGAAGAAATGTCAAACGCACGACCGAGTAGAACATTTTTCTACTTATCTCGTTAGATCGTACTTTGGTCGTATTTTATCTCTTCTTCTTGTTTTACGATATAAAGTACGAACAACGCTTGAGGTCGTATTTAGATTTGCACCATAAGAACACGTTGATCTCTACTCCATGATATAAGGAAAGGAGGTAGCCGTGACAGTTCTTTTCGCTGCCTTCAGCGATGGGCATCTGTCAAAAACAGCTGATCAATTTTTGCAACGAAGAGAGAGAATGAATAAACAGAATGAAAATTGTGCAAATCATGGCGGACAGTAATGAAATAACACAATACTTTGTTTCATTCCGATATGACATGTTTATTTATTTATAAAAATTCACAATTCAACTTATTAAATCACAATCTGTTGATTAGAGCACAATGTTTAATTTGTAATTTGTTCTTTTCGATTTCACTTCTTGCTTCGTTGACCAGCGCTAAAATAGCAACGTTGCTGGAGCTGTCAAAAATTTTAGCAACGAATGGAGGGGAAATTCAGAGGCTGAAATGATGTATTAAAAACGATTAATTTACGCTAATAATGATTATTAGTAGAGGATTTGGAACAGATTTCATCTTTTATTGCCCAAACTGTGAATAAATTCCAAAATCTAAGTAAGCCATTTCAAAATAAATAATTTCTGTGATATTTTTCTATGACTATCCCTTGTGGAAACTTTCTCGAGAGTACATTAAAGAAAGGATTATGGCTTCACTAGTACGTAGTGGAGAGGATTAGAGTCTATAGTGGCCAAACCTTCGATGGTGCGTAAACCAAGAGTAAACCATATTTTTAAGAAAATTTTTCCTGTCATAGCAATGTGATTGCCATTTCAAAGAAATATTTAGTATAGAAATTATAGATGGAAATATCTTCATCATTAGGTTCTGGACATGATTAGGATCGATAGTGGCCAAACCTTCGATGGTGCGTCAAGTCAGAGAATGCCATCCTTTTACAAAATATTTTCCCGTCATAACGTTGCGACTGTCACTTCTGGGAAACATTTGGTATAGAAGTTCCAGTCAAAATATTAAATTCAGCATTAGGTTCTGGTCAGGATTAGGACCGATAGTGGCCAAACCTTCGATGGTGCGTCAAATTGAAGCATGCCATCCTTTTACAAATTATTTTCCCGTCATAACGCTGTGACTTTAACTTCTAGGAAATATTTAGTATAGAAGTTATAGAAGGAAATGGCTTCATCATTAGGTAAAAATGGCCAAAAAAGTGTTTCGTTCATAGCTTCCGTGCAAAATATATTCTGGTAGGAGCACATATACCAAAAAATTGAGAAAAATCATAGAATTTGTTTGGTATACTTCGATTTGACGCACCATCGAAGGTTTGGCCACTATCGATCCTAATCCTGTCCAGATCCTAATGATGAAGCCATTTCCTTCTATAACTTCTATACTAAATGTTTCAAGAAGTGACAGTCGCAACTTCTGACGGGAACTTATGACGGGAAAAACATTTGTAAAAAGAAGGAATACACTGATTTTACGCACCATCGAAGGTTTGACCGAGGCAGTTTGCCATCCATATAGAGGCAAATTGGACAAAGAAAAGTTTTTCGTTCATAGCTTCCGTACAAAATATATTATGGTAGGAGCACATATACCAAAAAATCGAGAAAAATCATAGAATTTGTTTGGCATACTTCAATTTAACGCACCATCGAAGGGTTATCCACTATAGGTCCTAATCCTGTCCAGATCCTAATGCTGAAATTAATATTTTCACTGGAACTTCTATACCAAATATTTCCCAGAAGTGAAAGTCACATCGTTATGACGGGAAAATAATTTGTAATAGGATGGCATGCTTCAATTTGACGCACCATCGAAGGTTTGGCCACTATCGATCCTTATCCTGTCCAGAACCTAATGATGAAGTCATTTCCTTCTATAACTTTTATAATAAATGTTTCTTTGAAATGGCAATCACATTGCTATGACAGGAAAAATTTTCTTAAGAATATGGTTTACTCTTGGTTTTCACACCATCGAAGGTTTGGCCACTATAGACACTAATCCTCTCCACTGCGTACTAGTGAAGCCATAATCCTTTCTTTAATGTTCTCAAAAGAAAGATTATACAAGAGATAGTTATAGAAAAATATCACAGAAATTATTTATTTTGAAATGGCTTACTTAGATTTTGGAATTTATTTACAGTTTGGGCAATAAACGATGAAATCTGTTCCAAATCCTCTACTAATGATCATTATTAGCGTTAATATATCGTTTTTAATACATCATTTCAGCCTCTGAATTTCCCCTAAATTCGTTGCTAAAATTTTTGACAGCTCCAGCAACGTTGCTATTTTAGCGCTGGTGCTTCGTTGCATGAACAGCTGACTTTTTGACAGTAGCCAATCGACTCTCGTGAGAAAAAAGGCAGTTGTCAAGGCTACCTTCTGTTCATTATATCATGCTCTACTCGAGCTGTCAACGCACGACCGACCTAACGCAGTATTGCGATTTAGCCATTAAAGTTTTTCTCGCTTTTTTCAAATAAAGTCGCATATCTGTAAATATATCTTGTACACTTCTTGTTCAATATTAAGCCAAACGCTAAGCCGAAAAAAATTTCTAATTATCTTAATGTTTGTTCAACAAATATTAACATTTGGATGAGTAGTTTTTGTGCAATCATCATTCATAAAAAATAGAAAACTATTTTCATTTTTAGTGGAGAATATAAGCTATTGCCGAAAGAAATGCGTGCAAAAATACGGATTGCTGTATCGATTCCCCATTTTTTACAAAGATTTTTAGCCTTTTCGATTACTTTTTCACAAATCTTCTTACGAATTTCTGCAAATTCAGTCGCCAATAATTTGAGATCATGGAACGCTTCTGTAAACTTAATTTTAGAATTATTAATTTTAATTAATTAATTTTTTAACTGAGCTGCACACAATCAATTCTTTTAGAGTTCATGCCAGAAATGGACTAAAGTTATGATATTTAAATTCGGTTTAAGATAAAGATTGCAGAATTTCTGGTGTACCACTTGCGGCAGTATTTGCTTCTGCTAATTTTTCTTAGAGTTCTACGTATTCTTCCAGTCCCTCGACAATAACGCTAACTGCTTTCGCTCTGGCGCTCCATCGTGTTACAGATTCACGTTTAACAGATTTTTTAAAGCATTTTTTAACAATTTCCATCGTAATGTTGAACGTGAGAAAAAGAGACGTATGTTATCAATTATTTCAAAACATGTTACAACAATTGAATCTTGGTTAGCTGTAGATACTCCTACTAAATTTAATGTGTGGTTATTACAATTTACAAATGTTGTCTTATTATTTTTTGTTGAACGCCAGATTTGTGATTTGACATAAGGGCAGCATTACATAGCATTGTACTCTACAGTTGACTAACTTAATTATTGAATTAATTAATTAAAACAAATTTTTTTGCAAAATTTTCTTTGTCTTGAGAATGATTTGGCGCCCCTCTACGATTGGCGCCCAGGGCAAGATGACACCCCCTTCCCCCACCCCTCGCTACGCCACTGCTAAGAATTGAAAGAATATAAAAATAAATAATTTTTAGGATGTTCCTTATAACGAAGAAAGATGTAGAATGCAGTTTTTCACAGATGTCAATTCGAATGTACTGAATCTTCTTTTACCGAGCATACAGAACTTTAGAATATGCAGTTAATCCAATATTCTGTTGATCTTGATATTCTCGGTATACGACTGATAAACTTTCGTTACATCGACTTAACACCAATTTCTAAAGAACTGGTAATATGGTTTGTGGCATGGCTGAGTGGATTTAATACGTTGCATTTACCTGAAATTACACTAAAAGAATTAAATTCAAAACGGTTCAAAGAAGAACTCATTAAACTTTTTTATTTATTTAATAGTCAGAAGAGTGCAAAGTCTATTTTTATTTTAATTAAGGTCATTAAATTTAAAATTTCTTCAATATCCCGTTCAATATCCCTGTGAAGATTTAACAGTGCAAGACCTGTGAGTATTTCTTCGTCAGTTTAACATATCAGGATTTTTTAAAATCTTCATAGCGACGAAAACAAACGTTCGCTGTACAGGCACTGGAAATGATGCCAAGGAAAGATGTTCTTAGAAATCATCTGATTGTAACAAATATCCTTTCATCGCAATTGAGGCACTCGGTTAATGTTTTTGGCAGATTTATCTGTTCGAACAGTGCCTAAAAATATGTGCTAATATTTTTTCCTTCTCAACATATGCGTTGTAAATATCAAAAATAAATTTTTCGTTTACCGCAACTAAAAAATTCACCAACTATACTCAGTTTGTGAGCTGTATTTGCTGCAAACGAATATTCGGTTGTTATCAACTTAAAACTATATCTTACTTGAAATGAAAAAAACAATTTTTCTAGATTGTAAGAAAACTTATTGTGAAGGTTATTTTTGACCAAGCAGTTAATGACACAGAATGAGAATTTCAATAATTAAATGAAAATTTTTGATACTAACACAGCCAGGATTCGAACCCACGTCTTCCGCTTGACAGTCTAGGACGCTTCCATTGAGCTATTGTGAGATATTTTGTATAATGATTTATTTTGTATTACAAATTTGTTTGTCATAACAAATTTATCTGTTTTCTACAAAGTTTTTAGTTGAACAAAACAAGCACGACAAACGAAGTTCGTTGGCAGCAAACTGGCGATAAATAAATTTTTATAAACATTTATGAGAATTTCCCATATGGAGAGAAAAATATGTAACGTCCAACACCTTACGAGCTTGTTCTTGGACTAGTCCTTACGAACTAGTTCCTGGAGTAGTACTTACGAACTAGCTCCTGGACTTTACAAAACTTAATTCTCTCTATTCCATAAATTATCCCTAAAGTCATTCAAAAAATCTGTCCAAAGTTTTAAATAAACATTTAAAACATAACATTCTATCTGAGATTATGAAACGGTTAAGAGTAACGCGTTTGCTTATCAAATCAATTTTCTTCTTTATTTTTTTTGTTTTGCAATAACAGTTATCTTCATATGTTTTTGCTGATCTTGGTTTAACTTGGTTATTTTTATGTTTACAATTTTTATAAAAATCTGTGCGTTACAGTTGAGCTATAAATTAATTCAATATTAAATAAGAGAAGAAATATGATTTTGCAATTCAAATTGTATGCGAACTCGCATATAATTTCAAAGCGGTGCCACATTGTGAATTCAAAGTTTTATGCACGCACACAAACATAAGCATATACATACCGATATACACATATCTACAAATACGAATATGTGCGTTTAAATATAAAGTGTAACAGTGCATATTTTATCAACTGTAGTTTATGCATTTATGCACCGATTTTTCTATTTTTTTTGTGATTGCCGCAGACAGAAATTTAAATTTAAAAAACAAATACATACATATAACATAACGATAAATTACATAAAAGGAAAAAAATTGCTAGCAATGCATAGGCAACAATATAAAAATTCACTTACATCAAATGCTTGAATAACATTCACACACACACACACAGACACACAGATGATTTTCCGCCAGTTTGCCATAAAAGTTGCCATAATTTTTGCACACTTAATAATCAGCAGCAATTTATTCGTTTTTATGCAATCAATCTTTATATTTTTTTTTTTTTTAAAAAGTGAGTTTAGGGTGAGTTACATAAAATATGTAGTTAGATAAAGTATTAAAATTATGGCGGTTGGTTTATATAAATTGTGGTTGAGCGCCCATTGCTGATATTGTTCTTGTTGTTGTCGATGTTGCTGTTGTTGTTGTGTAAATATGCAATCAACAGCTTGGCACAAGCTTGACCACTCATTTAATCACGCGCTCATTTTTCAATAGCAAAATTTTCTTTCAATTTTCTTTTTACTACTTTTCTGCTATTTTGTTCTCTTGTATACTTTATTTCATAACATTTTCACATACTATGTTTATGCTATAAACACTGTTTTTCATCACTGCAACTCCAAGTTTTTTTTTTTTTCTTTCCTAACTACTTAATTTATGTGATGCGCAGCAGAGTGGCGGCAAATAATGGACTTTATGTAGCTGCGCCTCCCCAACCCACTCCACTCAAATTAATGTTTACATGATGATTTTTCATTTCAGCTCTTCTATCGCCGTGAATTGGGTCACAGCAACAGCCAGTGTTGCTAGCAAATTAGGTTATATACGATTGAGTTGCAGCAAAGCGTTTGCTTTTGGGTTGGGCGCGCGCTGAATGTATGCCAGTGTTGTTTACTTGGATAAGCTATCATTTGATTATGTGTGCATATATGACATAAATGTATTGTTGTTGTAGTTCTTGTTATTTTTTAAAGCTTGTTATATGACGTTATTGTTGTGGTTGTTGTTGTTGTTGTTGCTGTTGCATCACTTGCAGCAATAAAGTTTTGCATTGAATTTCTTTTGAAGCTCTTGAGTTCTATAAAGTTTACATAAAGTTATGACTTTGGTGTTATGAATGGGTAGAAAATATGCTAAGAATAAACTTTATTGATTTGAAAATTTATGTTCTGGTTATTGAAAACTTTTATGTACCGAAATTGATGAATCGAGAAACAATCACTTGGTCGCTTTTTGGTTTAAATACACTTTTGTATTAAAATTTGTTCTATAAAGAAATTGTTTAACCATTTTTTTGTTGAGCTCTTGTATAAAATAAGTTTTATTTAACTATTCCACATTTTTTCTATCATGCAATTTATTTTATGCTCCATCTATAAGAATAAAAATAATTAATTTGAATAAACACCAAAAAAACTGCATTATAGAAAAAACGGGTACCGGAAGGTGCCCCTAGAATGACAATTTAAAGCTTATTTAGTAAAGTTTTTCATTTACATTGAAAAAATTAGTGTGCAAGTCACTATAAATTGATTAGAATTTGTTTATAAAATTTGTATTTTTTCTTAGTAAAATATTAAAAATTATTACAAAAAAGCTGTATTTTAAAATTATCACTTAGTTGGTTTTTGCTTAAAACACACTTTGGTTCATAAATTGATCTTAAAATTGTAGGTATTTTTAAACACCTTCTCAAGCTTTTGCCTTAAAATATAAATTTTGTTTAATTTTAACAAACTATTTTGTCGCATGCAAGTTATTTTGTGCTCCTGTACATTAAAAGAACATATAAAATATAAAAGAAAACAAAAAAGGTGTGGTATTCAATGCAAATTATTGTGGAATATCTTTACTTTAAATTAAGCACTTAGTCGTTCTTTGCTCAAAGTGCACTTTTTTTCTAAAACTACTTCCTGAAGTTTATTTTCTAGCCCTCTTCTAAAGCTCTTCCGTTAAAAAGCAGTATTATTAAGTTCTTTGGAACTTTTTTCTCGCATGAGATTGATTTCGTACGCCAGTCTATTATATTAAAAACAAAATGTGTTTAAAAAATTTTAATGCATTTAAATATTTTATGCTTTTATTGTGAAATAGCGAAACTTATAAACTTGTGCTTTGTCGCTTTTTCAAAAAATTCACTTCTTCTTAAAATTTAAGGATATTTAATACTGTCGACCTTTTTTGAGTTCTTGTTTTCAAAAATATTTATATTTTTTCCTTTTTTCTCGCATGCAATTTATTTTCCACTGTAATAAGATCATAAATAATAAAATTATATAAAACATAACAACAAAACTGTGTCATTGATTGTTAATAATTTCAAAATATGTGAACTTAAAAATGAGCAGTTATTTGCTTTTGACTTAAAATAAACTTTTGTCTAGAAATTAATCATAAAATTTGTTATTTTGACCCTGTGCTTGAGTGCTTTGCGCTTAAAAGCTGTTCTGCTAAGTTTTTGCACTTTTTCTACCATGCGATTTATTTTGTGTTTTAATCTAGAGTCTAGATTCTAGATAGAAAAGAAAAGACAGAAAATATTATATAAGCAACAAAACAGAGTCATTAGCTGGAAATTATTAGGAAAAAGCTTTACTATAAAATTAGCGCTTAGTTGCTTTTAGCTAAAAATGTACACTTGTCGACAAATGGATCAACAAATTTAATTTTTTAAACCTATTTTCCAAATTTTGAAAAACAGTTATATATATATATATATACATATATATATTCTACTTTTTTCTCGCACGCAATTTTTATTTGGCCTACTGCATTACAAACGAAAAAATAAAATAGATGTCATGCGAGAAAAATTACATAGAAATTACATAAAAAAGAACCCAACTCTTAATTAATGTAAAATTGTTGATATTCAAAACTAGCACTAAGTTGCTTTTGGCTTAAAACAATCTTTTGTCCACATGTTAATCATTAAAATTGTTTGGTATGAACAATTTTGATATTTTTGTGCATTTAAAACAGTTCTTTTTAAGTGTTTTTTCTGTCATGCGATTTATTTTTTGTTTTCCTCAGTCTATAAGAAGGAAATATATAAAAATAAGTACATTAAGATCAAAACAGCGTAATCAGCTGTTTGGTTTTGCTGAAAAAGCTTCATTTAAATATAAAATCTTAGTTGCTTTTTTCTTCATATGTAGAATTGGCTATAAATCGCTCAATAATTCAATTTTGTAAGTCTCTTTACCGAAATTTAGTGCATTTAACAGTTGTATATAATTTCTCTTACTTTTTCTTGCATGAGCGCTTTTTTTTTGCTTCAATTCATAGCAAAAATAAATATAAATATATCAAAAATAAATCTTTTTTTGAGTTAAAATTTAATTGCTTAAATTTTTTTTCTGAAATTTTGCATTTAAAACGGTTATATTTCATTTATTTTACTTTTTGTTCCCATGCGATTTATTGTCTGCTTGAGGCTAAGTAAAATAAATTGCTTGCGAGAAAAATCATACATTTTTAATACAAATGATAAAAAAACAATGTATACAGTTGTTCATTTTTTTATAAAATAGCTAAATTTTAAAATCAGCACTTAGTCGCTTTTGCTCCAAGAGCTACTTTGACTTTCCTGAGGAAAGTCTCCTCGTTTTATAAAACAAGTAAATACAAATTTTTAAAGTTTTATTTTGCCATACTTGGTTTTAATTTTATTTTGAGCACTTTTGTCTCGCATGCGATAAGCTTTCTTATCTAGTCTATAAAGTTCAGTTGATATATGATATATTGGTCGCAGCAAAAAGTTTTATTTTGCCACACTTTTCTTTCACTAAGGCGCTTTAAATCACTTTATTTTTATTTTTAGCACTTATGTCTCGCATGCGATTTATTTTCTTATCTAGTCTATAAAGTTCACTTGATCTTTATATATATACAGTACAAATAAGAAAAAACTGTGTCATTGCCTGTTAATTATTTCGGATCATCAGCATTGTCAACATGCACGAAATAAAAAGAAAACCAACAACAACAAAAACAACAACAACAAACAGCACAAAAAGTATGTCACTGCAGCGCAATGACGCCAATATTTAGCGCCTCGCCTTGTGTCAGTTACACATCATCAGCATTTTGCAATGAATTTTGTTGAATTTAGATTTTGTTTATATAAATTCTGCTCCTTCCTTTCGAACCCCTGTCTACGCCTCTGTTTCTCACGCACCATTGCTGCTTCATGGCTGCAAACCATTAAAAAGAAAAAAAAAAATGTTAAAGCTTTAAATAGACAACGATTGCTTATTTTAAGAGCAGCCAGGATATTTTGTTGCAAGCACTAACACGCACACCGTCATCACTCTCACACATATACACAAAAACGCTCAATTCAATAGGCTAGTTGCCACATTTATTGTCTCTTTTATGGCTTTGGCTAATTTTCATAATTAATTGCTTGCGAGCCATTTATCTGTTATTTTGTTGGCAGTTAAAGATGTTTTGCTTATTTCTCTGGAGATAAATAGGAGAGTGTTCTTTAATTTAAAAAAAAAAACATGTTGGCGAAGCTGCTCATTAAAATTAATTTTAAAATTTTTTGCTGACAAAAATCATCTCAAATTCAACTCCAGTGCAACAACTAAAAATATACAAATGCATTGTTGTTTTTTTTATTTTTTTGCCAGCACTATTATGGCGTGTAACCTTGCAAATATACACATTTTGGCCCCGTATACAGGGTCATTTGCACAAATTTGGTATTTTGCTTTGAAATTTTTGATTTTTTATTTTATATTGTTATTTCAAATGACGTGCTGCTTGTTTTGTGGGTTGCTGTGTATTTAATATTGTTTCTTAATTATTTTGAAATTTTTTTTTTAATATTTTAATTAATTTCCTCTTTTGGTCTATCTATATTTTGGTCTTTAATTTTAATTTTTAATTTTAATTTTAATTGGTTCAAATTTTGTATTTCAAATATTTGTGTACAACATATGTTTATTTTTTAAGAAAATCGAGAAAAAACTGTTGTATTATTAAAAAATTAACGTTAAAAAGCTAATTTTTTACATTATTCGACAAAGAATAATAAACGAATAATTTGTTCATAGATATTTTGTTACAAAAATTTACATCCTTTCTCTCACTATTAGCTATAAAAAATTATACATAACTTGTGAAGTAGGCTTTGTTCCTTTTTTCATATATCATATAATAGATTTTTGACAAATCCCTCTGTAATTGGATATCCAAAGTTTTCGAAAAAGTAAGGTATGTCTATTTGGGCTCAGTAGGCAATTGAGAAGCAGAGCTCTCTCTCGACGAACAAAACTGACGCTCTATAAGTCAATAATCATGCCCGTCCTACTATACGCATCACAAACCTGGACGTTGAGCAGCTCTGATGAAAGGACTTTGGGAGCGTTCGAGAGAAAAATCCTTCGCAAGATCTATGGTCCAATCTGCGTCAATGGCGAGTACCGAATACGATGGAACCATGAGCTGTATGAGCTATATGCCGACATCGATATAGTCAAGCGTATTAAAATAGAGCGGCTTCGCTGGCTAGGTCATGTCGAGAGAATGAATGACGAAGCTCCAGCGAAAAAGATATTGGATTCGGTACCCAGCGGTGGCCAACGCAGACGAGGAAGACCGCATCTGCGTTGGAAAGACCAGGCATTGGATAACCTGACAACGCTTGGAGTTTCCAACTGGCGCCAGCAAGCGCACGACAAAAGAGGCTGGCGAAAATTCTTAGACCAGGCCAAAACCGACCAACGGTTGTAAGCGCCATCTAAGTAAGTAAGGTATGTCTCCGAAATAGAATCAGGCTTGGTTTTTGAGTGAATCTAATCATTTTTTGTTTCATAAAAATTTTGCTGAAAGTTCATCATATTCGAGTAAAAATACTTTATGTTTTGCATTGGCTTTTATTGCTTAAGACACCATTTTGTTGCTCAAAATGATGGATTTGGAAATCAAACCTATTATATTTCAAGTCATATATATATATATATATATATCATTAATTCAATGACTCACAACCACTCATCTTGTAGACGAGTTTTGAAAAATTTAATCTCCTCCCAATTCCTAGGTCTTCAATATATAAGTTTTATGACCATTATTTCAGTATAATCTTTCATAATCCAACTCTAAATACTTTACTTTCATCCTAGTCTTATTTTCTATCCTTTAAAAGTCGAAAAACTCCATCCATCTGTAGCAAAAAGTAAACATCAAAACATTTCTGATTTTGTTTTTGATTTTCATTTTGATTTAGATTTTTATATTCTAAACCTGAAAGGTCAGGGTATATTAACTTTTTGCAAACGTTTGTAACGCATAGAAATCAACGAGTCTGGTATAGAAAAGTATATGTATTCTTGATCACAGTCACCGCGTGAGTCGAGCTCTGATGTCCGTCTGTCCGTCCGTCCGTCCGACTGTCTGTGTGTTGTTCGTAAACACAGGATAAGAAGAAAGAGTTGAGATAATGAAACTGGGCACACATGATCACATGGATCCAAAAATCTGTACTATTGAATATCTTTGAAATCCACCCACGGACACGCCCCCCTCCCATATAACACAAAAATTATTCACTGTATAAATAAGCTCATAATTAAGCTACAACAGTAAAATAAGATATGTATATATTTTATATCAAAACAAAGATGTTTTCAAAAAATACATAGATTTAGATTTAGATTTAGATTTAGATTTTGATCTTGATCTTGATCTTGATCTTGATCTTGATCTTGATCTTGATCTTGATCTTGATCTTGATCTTGATCTTGATCTTGATCTTGATCTTGATCTTGATCTTGATCTTGATCTTGATCTTGATCTTGATCTTGATCTTGATCTTGATCTTGATCTTGATCTTGATCTTGATCTTGATCTTGATCTTGATCTTGATCTTGATCTTGATCTTGATCTTGATCTTGATCTTGATCTTGATCTTGATCTTGATCTTGATCTTGATCTTGATCTTGATCTTGATCTTGATCTTGATCTTGATCTTGATCTTGATCTTGATCTTGATCTTGATCTTGATCTTGATCTTGATCTTGATCTTGATCTTGATCTTGATCTTGATCTTGATCTTGATCTTGATCTTGATCTTGATCTTGATCTTGATCTTGATCTTGATCACGATTTTGATCACGATTTTGATCTTGATATTGATCTTCATCTTGATCTTGATCTTGATCTTGATCTTGATCTTGATCTTGATCTTGATCTTGATCTTGATCTTGATCTTGATCTTGATCTTGATCTTGATCTTGATCTTGATCTTGATCTTGATCTTGATCTTGATCTTGATCTTGATCTTGATCTTGATCTTGATCTTGATCTTGATCTTGATCTTGATCTTGATCTTGATCTTGATCTTGATCTTGATCTTGATCTTGATCTTGATCTTGATCTTGATCTTGATCTTGATCTTGATCTTGATCTTGATCTTGATCTTGATCTTGATCTTGATCTTGATCTTGATCTTGATCTTGATCTTGATCTTGATCTTGATCTTGATCTTGATCTTGATCTTGATCTTGATCTTGATCTTGATCTTGATCTTGATCTTGATCTTGATCTTGATCTTGATCTTGATCTTGATCTTGATCTTGATCTTGATCTTGATCTTGATCTTGATCTTGATCTTCATCTTGATCTTGATCTTGATCTTGATCTTGATCTTGATCTTGATCTTGATCTTGATCTTGATCTTGATCTTGATCTTGATCTTGATCTTGATCTTGATCTTGATCTTGATCTTGATCTTGATCTTGATCTTGATCTTGATCTTGATCTTGATCTTGATCTTGATCTTGATCTTGATCTTGATCTTGATCTTGATCTTGATCTTGATCTTGATCTTGATCTTGATCTTGATCTTGATCTTGATCTTGATCTTGATCTTGAGCTTGATCGTGAGCTTGAGCCTGATCTTGATCTTGATCTTGAGCTTGATCTTGATCTTGAGCTTGATCTTGATCTTGATCTTGATCTTCATCTTGATCTTGATCTTGATCTTGATCTTGATCTTGATCTTGATCTTGATCTTGCAAAATTTCCCGGTCTAGTGCGTTTTCGCTGTTAAAAATATGCCATATAATGCGTTAATTGCCATTTTAAAAAAACTTATTTTTGGAATTATATTAATTTGTTTTTATATTTTTTAAATATCGACGTCCTCAATATTATGCTCATTATTTGTCTACAAGACATTGTCTATATGTCGGTACGTTATTCTCTACAGTAAGATTTTCAATTATGAAAAATGTCTTATCAAAACATTTTTTAATTGAGATATTTTGTAAAATACATTTTCTAATTTATTAATAATTTAGAATTAGTGTTGCTTTCTCATATTCGAGAATGTGGCAGTGACACAGTTATGCATAATTAATTGTTTGTGGTTTTTTTTTGTTTTAGTTGAGCAAAATTATTTTTATTATCAAAATTTTTAAATTGTTGATTAAAAATTCCTCTTTTTTTTACATATTTATTATAATTTTTTTCAAAACTTTCAATTAACTAACAATAAAAACAATTTCTTTTCATTTTCAAGAATGTGGTAATGACAAAATTATGAATATTATTATTAGTATATTTTTTATACAAGGAAACTAACATTGTCATTGTAAAATTGTTTGAATTTTGCATTTTGAATTTTGAATTTTGAATTTTGAATTTTGAATTTTGAATTTTGAATTTTGAATTTTGAATTTTGAATTTTGAATTTTGAATTTTGAATTTTGAATTTTGAATTTTGAATTTTGAATTTTGAATTTTGAATTTTGAATTTTGAATTTTGAATTTTGAATTTTGAATTTTGAATTTTGAATTTTGAATTTTGAATTTTGAATTTTGAATTTTGAATTTTGAATTTTGAATTTTGAATTTTGAATTTTGAATTTTGAATTTTGAATTTTGAATTTTGAATTTTGAATTTTGAATTTTGAATTTTGAATTTTGAATTTTGAATTTTGAATTTTGAATTTTGAATTTTGAATTTTGAATTTTGAATTTTGAATTTTGAATTTTGAATTTTGAATTTTGAATTTTGAATTTTGAATTTTGAATTTTGAATTTTGAATTTTGAATTTTGAATTTTGAATTTTGAATTTTGAATTTTGAATTTTGAATTTTGAATTTTGAATTTTGAATTTTGAATTTTGAATTTTGAATTTTGAATTTTGAATTTTGAATTTTGAATTTTGAATTTTGAATTTTGAATTTTGAATTTTGAATTTTGAATTTTGAATTTTAATTTTTAATATTAAATTTTAAAATTATTAAATATTTATTTATATATTATTGTATTTAAAATTTTAAATTTTGATTAAATTAAATTTTAATTAGTTAGAATATTTAATTTTGCATTTTTATATTTGCCGCCTTTGAAAAATGTTCATGCAACAGAGAAAATAATTTAGAAATATTAATCAGGCTATAACCCATTAGATACAAGATAATGTGCATTGCAAAGTTAAAAACATACAAAATATGAGCAGTTTGAGGTTATCAACAGCAAAAAATAACATAAATAGCACTCAGAAAGCGTTAAACGCTAAAGAGTTTAATTTATAAGCAAAATTAAAGCTTACTGCAATTTATCAAGATACTTAAATTCAATAACGCGGCGCTATGCATTTTTTGTTGTTGTTTTTTTAATTGATTTTCAGTTTTATGCTTATCTTATGACGTTGCTTGCTTCATTTTAAATAAAATTTAACTTGAAATACTTTGAATTGTAACTTAATTTATTTTGTGCTGTAATGACAACAAACACAACAACAACAACAACAACAACAACAACAACTACATAGCCACCGGCGACGAATTGAATGAGTATCTATCTGTATTCTTATCTATGGCGGAGATAGACACAAGCATGTAAATTTAATGCCGAGGAAAATATTAAGGGGGGTGTCTTCTGGCCAGAAGTTGATATACAAAAATTTGTATTTTTTTAAAATTTTTTTATTTATTATGGAAAGAAGTAAATAATAAAATTTTCAAATTTTTGTAGGGTTATTTTTGATTCAAGATTAACGTATTTGAGTTTTATGAAAGGTGCTAGTTCAATGCTGCTCATATTTTGTGAATATCATTTTTGATGACTAAAGCCCAATATCCAGATATATCGTTGTTGAGTGCCATCTAGCGATAACATTTTTACTACTTGCACTAAAGAGACCGATTTAAACACATCTTGTGGTGCATGGAAAAGATTTCGATAACTAAATGTAGCTGATGGTAGAGCCAGCAATAAGAAGGACCAGACCAGGGCTAAGCCGTAACACTTTTAAAATCTGTCGGTTCTTGCAAACACTGTCGGTCAAAACATAGCATCGGCCAATGCCGCTTCGAGGAAGCAAAGATACCAAACAAGTTTCATGTTGTGAAGACGTGTCGCAACCTTTGATTTAGGTGAAGCAAATTTAACACCTGTTCCGTACTGCGGAGTATGGCGCCCGAGTTTAGAATAGTAAGAGTTTATAATAATAGAGTTTATAAAACATACAGCCACCACGAAGCACTCCTAAGGGCCAGTCCAACAAGTCAGCCTGGCAGTGGCTGCTAACTTCCCGTGATTCAACTTCCCAGCCTTCAAGTCCTTGGTCAGACCTCGTAGTAAGCAAGCCAGCTGAGCTCATCACCGATAGTATCTGAATTAAATCTTAATGATTTCAGGCTAAAATGAATGCAATCTTTGTTTTTTCAATCAGGATGTGATTGATTCGTGATTCAATCTTCAAACGATTGATTAATTTACAGCTCTGACTGATACGTACACGGTAAAAAATTTTGGACTAGATTTTAATCCAATCTTTGGACAAATTGTATATTAAAGTCTGAACCAAAATATTATTATATATATTATCATAGTAAACAGTGTTTAAACCTTTGTCGATTAAATAGTAAACCCTTTTCGGATTACAATATTTCAAACTTTTTTGGACTAATATCTAATCCTTTTTGGATTATGTTATTTTAAACTTTCTGTGGATTAACAATTATTCCTTTTTAGATTAAGAAATTTTACACTTTTTGCGGATTAAAAATAAATCCTTTTTGGTTTGTTAAATTTTAAACTTTTCATGGATTAAAAAATAATCTTTTTTTGGTCGTGTCCTATATGTAATCTAAAAAAGTTTAAAATTTAGTCCAAAATATTTAAACGTGTACTGATTGCCAAAAATGATCAAAAGTATTAAAATATCTCATTTAAGAAATAGACAATTTTCTTCGAATTTCTGGCCAACAAGACCCCTTAAATGATTGCGAAAAAACATAGCGATTGCATATAAAAACAACAACAACAACAACAACAACAGCAACAGGCAATGCATCCACCTCACACACACACACACACACACACACGCATGAGTGCCAAACCCATCAACGCGCGCTGCGTATCTATAAGTACATTAATGTATCTGCAGTCGTTCGTTGTTGCTTTTGTTTTTCTGTCGTTGCTCTTCTTCTTCGCGTTGTTGTTTCTGTTGTTATTGTTGTTGTTGTCGTTGCAAAAGCAGCCACTTGCTGCTTATTTTTGTTACGTTTTTAGTTGTTTTTCATTTTCCTTATTTTGCGCTGCCGTATTGCCAGCATTGCACACAGAAGTGGGTCACTAGGTCATGATTCAGCATCATCGCAGCGCAAAGCGGCGAGTTCTCGATTTAATACATATATTTTTTGTTGCAATCATTATTTTCTGATTGTTTTGGTTTTTCTTTTAAAAAAATGGTTTTTTTTTTATTTATTTAGATTCATTAACTTTAATTCTAATTCCTAATAATTGTTGTTTTTATTGTTTGAGTTTTGATTAATATTGTTGTTGTTGCTGCTGTCGTTTTACTTGTAATGCTATTCTTCTTTTTTTTTGTCATATTGTTTTTGCTCTTGCTTTTTTGTTACTGATAATATATTCGATTTAGTTGTTGTTTTTGTTGTTGTTATTTTGAGTGTTAATACAGCTAATGTTCATTTTGACATTAATTAGCTTAAATTGTTGTTGTACTTGATGTTGTTCTTGCTATTTTATTTTTCAATTAGAACAAAGTTAGACATTATCAATAGCAAAAACTAAGCGAACAAGGACAGCGAATGGCGGTGGCGTGCTTTAAAAAAATTTACGAAGTCACATAAATAAAAACAGCAAGTGTTAAACTGTGCTAGAGTTCTCAAAAATAGAACAAAATTGTATAAAAATAGCAGATGTTGTTAATCGAAAAAATTCGTTTGATTGAATTTTTTTAAAAAAATTTTAATTTTTCGTAGAAAAATATGAAATACTAATTCTTTCCCGTCAAAAATGACGGGCCCGGTTTTCCGGAAGGAAAAAACATGAAATATTAACTTTCTTTAAGCTGAATTAGAAATCTGCGTTGGTAGCATATTCTATTTTAAATTTTGCAAATACCAAATTTTAGTTCTAAATATTTATAAAATAACTTAAAGTAAAAACGAAAACCATAGTAAGTGCGACCAAATATATTTAAAAAGTTTTTATAAAACTGAAAACTTCAAAATGATAAAAAAATATAAAAAGTTTTTGAAGTTTCAATTATTCACAAAACAAAAATGCCTAAAAATATGCTATGAAATTTTTAAAAAAAAAGCAAGCGTTTCGCACTTACATTTTACGGAATTATGTTAAAGTAATAATAATAATATTATATCAATTGAAGACATGAATGAATTAAGGTGATATACACACACTTTTATAGTTCATAAAGTGCGTGTATAATATACATGAACCAGTAAAAAATTTCGTAAATGGCATGAAAAAAAACAAATAAATCGTTCATAGTTTTTGCGAACAAAATTCCTGAAATTCATGTAAACATACAAGGAGAACTAGAACACATCATGAGATAAATGACAAAAATGCATGAATCTTATGTACATGCGCAAGGTTAACGTGAACTTCTTTATGAGTTAAGTGCTTGAAATTCATATAATCCATGCACTAATTCAAGGGCAGCTGAAAGATCATAAAATAAGAGGTAAAAATCCATGAAACTCATGTACTTATACAAGAGAAGCGTGAACTCTTATGCGTTTAGTGAACAAAATGAACCTACGTACATTAGGCCGGGTTAGTCTTCACACAAAAAAAGTCTGAAAACTGGTTTAAAATATTTATTGCACATTTTTAATTATCTACACAAACAATTTCTTCACTATTATTTCATAATCATTAACTCCTTAGGTATCCTGAAGTTTTTAAAAAAATTGTCTTATAATTTTTAATGTTCACTTGCATGTTCACATTCAGTGGAGTAGGTATGGAGTAGATAGGTCCACTGGTCCAGACCCCCCCCCCCCCATAGAGCCATGCGCCAAATATAAAATTTGGTGTCAATTGATTCTATTAAGTTAAAACTTGTTTTGCTATTAAGGAAAGAATTTTATGATAAGAAAATATTCAAGATATGTTTTGTGATAACTTTTGTCAAAAAAAAAAAAAAAATACAAATTTTTTCAAAAAATTGTTTATGGAATCATCGAAACAAATATGAGTTGTCAAAGTCTCTTAAAGTTTATCTTAATAGATTTTGGTGAAACTGAACAGAAAAACCAGTGCTTTAAATACACGTGAAAACATTTCACCTACAAATATTTTTCATGAACTGTGCTAAAATGAAATTAAAAGTACACTAAAAAGAAAAAACTACTTTGAAATTAAACAAAAAATTTTATAAAAACTTTTTAACAAAAAAAAAAACCTACTTCAAAATCACTAGAAAGTAAAAAATAATTTTAAATTACTTTTACTATTTATTTCTTGGTCAAATTTGTATTTTTATAATAAATATATTTATTTTTTTATGATAATAAAAGCTTCTAGTCAGCGCTTATCATTGATGTAAAATCATGATTTTTTTCGCCATCCCTACTCTATTTAAGACTTTTTTATTTGTAAATATCCTGCTTGGGTGACGCTGTATTAATTTGTAATCTTAATTTTTCTTAAATCTTAATTAAAATGCTATATGTGTGTTGCAGCTGCATAAAAAATCTGATTATAGTAGCGCCGACTTCGAAGCTCTTATTATCATAAAAAAATAAATATATTTATTATAAAAATACAAATTTGACCAAGAAATAAATAGTAAAAGTAATTTAAAATTATTTTTTACTTTCTAGTGATTTTGAAGTAGGTTTTTTTTTTGTTAAAAAGTTTTTATTTCTTTCTTTTTAGAGAAAATGATATATATTAAAAAAGTGTATAAATTAATTAAACACCAATTATTAATGCTCATAATATGGAAAATGCTTTTCTGTCGTTTCTTATTCTGGTCTTTGTCAGTATGTTTATCAGTACCTACTCTTGTATTTTTATCACTACCCCAATGTCAATATTGACTGAAATATAGTGTGTTTATAATATTGACACGCCTCTTTGTCGAGAATATCACACTCTTTGTCATAGTGTTTTCCATAGTTCTACCCATTCTAACAATGAATTTTACCACCCTTAAGTCAATATGATACAGTTTTTTACACACTGCCACACCCCTTAGTCGAATAACGCCAAATTCTTCGGTAGTAATTTGTAATAATTGTGCCTACGTCTGTACTTTTTCAGTTAGTAGTGTCAGAATTCGATTTAGTGCTTTCTAATATTGCCACACCCCTTTGTCGAATGACGCCCACTTTATTCACAATAACTTGTTATAAGTGTGCCTACCTCTATACTAAATATCAGTACTCTAGTGTCAATATTATTCGCGATACAGTGTATTTTATATATTGCCACACCCCTTTATCAAACAAGGTCCACTGTATTGAAATTAATTGTTTTATAACTGTGCCTACCCCTGTAGTTAACTTTAGTACTCTAGTGTCAATATTATTCGAGATACACAGTTTTTCTTATATTGCCACACCTCTTTGTTGACTAACGCCCACTTAATTGACTGTTATTTTTTACCTACCCTTGCATTTTTTCTGTGAATTTATTAACTCTAGTACTCTAGTGTCAATATTTACTGAAATACAGTGTTTTTCTTACAGTGACACGCCCCTTTATCGAATACCGCCCACATTACTGACAGTTATTTGTTATATTTGTACCTACCTTTGTACTAAATTTTAGTATCGTAGTGTCAATAGTAATCGAGATACAGTGTTTTTTTTTTAATATTGCCACTCCCCTTCTCGATTGACGCCCATTTTTTTACAAAAATTTGTAGTAATTTTTCCTACCTTTGTAATAAATTTCTGTACCTTAGTATCAATATTATTCGAGACACAGTAATTCTCTTATATTGCCACACCCCTTTGTCAAATTACGCCCACTTTTGTTGTAGTAATTTCCAATAATTGTACCTACCTCTGTACTTAATTTCAGTACTCTAGTGTCAATTTTCTTTGAGATACAGGGTTTTTACAATATTGCCACACCCATTTTTAGAATTACGCCCACTTAAGTGATCGTCATTTTTAATACTTGTGCTTGCCCTTGTAATTTTACTGTGAATTTTATTACCCCAGTGCCAATATTTACTGAGATACAGTGTTTTTCTTATAGAGACACGCCCCTTTTCCGAATACCGCCCCCTTTCATAAACGGGCACCTCCGCGTTGATAATCTCTATATGTTGACAAAAAATTACGGCAATCGGGCAAGTACTTTAGGAGTAATCGATGTACATACATTCACAAAAAAAAAAAAAAAAAAAAACAAAGAAACCAACCAACTTGAGAACCTCCTCCTTTTTGAAGTCGGTTAAAAATCAAGTTAATTTTATTCCTGGCACTTTCTGCAACTGGAGATATTGCTCTTTAAATCTTAATTGTTTTTGGAGTGAAGGGCGTTTTTATTTATGAAAAAATTAACTACGATGGTTTCTTCTATTTTTATCCCTTATCCCATAGAACTTGTTACACTGTGCGCCGTTAGGATTTTTTTCTGCGAGATTACACGAAGAATAAAGTCTATGTGAATGATTCGAAGATCAAAATGTCATCTAAAATATGGTCGAAAGACTGAGATATATGTACGGAATAGTCGCGGTGAAGATATCCACGAAATAATTTTCCACACAGTATTCAATTGTGTGACCTTTCGAACGATAAAATATTAGAAAAAATCGAACGTATGTCTAATGCTTGTGTAAATCCATGTCGTAATCCTTGTATTTTTATTATACCCTAAACCTGAAAGGTCAGGGTATATTAACTTTGTGCAAACGTTTGTAACGCATAGAACGAAGCGAGTCCGGTATAGAAAAGTATATATATTCTTGATCAGCGTCACCACGTGAGTCGAGCTATCCATGTCCGTCCGTCCGTCCGTCCGTCCGTCCGTCCGTCCGTCCGTCTGTGTGTTGTCCGTATACACAGGATAAGAAGAAGGAGTCGAGATAATTGGATGAAACTTGGTACACATGGTCACAAGCACCCAAGAATCTGCACTATTGAATATTTTTGGAATCCGCCCACGGACACGCCTACCTCCCATACAACGCGATAATTAAAAACTGCATAACTCAGCTCATAGTTAACCTACAATAATAAAATTTGATATGTATGTGTTTTATACCAACACAAAGATGTCTTCGAAAAATGGGCGTCATCTGATCACGGACACGCCCACCGCCCATACAACCCAAAAATTGAAAATGAAATAAATAAGCCTGTGTTTAACCTAAAGAGCTAAAATTTCGCACATATGTTTTTTATGACAAGACAAAGATGATTTTGAAAAACGGACGTCATCCGCCTATGGACACGCCTACCTCCCATACAACCCAAAAATTGAAAACGCAATAAATAAGCCTGTGTTTAATCTACAGAGCTAAAATTTGGCACATATGTTTTTTATGACAAGGCAAAGACGTTTTTGAAAAATGGACGTCATCCGCCTACGGACACGCCTACCTCCCATACAACCCAAAAGGTTAAAACTCAATAAATAAGGTTTTGTTTGTCATAGAGAAATTAAATTTGGTATGTATGTATTTTTTACCAAAACTATGGTGTGTTCAAAAATTGGGAGTAGTCCGTCCATGAACACGCCCACCTCCCATAGCGAAAGCATAATAAAGGCATTAACTGTGAGCTACAGGAATAAAACTTGGTATGTGTACATTTTTCTTCAACATTTAAATGCATATAAAATATAGGCTTCATGCGCCCACGGACACGCCCATTTACAATAAAAATTTTTTTGTTTTTGAAAAGTGGGTTTAGGGTATTTCATAGTCGGCCTAGACCGACTTTAGACTTTCTTTACTTGTTTTTCCTAATTCTTGTCATAATATTTTTCATAACCCCTATCGTAAGCCTTGTTATGTCTTTATCTTAGTCCTTGTCTTCATCCTTGTTCATATTTGTTTCCTCGTCCTCGACTTAATCCTTATCCGAATGCCTTTGCCTTTGCCTTTGCCTTTGCCTTTGCCTTTGCCTTTGCCTTTGCCTTTGCCTTTGCCTTTGCCTTTGCCTTTGCCTTTGCCTTTGCCTTTGCCTTTGCCTTTGCCTTTGCCTTTGCCTTTGCCTTTGCCTTTGCCTTTGCCTTTGCCTTTGCCTTTGCCTTTGCCTTTGCCTTTGCCTTTGCCTTTGCCTTTGCCTTTGCCTTTGCCTTTGCCTTTGCCTTTGCCTTTGCCTTTGCCTTTGCCTTTGCCTTTGCCTTTGCCTTTGCCTTTGCCTTTGCCTTTGCCTTTGCCTTTGCCTTTGCCTTTTTTACTACCATAACTTCTATCATGCTTTTCAGTAGCACCTATTGAGAAAGCAAAAGTTCAATAAAACTTCAAATTATTTTTCGTCCTAACTTTTTTGTTAGCCTTGCGATAGACGTTGCTAGTCCATCAAAGCTTATGCAAAAGCTTTAACAAACGTGTTTAAATTTTGTTTGATTTAAATTTAGTAGGTAGCTTATTATGACTAAGAACAGCAAGTGGAACAACAACAACAAAAACAACAACAAAACTTAGTACAATAACAATTCAAATCAGCACTTTAGATTATTTTTAACAGGTCCAAGATTATTTTTAATTATTTGGAGGTCAATCACTGCGAAATTTAATGATTTGTTTTGAAGAATTTTTTCCATTCTGGATACATAGTATAGTTTGGGTTTTTTTTAATTAAAAGTTGTAAATCAATAGACTGGCCATAAACCTGAAAACTTTATTTTCTTAATTAAACTTTAAAAACACAACAATTAACTAAAAACAAATGGTGGCAATAAACAAGATTTGTTTTTAGAAACAAAACAAAAGCAATAATATGGCAACACCAGTTTTCAGCCTCTCTAATCAGGAAGTTAATTATCATATTTTATCTAAAGTCACGTGCGGCTTAAATGCGTGCTGCTTAAGTTTATTTGTATTTATATCATGTGTTTGTTGTTTTTTTTTTGTTTTTTGTAAAATTTATTTTAAATAATTTGAACATAAGAGAGTCTGAAATGTTTGCGTTTTATTTATAGCCAGTATAAAATGGCATGCTGACTTAATGAAAACAAGTGTTTATCGACTAAGGGCCAAAAATAAATAGAAAAAAAAAAAAAATAAAAAATTGTTGCTCTCAAAAGTTGCTGCTAAACAAAATGGCGACGCACACACAGCTACGACAACGCTTCAACAATTGCTAAGTTTACAGATATATTTTCAATTTTGTTGTTGTGGCTGTTTTTGTTGTACATACATTTTCAAATTTTTTTTTTTTTTGTGGTTTTTAATAAATTTTTTTTTTGTTTTTGTTTGCTATATTTTACCTTTTGTAACGCAAACTGTAAATCATGCTGTTAATAAAAAACATATTCAAGGTTAAACGCGACAGGCAACAGCAACCGCCATTTATTGCTATACTTAAGTTCGAGATACATAGCTAGATAGTTAATAACAAGCACACACACACACACACACTCAAACGTGCATACGCTGCTAGACTCGTTCAGATACTTTGGTACAACACGCATGTAGGCGGAAGGGCTGAGTTATGTTTGCTTTATTTATTTATGAATTTAAAATATGTTGCCGCTGCTGCTGCTGCTGCTGCTGTTATTGTTATTGTTGTTGTTGCTGAACTGCTGTCTATTTTGTAAAGCAATTCTATGCCAAATAACCTTCAAATTTGTTTTTTGGCTAGGCTTTTTTTATTGTTTTTTATTTTATTTATTATATTTATAGTATTTTTGACTAGTTCTATGTGTTATTTATGTTCTAAGGTGAGCAGCTGTAATGCGGTTTTTAAGCAAAAACTACAAATTTATGCTGAAAATATATAGAATTTTTGTTTTAGTCGTAATACATGTTTCTATAACATTTTTAAAAGCTTCTTGAAAATTGTTTAAAGTGCTATGTTTTATAAAAGCTACTTAAATACTTTGCTCTACTGTAGTGTTCAATTGCTAAAAAGAGGCTAAAGTAGCAACTTTTAAATGGTTTTTGAAGTTTTGGTTTATTTTATAAAATCTTTAAAAAAAAAGTATTAGTTGTTCAGGTAAAACTTCTGTACTTTTTGACAATTAAATTGTTCAGAAAATAAATTTTGTATTTTTAATTTTATATCTGCTTGCTGAGTTCGAAATTTTTCAGAGAAAAACGTTTGTAAAGTTAAATTTGAAGTAGAAACAGCTATTGTGGTAGTTGTTGTCAAAACAATCTGCTTTAATGTTAGCAAGTCTGGCGAAGTTTTTTATTTTGTGTCTGTCTTAAATTTTATTTGAAGCCCGAAACCTCTTAAATTAAACTTATTCAATAAGCAGAATATTTTATATTGTCATATTTATATAAACATATGTGTTACATAAAATTTTGTATATACAATCTAGTCTGCATTATATATTAAAAAAAAATTTTATTTTCTTTTTAATTTCAGGTGCGTATCTTACAAACATGCAAAACAAATATTTGGAATTTTGTGTAAAAAAACTAGTCGGAATACCTCAAAGTAACTGGCAGTATCTTAAGTATATTTTTAAATAAAAATTAAGAGTAAATGTATTTGTTTGGGAACATAGCCTTAAAACTCAATGTATCTAGGTTATGTCTGAACAAAAATTAAATTTTTAATTCTTAACAATTTCAATTTTTTATTTAAAACCAATCATAAGAGTTGATAAAGTTTTGATTATGAAACTATAGGAATTTTTGAGCAGTTTTTATTTGTATAAAAAAAAAACAAACATCACTTATATTCTATTTATGTATGACTCCACTCAGCTATCTAATAAAATCATCTACAAGACAACATTATTATTTTTACAAACTTGAAACTTGCCTAACAACAGAAGTTGTAAAACTCAAAATTTGGTTTTGAATTTAATTTTTGTATTTTAATCTTTTTATGTTGCTATGCTTTCTCAGCATCATAAATTTTGTTTTAATATTCAATGATATGCTCTCGTGCGCTCTTCAAAATATTTAACTTTTTCTAATGCAATTCAAGGCATTCATTAAGAAAAATTTTGCTTTGAATTGAGCTAAACTGTTAATAAGCTTAAAACAAGCTGGCCTGTTATTCTGGCTGTTGAATAAAATTAATTCCAAACCTCAACAGACTGAAATTGAGTAGAAATTTGCATGCATTTGACTCAATGAACTCGTTCGTTTGCCGGATTGATTGATTGAATGAGTCGCATTCGGCGGGTAGCTTTGATTATGCAATAATTTCAGTTGGAATGTTTTTGCAGCTAGGCAGACCGATTGACGGCATTTGTTGTTGCTGTTGTGGTTTTTGTGCACGTACTTGTTTAATGTACAAATTTATGGAATTTGCACTCTTTTCATAGTTAATGAGCTTTTTGGTGGCAAATTTAAGCTTAAAGTTTTATATCGTCAACTTAATATAGAAAAAATGTAACTCATAATTTTATAGGGAAATACAAAAATCTTAATAACTTCTTAAAATGTTATGCAATTACAAATTTTTAAATGGAGATTGTAATGAAAAGCGTCAACAAATTCAGTAATTAAAACCATATTTCAGATTTTGTTGCTTGCATTGAAGGAATTCTAATAGAAAATGCAAAAAAACACAATTTCGAAAAATTATGAGTTACGTTCTTTCTATTTAAATTAAAGTGAAAATATTTTTTTGTAAAACATGAGAACTATTAAACAAGTGTCATAGTTTTTACATAAAAATATCTGCAATTAAAGCACATAATTGTATATGTTTTTTATAGTAACGGTCGTGATATTGAGCTTTGCTTAGAAGATATGTTTTACCCATATTTTAAAAAGAAACAACCAAAAAAAAAATTTTTTTGCTACAAAATCTGAAAAAATATGTTCAAATAAAAACAAGTAAAGAAAGTCTAAAGTCGGTCTTGGCCGACTATGAAATACCCTAAACCCACTTTTCAAAAAAAAAAATTTTATTGTTAATGGGCGTGTCCGTGGGCGGATGAAGCCTATATTTTATATGCATTTAAATGATGATGAAAAATTTACACATACCAAGTTTTATTCCTGTAGCTCACAGTTAATGCTTTTATTGTGCTTTCGCTATGGGAGGTGGGCGTGTTCATGGACGGATTACTTAAAATTTTTGAACACACTTTAGTTTTGGTATAAAATACATGCATACCAAATTTAATTTCTCTATGACAAACATAACCTTATTTATTGAGTTTTAAACTTTTTGGGTTGTATGGGAGGTGGGCGTGTCCGTACGCGGATGACGTCCATTTTTCAAAACCATCTTTGTCTTGTCATAAAAAACATACGTGCCAAATTTTAGCTCTGTAGGTTAAACAGAGGCTTATTTATTGCGTTTTCAATTTTTGGGTTGTATGGGAGGTGGGCGTGTCCGTGAGCGGATGACGTCCATTTTTCAAAACCATCTTTGTCTTGTCATAAAAAACATACGTGCCAAATTTTAGCTCTGTAGGTTAAACACATGCTTATTTATTGCGTTTTCAATTTTTGGGTTGTATGGGAGGTAGGCGTGTCCGTGATCGGATGACGTCCATTTTCCGAAGACATATTTGTGTTGGTATGAAACACATACATATCAAATTTTATTGTTGTAGGCTAATTATGAGCTGAGCTATGCAGTTTTCAATTTTCGCGTTGTATGGGAAGTAGGCGTGTCCGTGGGCGGACGATGTCCATTTTTCAAAGACGTCTTTGTGTTGATATAAACCACATACATACCAAATTTTATTGTTGTAGAATAATTATGAGCTGAGTTATGCAGTTTTCAATTTTTGTGTTGTATGGGAGGTAGGCGTGTCCGTGAACGGATTCCAAAAATATTCAATAGTGCAGATCCTTGGGTCCATGTGACCATGTGTACCAAGTTTCATCCAATTCTCTCAACTCCTTCTTCTTATCCTGTGTATACGGACAACACACAGACGGACAGACGGACGGACGGACGGACGGACGGACGGACGGACGGACGGACGGACGGACGGACGGACGGACGGACGGACATGGATAGCTCGACTCACGTGGTGACGCTGATCAAGAATATATATACTTTTCTATACCGGACTTGCTTCGTTCTATGCGTTACAAACGTTTGCACAAAGTTAATATACCCTGACCTTTCAGGTTTAGGGTATAAAAAGAAATGAAAAAGCTATAACGGACGTGATATTTATTTAAACTTCTTGACTATTTGAATAGTCAGAATTTAAAAAAAAAAAAAAACAATATTATAAATCGTTTTGTTAAGTGGAGGCCAAAAAATAATTTAATTTTAAGCCTAAGAAGAGCTTCGTTTGAAGTTTAAACTTACCTTGAATTAAAGTTGGTACTTTACCAACGAATAAAAAAAAAATTTGTTAGTTACATAGTTGAAATTTTGTATTTTTTTTTTTCGAATTCCCGGTGGGTGTGAAATCATCTAAAAATACGTATAACCTGTGATATACGCATGCATGATACACATTGTAGATCCTATCCGGATCAGCTATGACAGTATGTACTAAAACACACGGTCCTTTTGGTGAAGTATGAATTTTCACTAAGCACATTATTGGCTTTCCAGCGAAACTTACTTGAAAAAGCAAGGTGTCATAAAAATATGACAAAAAGTGTAACAGACGTGACATACATACATTTAAAAAATTTAGCAAATGGACTTAATAATTATGTAAGCATCAAAAGTTTCAATAAAAAATAAAAGATTCAATGCAAAAGCAACAAAAATGAGATATAAATGTTACGGATGTGACTTAAAATGTAGCAGACGTGACATGGTTAATGTTAAATCAAATCGATCATATAATTTTTCATCAAATAAAAATCTTTTTTATCATAATCATACAATCTATATCACGACATTTAGAATATCACGACATTTTTTTTTTAATATCACGACATTTTTTTTATAATGCATAATTTTTTATAATCACAAGCTATACCAAGAATGCAAAATTTTTTACAAGTTTTAAAGAGCTTAACAAATGAAACTTACAAATCTTTATAATACTTAACTTCTATGATCCCCTTGCCCTTCCATACATTGAGATTGATTTTATAAATAAATCATAATAAATATTTGTATTTCAAATTAAGTTAAACCTTTAATGTCAAAACGGGTACTTTTAATTTTAGCGTATTTTTACTATGGTATTATGCACATCATGTTTAAAAATATTTTTTTTCAATGTGCTTTTTCCAATGGTAAAAATAAAAATTTGAAAAAAAATGATGCAACTCAAAAAGTCAGTTTTAGGTGTTAATTGAAAACGAGATGTATTTATTTTCTATTTTTGAAAATTTATAATAAATTTCTCGTTTTGATATGAGCTTAAAATCTATTCAGATTGTTGCCTCAAAGCTTTATCCTGAAGAATCGATGATAAGAAATTTAAAATTTTTTAAATTTGATCATTTTCAAGTATAAGTTATGAAGTTAAGTTGGAACTAGTTAAACAATTAAATTATACCATTTGTTTTTATATCAAAAATTAATTATTTAATCATAATTAATATTTAATTATTTAAGCTTTAAGGCCACGATTTTAAAAGGCTTTAAGTTTATACCACAACGAGATATTATTATAGCTATATTTTTTAAAATAGAATATTTAAATAAATCCCGTTTTTTTAACCTGAGGTCAGGGTATATTAACTTTGTGCAAACGTTTGTAACGCATAGACATAAGCGAGTCCGGTAAAGAAAAGTATATACATTCTTGATCAGCGTCACCTCGTGAGTCGAGCTATCCATGTACGTCCGTCCGTCTGTGTATTTTCCGTCAACAGAGGCTTAGAAGAAGAAGTTGAAATAATTGGATGAAACTGTGCACACATGAATCCAAGAATTTGCACTATTGAATATTTTTGGAATCCGCCCACGGACACGCCTACCTCCGATACAATCCAAAAATTTAAAACTCTATAAAAAAGCTTATGCTTGACATACAGTGATAAAATTTGGTATATATATGTTTTACAGCAATACTAATATGTGTTAAGAAAATAGGCGTAACCCGTCGCCGAACACGCCCACCTCCCAAACAACCCACAATAGCAAATACACTAGAAAGACATTATCATGTGACCCGCCAGAATTGAGAGTAACCAAGTGCCTGCTTATCACTAGTTTTATAAGCACAGATTTTTTTTTTGACCCTAGGTAATGCATTGACGGGTCAGTTCCAAGCTCCTACTACTTACTGTTTATGTTTATGTTCAAAGTAACTTTCGGAAAAAACATGATATAAGAGGATATTCAATTTCATTGAACATCGTGAATACAAAATTGCAATAAAGCAAAAAAAAAAAATTAACTGAAAATTGATTTCTCAATAATTAGATGTTTTGTTTTTTTATATTTCTGACTAGCGAATAAGCTTTCCCTATACCACTAGTGAAGTAGCTAGTGAATGGGTACCTAAAAGGTAGCAATTGATCTCTTCTTATGACATCTTCACGTAAAATTCGACAGTAGAATAAATAGAAAGTAGATTGAAGTAGAACTACCTCTGGCTTCCAAGGGACTAGTGCAATCGCTAGTTCTGAACTAGTCCCAAATACTGAAGGGGAGCTTTAGAAATAAAACTTAAGAAGTATGAGTAAGTTTTTCCGCAAAATTGAAATAAACATAAAATATAACCAGGGACACGCTCATTTAAAATATTATTTTTTTATTTAAAAAAAAACTAGGTTTAGGTTATTTCATAGTCGAGCTAAGCCGACTTTAGACTTTCTTTTTTTCTTTTTGAATATTTTTATTTGCATTATCATTGAGAGCACTCAGAAAATTTAAAGTTTTCATAAAAATATATCAAAACAAGTAAAGAAAGTCTAAAGTCGGTCTAGGCCGACTATGAAATACCCTAAACATACTTTTTCAAAATACAATAATATTATTGAAAATGGACGTGTCCGTGGGCGGATGAAGCCTATATTTTATATGCAATTAAATATTGATGAAAAATTTACACACACCCAGTTTTATTCCTGTAGCTCACAGTTAATACCTTAATTGTGCTTTCGCTATGCGAGGTGCGCGTGTTCATGATCGGATTACTCCCAATTTTTGAACACATCTTAGTTTTGGTATAAAATACATACATACCAAATTTGATCTCTCTATGACAAACATAACCTTATTTATTGAGTTTTTTGGGTTGTATTGGAGATTGGCGTGTTCGTGGGTGGATGATGTCCATTTTTCAAAACCATCTTTGTTTTGTCATAAAAAACATACATGCTAAATTTTATCTCTGTAGGTTAAACAGGAGCTTATTTATTGCGTTTTCAATTATTGGAATGTATGGGAGGTGGTTGTGTCCGAGAGCGGATGACATCTATTTTTCAAACACATCTTTGTATTGATATAGAACACATATACACCAATTTTTACTGTCGTAGGTTAATTATGAGCTTATTTATCCAGTTTTCAATTTTTGCATTGTATGGGAGGTAGGCGTGTCCGTGGGCGAATGACGTTTATTTTTCAAAACCATCTTTGTTTTGTCAAACTTTATTTCTGTAGTTTAAACAGGGGCTTATTTATTGCATTTTCAATTTTTGGAATGTATGGGAGGTGGGCGTGTCTGTAAGGGCATGAAACCCATTTTTCGAAGATACCTTTGTGTTGATATAAAACACATTCGTACCAAATTTTATTGTTGTAGGCTAATAATGAGCTGAGTTATGCAGTTTTCAATTTTTGCGTTGTATATGAGGTAGGCGTGTCCGTGGGCAGATGTCAAATATATTCAATATTGCAGATTCTTGGGTCCTTGTGACCATGTGTACCAAGTTTCACTCAATTATCTCACTCCTTCTTCTTATCCTGTGTTTATGGACAACACACAGACGGACGGACAGACGGACGGACGGACAGACGGACGGACAGACGGACGGACGGACGGACGGACATGGATAGCTCGACTCACGAGGCGATCCCGATCAAGAATATATATACTTTTCTGTTCTATGCGTTACAAACGTTTGCACAAAGTTAATATACCCTGACCTTTCAGGTTTAGGGTATAATAAGAAGTAGTACCAACAAGTTAAATACGACGGTATGAAAAGTATCCGTTTTGATGTTAACGAGTTAAGTTGTCACGTGAATATTTAAAAAAAAAAATGTTTACTTTTATATTGATACATATTACAATTGTATTTCCTTTAAGTTTACAATATCCACATGCCTTCATATTTCAAATCCTGTAAAGTAAAGCTAATAAAAAGTAGGCGTAACGGATGTGACTTTGAATATTGCTGGCATAAACCAAAACAAAATCTGTTGTATAGAATTTTTGCAAATTTTCGATTTTTCTTCATTTTTATTTAAACTCATTATATAACAATAAGTTGTGCTGTAACGTATGTTACATTGATTTTATTATACATAAAAGCTTTATATATGCAATAAAAATATAGAAGATAAACTTTGAGAATGCTTGAAGCAAAGACAAAAAACCTTTTGTTGAGTTAAGTTATAAACTTAACTCAACAAAAATACGAGTAACGGATGTGACGGATTTTCAAGAACATTGAAATATTTTCGATTTTTAATGTCTCAAAAGAATTAAAACAAACATTTGGTACCAAAAGACTATAAGCTGACATGAGGCCGTTATACGGTTTGGACATTAAAATTTATTAAAAACACGAAAAACGTGAAACTTTATTAAAAACATTTTTTATTGATATCTGACTAAGTCGTTTTATTGTAACTAATTTGTTGTTAAGTTTTGCTTGAAATCTTTGTAAATATAAATTTTAATTTAACAAGCTCGTAAAAAACTTTAAGCGACTTGAAAGCTTAAAGCCACTTTGTCGAAAAATAAAATACTTAAACATTTATAAATACTATTAAGTATAAATGTAACAGCTGTGACACAAAAATTTAATGGTTGTGATTTAACTTTTGAATAATTTTGAGAAAATTTCATTTTCTAATGAAAATCTAATGATTGTTTTTGAATAATGTAACGGACGTGACAAATCTTTTTGTATGTTAATTTCGTTATAAATAAGAATTTACTTCTGTTCTTTTATCACATAAACAATCTTTAGAGCTAGTACTTTTGCAAGGAAATGCAAATGTTGCGGATGTGACTAATAATATTTCAGAAAATGTGAAAACATGATGCTCGTGGCATAACTTTTATAAATTTTTAACAATTTCCAAATTTAAAATTTAATGAAAATTTTTTATTTAATATTTTAACGGACGTGGCAATAATGTTTCAGGTCAAATTTATATATGTGTACTACTTTAACTTGTGACCCCAATAACAATCCATAACATTAACAGTTTTAATAAATAAAAATAACGGGCGTGACTCATTATGATTATGTTAAAAAACTATGAAGATTTAGTTCTGAAATTCATGTGACTAGAGTTATTTAAAAAAAAAACTTTAGAAAGTTGACAAATCGTCGCCTGAGAAATTTCTCAGAAATTTCTATTAATTAATAGCATTTTCTTTTCTCAAAAAAATTTTGAATTTGCCTGCCCTGTTTTATTTTTTTTGTTCTTTTCTTAAATAAAATTTTGACCTCTAAAATTGAATCGTGTTCATTTCTCGAAAATGTTGACCTTAAAAGTAGAAAAAATGCAGAATTTCTGCCCTTTCTACTTCGACGTTTCGAAAAATTCTGACCTCAAATGCCACCAACTGAATAAACAAAATAAATGACATATGTGCAAAATAGTTAACGTTACCATTGACAGTTCATAAAAGATTGAGCTCTTCTACGGAAAACGTCAAAATTCTTCTATGGGAAAAAATAACATTTTTTCTATGGGGAAAAATTTTTTGAATTTGAAATTTTAAATTTTTTTTATCTATAATTCTTTTGAAGTTTTTCAAAAAGGGTGCCAACATGAAAACATTGAAAAAATTTTGCTTTTTTTTGTGATCTATTCTCAGCTAATAACAAGTCGGAATTCTGTGAGTTCAGGTAAATCTTGAAAAAATTCTGCATCTTCAGAGGGCAGAATTTTTCGCTGAGAAAAGAAAACGCTTAAGTGTGGTATGTGGCATTTTAGCTGTTTTGAGTAAGAATCGTTTTCTTATTTTTTGAGGGTTTTTCTTTCATTTAGCGTAGTCAGTTTTTCAATATTTAAAGTTCTTGCAAGACACATGAGTGCAAGCTTAAAGCAAAGCTATTAGCCCTTAAACTTAATTTAATCAAAACTATAGAAATCCACATACGACACTTAATTTATCAGGCTACGAAATGTAAGCTTTAAACTATCAACAAGTTTCTTCTAGTTTTAAAGCTCTAAACCAGTGTTTCTCATCAGTGCGCCCGCGGGCAACGTATCAGTGTTAGTGACCTTATGCATGTGCAGCCGAAGCTAAAAAACGAACATCAGTCTTATGCCAACTGCCCACACAGAAGGTTCACGTCACATGCTTGCTTGAATTTGATTTTTTTTTCAGATAATTTGCGTGTTTATTTTAATTGATTGCAACAACTGCTATGCTTACACTCTAAGAAAAACACACAAGCCGTTTGTTGTTTATTTAACACTCATTGTTGTTTATGAGTACATATCATTGAGTTTGTTGTTATTTTGTTTTGTTTTTTTAACAAACTTATAGTTTTCTAAATCATAATTATTATAAATAATTATCCTTGAAAACATTAATAAACAAACAAATATTTTATTTTGATTTCTGTGCATAGCTGCTAACCCATATTCCCACAGAAAATACCTTTTTTCCAATAAGCAAATTGAAAAATTACCACACAACTGCCTAACTTTCCACGGTACTTTTTTCATTGAAAAATACACAGCAATTAAAAAAATACCACAAAAATTCCCACAGCCATTAAAAAATACCTCAAAATTCCCACAATAATTAAAAAATACCACAAAAAATCCCGCAAAGAATACACGGAATTTTTAATATATTAATTATTATTTTCTTTTTCATTAAAAAATACCCCAAAAACTCGCACAGCCATTAAAAGATACTTCAAAATTCCCACAAATATTAAAAATTCCCACACGAATTAAAAATGTTTCCCACAGCAATTAAAATTACCACAAAAGAGATTTTTCCCAAAAGTTGGCAGCTATGTTTCTGTGTACTTTTATGCGTTTGACGATTTGCCGAAACAGCTGATGTAAAATTGTTTGACCAAGTTTTGTTTTCAATGTCTAATTGGCTCAGTGTATGCACATCGTTACATTAAGATACGAAGCATGATATCGTTGTGTGCGTTTGGCAATCACTGCTCTAAACGAATCGATACCTTGAGGTATTGTTTTGGTTAAGCTTAAATCGTACCTAAGCTTAACTGTGGTTTACTTAAATTGTACTGTGGCTTAAATTGCAAGAGTTTTGTCTGTGAGGTAGCTTAATTTACTTCCGTAAATAGATAACTTGCCTTGAAATGCAGCTCTTATACTTTTAGAATGCATTTTTGTTTTGTTTTATAAGCTTCAATTATGCTTTAAAAGCAAAATTTATTATTTATATTGTAACGGATGTGACATGAACATGTAACGGATGTGACAAAATTTTAATATTCTATGTAAATAATACTTAAATTAAATTTGAACTGAATTTTAATTCGAAGCTTATTATTGTTCTGGATCTGAAAGAAAATTCAATAATTAATTTTGTAGCGTATGTGACACGTGACGAACTGAATTTAAATTTTAAACTAAAATTTGTTTTTATTTCTAAGCTTGAATTAAGCTTTATCTCAATTATACTGATTTATTTGTAACGTATGTGACACGAATACGTAACGGATGTGACAAAATATTTACGTTGTATTAAAATATGACTTCAAATATGACTTCAAGTTCAAGTGAAATATATAACGATCGTGACATAAACATGTAACGCACGTTACATAATTTAGAATGCATTAAATTTTCAATTAAGTAGCTTATATATTGTTCAAATAGCACATTAGTTCATTTCACATTTAACGATTGTCACATGAAAATGCAACAAATTTGACTTGACTTTTTAGATATAAGACAATTTTGTCCGCTTCAATCATATAAAGCTTATTATCATCGCATTAATTTTTTGCCATAATACGTGGCCAATATTGTTGCTTATATTATTAATTAGCTTTATTGGCTAATTATATCGCTCATTGGGCCACTCTTAGCTCACTTGATATGTATGTATTTTTTTTTTTTTTTTTTATCTCAACGCTACAGAGGTTAAATTTAAATATTTGCACAATGTGAGATACGAAGTAATGCAAGCAATAACAACAATATTGGAAAATATGAACAACAAAAACAACATGACAGCCGATTGCTGCAGCGCAATCTAAAAAAACAACACAATAACTTGTAACGTATAGAAGCTTGCACTTCGTTAAAAACCAAAAAGATAAGAAAACAAAAGCATTACAACAGCAACAAATTATTACGCAATAGTTTGCAAAATAAAAAAAAAACAGACAAAACAACAACACCAACAACAATTACAACACCTCACAATCAGCTCATGACGTTTGTTGACTATTGTTTGACGTGCCTTGCGCACACTTATGACATGTTCAAGCTACACATACATAGTTAGTTGGTAACGCGACAGCCGCATTGCCAAACAAGGCGTTGCATTATTTTTGTTTTAAATGCACTTGAGCTTCGCTCAATTCAGCGCATAATCAAGCGGAACCTCGTTATTTAAGTAGCTGACATTGTCAAACGGCTAAAAGCAAGGCTGTTATTGAGTGTATGTTGGAGCTCGATAGAGGGCAAAACGGGCAGAGATGTTTTCGTTGTGGCATTTGCCGGCTAATTAACAATGAAAGCCTTACATCAATAGCAGTGAACAGTTTTAAGTAAGGGTGGGTTTTTTTTATTTGCAATTCTTTTTTTCCAGAGCTGTGGGCACAACCTTGTGTCTGACCCACATCTAGGTGATATAATTGAAATGACAGTTAGTTGATATGGTGTAGCAGCTGCAAACACACCCACTTAACACAATTGAGTAGTTTGCTTATTCATGGTTAGCCAAAAGTGGGTCAAAAATGCGGGTCATCGAAATAAGTGTAACATAGCAGAACTTGTGTTGCTGTCAAATGGTGGCTGTCTGAGTTGAGAACAGAACTAATGCAGCAGGCATGCATTGAAAAAAACATTGTGGACATATGTCACTTCAAACGTCAGCGATACTTGACACGACATTGCTGCAACAGTAGATTTTGCCTCAGAAGTTTTTTAGGACGAAGCTAATTTTACTGCTGAAAGCTTATTTCTTTTGGATATTTCATAATATTTTATTATTGAATCATGTATTAGCGCAACCAAAGGGGTGGTTTCGGGGTTTAAACCACCCAAAAAATTATTGTAGTACCAAGCAAAATAGCATGTAATCAAAGTGATTCATATGAAAAGCAAACACACATCTTATCAAATGAGTAAAAACCCCAAATGTATCTTTCAAATCGATTCTGTTTGATGCATAATCTACTAAATTTTTCATGTTTTCTCCTTCAGACTGATTTTGATCACTTGAGAGGGTTGTTGACAATACTTCGATTTAAGTTGTCTTTTCAACTTCTAGTGAAGGGGTGGTTATATTTAAAGCGCCGGCACTTAAACGTCAAGTTTTTCCTGCATTTCATTTGACATTTCTCAATTCCAGATTAACTCAATTTAAGAGTGCTCGAGTCCCTCGCCACCGATATGAGCAAAGGAATTGCCTCTAAAGTTGTTATTTTTTGTTCTTTTTTTATAATTATTTTTTAAAAGACAAACTAACCCAAACTCCGCAGGAATTTAGTTTATAGTGAAGTCATGTGATTCAGAAAAAATTATTCTGATTGACTTCCGAAACTTGAGCAAAACTTAACAATTCATAATATTCCAACATATTTTCCCGAATCTGTTTCAGAAAAATTTGTCTACATTGTCAAATATTATACGATTTTAAAGGCTCAAACAAGTTATGCGTAAGCATACAAAAGTTTCAGAGAGAAGTCAACGAAAAGTATACAAAAGTTCAAAAACACACTTTTCCATACTTAATTAAAAACGAAGTAAGCATGAAAAAAAATTTCAATAAAAATCGATTCGAATGAAATGACAAATAAAAAATAATTTGTTTTTGTCGAAAAAGATTGCCAACTCAAATTACAAAAAAATATTTTTTTAAGTTGGTAAATTCATCCATGCTTTATGATTGAATATAGCGATCAATTTCAATACAAACCTCGCTTAATAAATAAATCCTGCCTAAAACATGCAATTTTTACTGATTTTTAGTAAAATTTCGATACATAAGTGTTTAAAATCAAAATTTAAATAATTTATTTAACAGGTTGCAACCCTTTTCTGCTTAGCAATATGAGGTATCAAAACTCAAGTTTTGAAAAATAAACGAAAATTGAGAAACTGAACGAAAAATTGCTTACGCACAACTTGGTCGACGCAATATATTGCTGAGCAAGAACGTTCTTTTGCTCTCTAGCTTTAGGTTTGATTTTGCTACTGTTCACCCATTTATCAGTAAAATAATAAATAAGAAATTTTTAACGAAAGCTTTTCCGACATTCTTCAAAAAAGCCCGCATATACTAAAATCTGATAATATATGTGTAATTTTGATGGATTGTCATGAAATTGATTTTGAAAATCAAATGGAATATTATGATTGATAAAATATTTTTCACTAGTTTCGGAAGCCAATCAGATTTTTTTTATTGAATCACGTGGCTTCACTCAATACTTGATTCCCCCAAAAAATTTGGATTAGTATGTTAGTGTTAAATATGACAATTTAAAAACTCGATTTAAGAGGAAATTTCATCGTTCTGTTTTGGTGGCGAGAGACTAACGATTTATTCTATTTAGGCGCTTAGTTTTTCATCCGAAGGTGTGAGAAATATTGCGTTTTATACTTTCGGAATGAGCGGAAATTAGTACTTACCGGAGGACGAATTTTAAGGCTTACGCAAATTTGTTATTTTTACATCGAAATGAAGTTTTGGGCAAACATTTTCGTTGTTTGGAGAAGAAACTGTATTTTTTTTGCCACTATTGGGATTCGAGTATAATTGAAAATATTATAGCTCAAGCCTTCAGACCTTCGTATAACTTCTTAAAACTTTCGTATAATCTTCTTAGAACAAAAAAAAATTCGTAAACGGCGTAAAACTGGCGATTTCAGAACATTATGGCCGATTCTAAGGATCTTAAACAAAGTTGAATTCAGTTCATTTTAAAACGACCGTTACCACTGCTGTACAGCTTCTATACGGCCAAAATGTCCTGACAGTGCCCGTTATACATTCGTTTAACAACTTGTTTCTTAAATTTTTTCGTTGTTCGGCCGTTGTAGGAATAGTGTACAGTTTGAACTAAAAAATTTTAATTTTTACTCGGGAAGAGATCAAATTTTGAGAAATAAGCTCGATTTTTATATAAATTTGTTACTTGTTATTTACTTTGGAAACTATTAAAATGTGCATTATTTCGACAAGTATTCGTATCCAATACTTATCACCAATTCAGTCACCAATACGTGGTGACCGTGGCATGCAGTTTAAATATGTGGGTTAGCATGCCCGTAGCTCGAGATCGATCACCAGTCGTGGCAAAAGTTTCTTTCAATAAAAACATGTCTCTGATCGGCCACCACCTCTCTGCTGACAATTACAAACGTCAGAGAGTAAATAATGCCATGTATAACTTCTTCAGAACATGAACTTTAGCCGTTCGGAGTCGGCAGAAAACATGTAGGTACAGTTCTCGGTCAATTGTGTGCAAACATTTATTAACACAACTGATCGTAAGAAGCTCGCTCAAAGTCCTTTCAAGGGCTGAATTTTTTTTTTTTTTTTTTTGCGATATTCAATCTTGACTGCAAGACTTGCATGTTTTGGTGGAAAAAGTATGTAATTGATATCAATTTTTTAAATTTTTTTTTAATACTTTTCTAAAGCTATTTCTAAAAACTTAACTTAAATTTTAACAGTCTTATTCATAAAAAAATCTTAAAATAGCTTTAAAATGCTCAATAGTAAAAAAGGTTTTTAGAGATAAAATGCTTTTTAAAATATTGTTATTCATAAAAATGTTGTCTCAGCTTTTTTTGTTAAAATAGGAACACTTTCAATTTTAAGTGGGAACAGTGTCAAAATGGTTTGTGAATTTGATAAAATCAATAATTTTTTGTTTATTTGTCACAATTTTATTAATATTTTGACATTCAAGCAGGCAAAAAATGTTGTTATTTATGTTTTGCTCTGAAAAAATTGTCACTTAATATTTTTATTTTCAATATTTTGAAATGTGGTGCCATGCTTTTATGTTTTTTTGAAGTATTTTTGTAAATATTTGTGGTCAGATGAGAGTACAAATTTTAAAAATGCTTTATCAAAGGTTTATTGAACCCTACAAGAAATGGATAACCGAAAGTCCAATACATTCACATACATTTTTTTGTTTACGATCACATTCTCATATTAATTTCAATATCAAAATTTGTAAAACAAGGGAAAAAATTCAACTTTGTGGCAAATGCATACATTAAAAAAAAGAGAAGGTATTATAATTTAAACGAATGTCAAATTTTCACATTCAAATTGTATTTATTAATTTATATTTTCATTGTGCGGCTCACGTTTGTCAAGTTTTGAATTAAAAATAAATAAGTAAATAATAATAAACATAATATGAAAATAGCTAATATTAGCACTAGTTCTAGTACCAGCACTAGCACTAGTTCTAGTACCAGCACTAGCACTCAGCTGCAACAGAGCCAGCGCTAACACCAGCACTCAGCTGCAACAGCATCAGTTCTAACACCAGCATCAGCACTCAGCTGCAAAAGCGCCAGCTCTAACACCAGCACTAGCTCTAGCTCTAGCACCAGCACTCAGCTGCAACAGCATCGGCGATAACACCAGCACTAGCTCTAGCATCAGCACTCAGCTACAACAGCACCAGCATTAACACCAGCAATAGTATCAGTACTAGTTCTAAGGCTGCGATTATAGTGAGCGCCGAGTCAGACAGGCAGGCAGGCAGGCAGGCTGAAATCTGTGTGAAAAAACGAGATGCAGATAGTTATCTATCTCGCTTGTTCACATTGCCTGCCTGCCTGCCTGTCTGACTCGGTGCTCAATATAACCGCAGCCTAACACTAGCACCAGTGTACTGTTAAAAAATTTAAATAATAAATTTAAAACAATTGTTTTCATTTACCAATTGTATGCATTCTTATTTTAAAAGAAGTACGTTAGATAAAACCGATATTTACGTTTTATCTAATGGTTAACTATAACTTAGTTTTCGGTTAAATCTATCTGATGAGAGTTGGTTACCTATAACCTGTATTTAGGTTATCCTTATCTAGAGAGAGCGAGATGGCTACATTCAGTTGGTATTGGAAATCGATTTAAAAAACAACCTGTGAGAAAGGAATGCCAGTTCACACGTATACACGATTTTCAGTTACTTTTTTCCCGAGGCTCTTCCTAGCATAACCGAAACTTTGTATGAAGAGGTAACCGGAATTTCAGTTAAGAGAAAACGTTTTTTATTAGTTAAATAACCGATAGCCTTCTTTTAGGGAAGGGTTTATTGAAGGTTTCTCATTTATGAAGCCTTTATAAGAGGTTTTTGTCATTATTGGACGTTTAATATAATAATTTTTTGTTTATGTGTCACAATTTTATCAATATTTTGACATTCAAATAGTCAACAAATTTTGTTATCTATGTGTTGCTTTGAAAAAATTGTGACTTTTTATTTTTATTTTCAATATTTTGAAATGTTTTTCAATGCTTTAATATTTTTTTAATTAGTTTGAAGCATTTTTGACATTTTTTGTGCTTAGATGAGAGTAAATATTTTAAAATTTCTTTATCTAGGGTTTATTGAAGGTTTCTTATTTATAATGCCTTCATAAGAGGTGTTTTTCGTTATTGGACGTTTATGAATACAGTTTTTGATATTTTTCTTATAAAGGCTTTATAAGAGGCTCATAAATTTTTATGAATACAGCCGTAAATATGTTTTTTAAAGAGTTGGCTGGGTTTGAAAATTAGTTTTGTTTTTGCTTTATGATATTGTACAATATGTTCAGAATATTCTGCCTAAAGCTTGAGTCCAAACTTATTTTTGCGAATTGATTGTCATGATTTCTCAAAAAGTTATAATGAATCTTGTTCAAATTTGGAACCTTGCTTCAAAATACATTATCTAGTGCATGAAATATTTTGAAAATACACACAAAATAGTTATCATATGCTTTGGTCGAGCCTTCGAAACCCATCTAGCCCATTAACTAAATTAAATTTTATTTGAAAATATTACTCGCAAGAGTTGAATTGCTGTGATATGAAGCCTATGAATTGAGTTTATATATAAGTTCGAAATTTGATAAACCCCCTTCCCCCAAAAAAATCCTGGTTGCGCCTCTGGAATCATGTATCTACAATGGCCAGTATCTTTAAAATCTGTCGGTTTTTTGAGATTTTCACTTCCTTCTTATGATATTATTATTAATTATCCCTATCCTATTACTAACTATTACTATTTAGCTCATTTACAGCTGGCACAAAACACTTAACAGCCCATTAACAGCAAGTTAACAGCGTGACCTTTAAATGATTTAATCGTTACATGTTTATCATTAGCCAAAAGCATAATAATCATCATAAATAAATGGCAATTATTTTATTGGACACGCAAATAACAATTATGTTGCAGCTTATAAGCAACAAAGGGGAAAAAAAAAAACAACCAGCCACACTGTTAACGGTAGCAGCGCCCAAAAGCGGTCAAACAATTGACAGCAATTGAAAATTCATAAATAACTGATTAACTGATTTGCTGCTGTCAATTAGCGGTAATAAAGTGAGTTGCTAATTAAATACAACGGTGCTTTGTACAGTGCAGAGTTGCCAGACTCTGTTGTTGCACTGATGCATATCGCATGCGTGCACTAATGGGACGCACAGGCACAAAACGTACAATAAAAACATATTTAATGGACTTTATATAAAATAAAAAAAATAAATACAAAACAAAAGTAGCAATATGTTGGCAGTTGTGAGCAGGCATTGTTGTGTTTGTTGTTGTTGTTGTTGTTGTAATGCAAGTTATCAGTCATTGTAATCGCAGCGACTCAATGAACGGGACGGAACGGAGTTAGAAATAGATATATTTATTTGTACGTTTGCCCTTTTGTGGCTGGCAAAAAAAAAAAAAACTTCAAGTTATGGTCTGGCCAAAATGTTTGTTGCACATATGTTGCAGCTGTGCTTAAAGGGCTGCAACAGGCAGTGCGCGAACAAAGTAGCTTTATTTTGTAGAGTTATAGTTATGCATATCATGCATCACGCGTGTCTCGCTATTGCCTATATTTATTGCTGATTATTTTGTGCGTTTGTTTATTTGTAGCGTATCATAAATTATGCTTCATATTATGTTTGTAGATCAAAAATTTCCGGCTATTGTTTGCATTTTTGTTTATAATACATGCAATTTCTGCTGTTTTTTTTTTTGTCCATAACTTAAAATAACTTTAAATTATGCATTTATTTGTAGATATCGCCCCTTTTTCTGTAAATACATAAATTCTAAGCTATTCGAATTTAAAACAAAATCAAACAAAAACGCTTACTTTATTGACTGCAACCGGAAATTGCGTGTTGTTAATGCATTCTGTATCAGCGCTGTTGTGTGTTTTTTTTTATGACTTATAAATTGCTTTTTTTTTTAAAAGCATTCCCCTGGACGCCTGGCATTGATTGCACCCCTGTTTTGCTGTTATTTTAACTTTACATTAGATAAAACTAGAACATTTTCTGATAAAGACATTCAATTTATGCAGTGTTCAGTGCGTTCAACAGTTTTTTTTTTTCTTTGTGCTTTTTAGTTTTGCTCCCGGCGGAAGTTAAAACTGCAGTGTGACAATCTTAACTGCCACTAAAGAGAACGCAGTTGGGTAAATTTGTGCTAATATGTTAATTTATAGATAACCACTTTATAGGAATATTTTCTCTAAGCGTGCATTCATTAATTAATTTAAAGTCTGTGAAATATATAATTTACCTTATGTGAGAAAAATTTTAATTAAAAACACCTTTCAATGTTGTGTCAAGGTATACAAATATTTACACGATGAAATGATAACTTTTTGGAAATTTTTTTTTAGGTTTATAAATAATATTTAAGCAGTTTAATAATATTCAACCACTTTTAGCTAATGAAAAAGCTCTTTCATTAGCTTTTATAGAGAATTTTGTAATAAAAAGCATTGTTAGCTATGTTAAGAAGAATTCAGGATTATCTATAGTTATCTTAAACTGCCAAAAGTTATTCGTAGCAATATGTAACTGTTACGCAGCTATGCGTTGTTATCCGGTATTATCAAAAGTAATCTGGGATTATTCTAAACTTTCATAAGTTATCGGAAGACACAAATAGCTGTGTTGCAGTTATCGGCTTCTATCCGAAATAATCAAAACCTATCCAAAGTTAACCTGCACCAAATCGGTTAAAACGATAGAAAAGGCTTTTTTAAAATGTTATTTATGGTTTTTCTTGCACTTAACAGTTCTCAATTCGCTTAAAAGCCATAAAAAATTCTTATCCTAAACTTTTGGAACTTTTCGTCAACATTCGCAGAATAAAAAGTTATCCGTAGTTATTCCAAACTATCCAGTGTAACCTGGCTTATCATGTAACTGCTGCAAATCGGCAAGTATAACAGTCAATTTTATTTTTATAATTTATTTTTGACTTTTCTTGCATTTCACACTTCTTGGGCTCTTTCAAACTTTGATTTAGCTGCAAAAATTTGTAAAAAACTTGTTACGGGAGAAATTGGGGAGAATAAGAATAAATTGTATTGTAATATTTTTTATGGCTGTTTGCGCACTTAACAGCTCTTAATCTACTTAAAATTCATTCTTTTAAGCAAAAATCTTTCAAAATGTCTATACCGAAAGCATCGTACATTATCCGAAGTTATCTGAAACTACCTAAAGTTATTCGAAGTATCATATAACGGCACCAAATCAGTCAAGACAACAGTCGAATTTATTGGTATAATTTATTTATGCTTTTTCTTGCACTTCACTCTTCTTGACCAGCATAAAAATTTCAATGCAAAAATCTATAAAAAATTCCTATTCATGACTTTTTACAACTCTCTACAGTTTACAAAGTTATTTGAAGCTATCCAAAGTTATTTCAAAACGTATCAAATAGTCAAACTTGAAGTAACATACAAATTATCATGAAAAGTAGGCATTCTTTGTTCATAGTTTTTCCTCCAAAATTCAATTAAGCAATTCTTACCCGATATTTTAGGCATTTATCCGAAGTTATCCGTAACAGTTGGTTTGCATAATTTTTCAACAATATTTGTGCTTTTTTTCAGCATTCCAAAAATTGCATTTTTTTTTTTAGCTTTGAACCAAAGATTTTAGGTGTCAAAGGATTTCCTTATTCAGCCAAGGCTGATTCAAATTAGATCACACATACATCTCTACCACCAACTACAACTTCCAAAGTCGTATTTATTGATGAAGTTTTATTATCAGTTGATTAGAAATGAGGAAAGAATTAAAGAAAGTTAAAAGCGTAGGACCATGGCCTAGCTACGATTCGAACCAGCAACCTCTGGGTTGGTCTTCTTCGGTCGGACTTTTTTTCGAAACCAACTCCCTTACTTTGGTAAGGTACCGTTTAACATTGCGAGTACTAAAATGTACTCATCTGGAAGATATAGTACCAATGTGTAAACATTTAATTTGAGGTTAAGTTCAATTCACATTGATTGGTCTAAAGCAAATCCGACCAACAATATCTCTTGCATATAGGATATGTCTAGCTCGCGACATTGAGCTTACCACAGGCCAGCACTCCTCGAAGGCCCAGCCCTCGATAATCCCCTGAAAAATGGGTTTTCCACTCGGAATGAGCGCTTAACAAAACTGGACATGAAAGGATAGTTTTATGCATGCATGACTTGATAAGCACACTTATCATAGTATCTCAGTATTATTTGACTGCTGGATGCTTAGTTGTGTAATTTTATGATTAAACGAAGTAGATTTGCAATTGGCGTATAGTTAGCAATGCCATTTTTATTGCCAGATTTACAAATAGTTGTAATTGATGAAATCTTCCAATCGGATAAAATAAAAATTCCCGCAGCAAGGAATGTATTTAAGATTAATTTAAGCAGTTTAACAAGGGAGTGACAGCACTTTTTAAAAATAAAACCGGAAAACCCATCAATATAGAACTTCATGGAGTACTTAAGTCTACGAATACCATTCAAAACGTTGAGATCAGTTACATATAAAGATCCCAAATCAATGGAATAAAAAATTTCACAATCATATTCCCCAGCGTACACAGTAATTGGCTCAAAGTTACTTTGAAACAAGTAAAGAAAGTCTAAAGTCGGTCTAGGCCGACTATGAAATACCCTAAACCTACTTTTCAAAAACAAATAATTTGTATTGTAAATGATCGTCTCCGTGGGCGGATGAAGCCTATATTTTATATGCATTTAAATGTTGATGAAAAATAAACGCATACCAAGTTTTATTCCTGTAGCTCACAGTTAATGCCTTTATTGTGCTTTCGCTATGGGAGGTGGGCGTGTTCATGGACGGATTACTCCCAATTTTGGAACACACCTTAGTTTTGGTATAAAATGCATACATACCAAATTTAATTTCTCTATGACAAACATAACCTTATTTATTGAGTTTTAAACTTTTTGGGTTGCATGGGAGGTAGGCGTGTTCGTTGGCGGATGACGTCTATTTTTCAAATACATCTTTCTGTTTGTATAAAACACATACATGTCAAATTTTATTGTTGTAGGCTTATTTTAAGCTGAGTTATGCAATTTTCAATTTTCGCGTTGTATGGGAGGTGGGCGTGTCCGTGAGCGGATGACGTTCATTTTTCAAATACATCTTTTTGTTTGTATAGAACACATACATATCAAATTTTATTGTTGTAGGTTTTTTATAAGCTGAGTTATGCAGTTTTCAATTTTCGCGTTGTATGGGAGGTAGGCGTGTCCGTAGGCAGATGATGTCCATTTTTCTAAATCATCTTTGTTTTGTTATTTAAAAAATATGTGCCAAATTTTAGCTCTGTAGGTTAAACAGAGGCTTATTTATTGCGTTTTCAATTTTTGGATTGTATGGGAGGTGGGCGTGTCCGTGAGCGGATGACGTCCATTTTTCGAAGACATCTTTGTGTTTGTAAAAAACACATACATATCAAATTTTATTGTTGTAGGCTTCTTATAAGCTGAGTTATGCAATTTTCAATTTTCGCGTTGTATGGGAGGTAAGCGTGTCCGTAGGCATATGATGTCCATTTTTCAAAACCATCTTTGTTTTGTATTAAAAAAAAAATGTGCCAAATTTTAGCTCTGTAGGTTAAACAGAGGCTTATTTATTGCGTTTTCAATTTTTGGGTTGTATGGGAGGTGGGCGTGTCCGTGAGCAGATGACGTCCATTTTTCGAAGACATCTTTGTGTTTGTAAAAAACACATACATATCAAATTTTATTGTTGTAGGCTTGTTATAAGCTGAGTTATGCAGTTTTAAGTTTTTGCGTTGTATGGGAGGTAGGCGTGTCCGTTTGCGGATTCCAAAAATATTCAATAGTGCAGATCCTTGGGTGCATGTGACCATGTGTATAAAGTTTCATCGAATTATCTTGACTTCTTCTTCTTATCCTGTGTTTACGGAGAACACACAGACGGACGGACGGACGGACGGACGGACATAGATAGCTCGACTCACCAGGTGACGCTGATCAAGAATATATATACTTTTTTATACCGGACTCGCTTCGTTCTATGCGTTACAAACGTTTGCACAAAGTTAATATACCCTCACCTTTCAGGTTTAGGGTATAATTTAGACGTGAGAAAAAAACGAGCGTAACCCACCCACTAACACTCCCACTTCCCATACAACCTCAAAATTGAAAACTATATAAATAGGCTTCTGTCGAAGCTACAAAAGTAAAATTAGATATTTATTTTTTTTATATAAAAATTAAGACATGTTAGAAAAATGTGCGTCATCCACCTACGATCACGCCCACTTCCCATACAACCCATTACATTGAAAACTCTGTAAATAGGCTAATATTTCAGCTACAGACCTGAAATTGATTATTTGTGCATATTATATAAAAATTGAGGCGTGTTAGAAAAATTTGTATCAACCACTCAACAACATGCCCACCTCCCATACAACCTCTAATTGAAAACTTTATAAAGAGAATTGTCTTTACTTTGCAGGAAAATAATTTTAGACGTCATCAACATAGTAAAATTTTTGAAGTCTAATAAAAAAGAGTTGCAATTTAAGCTTTTGTACCATTGCGAATCGCCCGTGGGGGTATTTTAACTTCGGACAAGTCGAAGATATACCTTACTAGTTTTTTAAATCATAAACTTTCTTAAAGCTTTTGCATTCAAATTTATCAACTGCACCATCTTAAAGAGTAAATTTTATGCCAAAAAGTCATAGATTGAATATATTTGATATTATCTACAGTTATCTGCAATTATCCGCTGTTATCTGAAATTATCCGATGTTATCCGAAATTATCCGCAGTACTCCAGAGTATCTTATAACTATAAAATATTGAATCCTTCCAACGTAAACTAATTTTTTTATATGTTTGCTCTTATAAACTCGAAGAAATGTCGTAATTTTTCAAGTGTCTCATAAAATGTAGAAAAAACCTTAAAACCATAAGCGATTACCTTGCAGAATTGTTCACCTAGACTCATGTGAACAATATTGAAAATGCAAATGTTGACACTTTTCTCACACATTTCATGCAACAAACTGTGCGCCTGTCAAAATTACAGCATAAATTCCACAGCTCATGCATATCTTAAGCCGTTTAAAAAAATAAACAAAAAAAAAAAACAAAAATAAAATAAAAATATTAAAAACAGAATTGTATGCAGTGTTGACATTATTTGTGTCTGTCTGTTAACAACATCGATTGCAACATGTTGCACACAAATAGCTCTAACAAGTTTTGCATAATTATGCAAACGCCGCTGTTGATATTTCTTGACTATGCCATAATCAAACAAAAGTTTTTTAATAAAAAAAAAAATAAATAAATAATAAAAAACAACATAATTCATTCATAACATTTGCTTGATCTGCGCACACTCAACGCTCATTCAACTTATATGCTAATGTGCAGCTTTTAATGTGCAGATTTGTGGAAAAACAAATAAAAAAAAATATAAAAAATTTAAAAACAAGCGCCCCTTATACTGTCAACACGCAATACTAGTTAAAATTTCAAACAATGTGGCAACACCTTGTTATATGCTGTTGTTGCATATCAATATAAAATTTACATTTTCATTATGAAATTCATTTTAAAATTACAAAAACAAAAAAAAAACATACTTAAGGCGTGTATTAAAGAATTTGTTGTTGCTTTGACTGCGTCTTGCACGGTTTTAGTAAGACTTTATTTAATGACAGAAATAAAGCTCAAAAAGCTTGCTAGCTTTATCACTTTTATACTCTATTGAGTGCACACAAAATGCTGTGTCGAAACAATTAAGTTGACAACATTCTAGGCCGATTATTTATTTTTTTTTTTAATTTAATGCATATTAAAATTTTTTTGCTTAAATAATATGTGCAATTTTCTGTTAGCTGTATGTTTACAAAAGTATTTTATAATCCTTGAAGCATTTCTGGCTGCAATATTTCTATCAAACCCAAGCGCAATAATTTCAATGAAATATTTTTTTAAGATTTTATTTTGTTTAAAGAAAATCTACAAACATTAAATATTTGTCTAGATAAACAATACGTTGATTCAAAATAAAAGTGTGTTCATGAATTATCGTAAAAGAAGCTCTGTGTTTTTAGTAGCAGATAATTCGATTCATTTTCATTTACTGTTAAGTTTATTTTAACACTGTTATGTTAACGTTCTTCTTATCTGTTAGAGACTTATTTTTAACCATGTTTAGTATTTTTTTATAACTTTGTTAAATATGTATTTATATTGTACTTTTAAATGTGTTGTCATCAGTTTTGAAAAATGTTTTAAGAAATTAAAAAATAATTTATATAACGCTTATGTTAACCACTCCGTTAACCAACAGAATTTACATTATGTTAAACACTCACGCTCATCATTCTCGCAGATGACTTAATTTCAATGCAAATAACTTAATTGTTGACAAAAGTAACGCAAAAAAAAACTGTCACAAAACTATGCGCAGAATAATTTAAAAAATTTACAAGCTCGCGTTGTCATAAAAGAATGTCAAGCTCAGCCATGAATGCATGCCATGCTGCATAAAAATAAGTTGCTAAGAAAGCAAAAATCAAAACGTGCCAAAAAATCGAAAAAAAAAGAAAATGTTAACACAAGTCACTCCAACAACAACAACAACATTAACAATGAATGAGTAAAAAAGTCTCAGAGAAAGAGTGACGGAATTGAATAATAAAGGCGTTTAAAGCATACAAATTAAAATGCCGCTCTTGTCGGCGGCAGCAGCAGCAACACAAAAACAATCACAGCAACATTAAGTTGGCAACAACGCCGCCGCCGCATTCAATGCATTTTTGAAAGTTTTTTGTTTTGGTTGTATTGCTTACCTTGTATGCGTCACAGTTAAGATTATTTAAAAGGAATGTATTTTAGTGTTATTTAGCTGTGCGTTGAGCGTATGTGTGTGTGTGTGTGTTGTGTGTGCCACTGACCAACATACCAATTATGTGAATGTCGAAATAAATTGAAAGGTTTTTGTTTCGGTTTCTTTTTCTCGCAAGGGTCTTATTTTAAATTTATTATTAATTTGTAGCATCAATAAACCGTAACTTAGCCCAAAACTTTCCATTCCTGTTTGTGCTTTTATGCGCAAATCTGTTTGAACCGCTTTAACCAGCACAACCGCACAGGTTGTCAAACAACTTTATACAAAATCAAACGCCTAAAAGAAAAAGTGAAAATACTTACCAAACTTTTTTTTTTTTTAGTTTTTTGCTGGTTAGTGCAACTTCATTGATCCTGCTGGTTTTTGTTTTTTACTGTAAAATATTTTTTCTCGAGTTCATCGTGGAATAAAATCAAACCAATTGAATGTTCAACATGACAGCGCAATGCTTTTAAAAAACCCTCGCTTTATAGCAGTAAAATGCGTACCCGTTATGTACGAGGTTGCTTGGATTTTTTTTAATTGAAGGTTCTGCTGAATTGCTTTCCAAATTTTTGTATACTTGCTTTTTTTTTTTTTTTGTTATTTATGACTTTTTCCTTTACAAGCAGCATAACAATTTTGACTGACTGTAAGCTCAAAAATAATATAAGTGGGTCAAATTAAACAAAAAACAAAAAAAAAACAAATCCAAAATAATGTTCTCTCATGAAATCGATCTGAAAAATTTTAAAAACAACGAAACAAGGATTTATGAGTAGTTTTCTATTTTAAACACTTTTATGTCTCAAATCGATTGAAAAAGTTCATTCGTGCTAAAATCGTTCTAGTCAACTGATGTTTCAGTTTTTTTATTCTACTGAATTTAATACAAAATTAAGAAATTTTCGTAAGGAAAGAAATTCATAACAGAGATTTATCTGAAATTTATCGACTTCCCGAACCATCAAATCACCACCCCCATTATACCATACCTATCATAGCATTAATCGCATGATCCCTACCTGTCTATCTACACTCATAAAAGAACACATATTCCAGCAGTTATTTTGGCGACAATTGGAAAAACCAACTAGTTTATTTCTAGTGAAATTGGAGTTAGTTTCGAACTAGTACAAAAGACGCTCAGAAAAGAACAGTTTGAATTTATTTTTATATCCTTTGTTTTTCTTGTCAGCAGGCACAAACAAAATTAAAAAATATACTACATGTTCAAGACGTGTTGTGGCTCATTTCTTCATTTAGATTCCACACTTCTTTGAACTTTTGCAAACATTTTCGATGAATATGATTAAGTGGTAAATATACAGGCAAAACTATATACCATAATTTAATAAGTTCTATTGTACGAACCCGTATTCGAAATAAGGCTAATAATAGGGCTTACAACTGACCTACTTTTTGACTATATCAAAATGGACCAGTTTAGAACTATTCATAATGGAACTAGGACAAATATATGGAAAAAGGGATGTTTATGGGGACAATTGTCTTTTCCTATGACATCAACCCGTAAAAAGCGCCAGTTTGTTCAATGTAAAAGGGTATTGAAGTCGGACCAGTACTGGCCCCTTTTGGAACTAGTTTAGAACTATTCTAAATATGGTCCATTTATCTGCAGGGATCTTTCTCCGATAAAAAATTTCTCTATTTTCGATAATAGCAGTTTTCTCTCTTTCATATAAAATTTTCTTCAATTAGAATAAATTTTCACATTTTCGAAGAAATATTTCTTCACTTGTGGCAAATGAAAATATTTCAATGTCTCTAATAATGATAAGTATTTTTCTCGCATAAGAAAATTCTCATTTAAGGTCTCTTACACTCTCTTAAGTAAGCACTCAAGAAAAAATTTCACAGTGTCGACGCTGTTACTTTTTAATAAAATAAGTAGCAAAATAAAAATATTTTTCTTACGAGCTGGATGCTCTTTTGAGTAATTTTGACAAAAAAAAAACAGATACTTTTTGATTACTTTTCAGTTTTTTGTATGAAAATATGCTTTACTTGGGTGCTGGAAACAGGCCTTTATAGAGAAAAATTTATTGAAAATTAAATTTATTTCTTCAATAAAAACAAATCTTTTCTCAAAAGTAAAACAAGTTTTTTTTCTCTAAAAACGATATATTTTGTTATATTTCTCTCTTTCATATGAGCTTTTTATCATTATTAGCGAATTTTTAGGATCATATTTAGAGAAAATTATTATCTGGTGCAAAGTATATACACTGAAAATATAAATTATGTTTCCCTTCATAGAAAACCTACATCAATTTTGCGTTCACTGATCTCGTTCGTACTTGTACATAAGCTTCAACTAATTTTACATGGCTTGAGTCTATTCATACACAAGCCTTTGTAAAACACAAGAATAAATAATTTAAACGAATAAAATCGTTCAAAATCGTTCGTTCAAAAATGTGCACAAAACTCCTGAACGCGAGCATTGTTTTTTTATGCAACTATACATGAACTCAGTTCGCTTATATGCAAGGTCATGAATGAGGCAACTATTTTTTTATATTATTATTCACAAATATTGCAATCGTTAGTTCTTATAGCTAACGACAGTCATAAAAATTTAGATCGTTTTTACGTTAACTGCAGGTTTTTTTTTTGTAGTACGGACATGCATAAAAATGTTAAAAAAATTATAAAGCTATTTTCTTCTAAATACAGCAGAAAGCCTAAGAAGTTAATACATCACTAAATTTACCCATGAAGATTATTAAATGAGTCAAGGAGTATTTTAACCCAGCTTATCATGTTTTTTTTTGGGAAAATCTTATGAACTTTTCTTGCTATCCTTGAATTTCTACATAAATTTAATGAATTTCGATCACGAAACTCATAAAATAGTTCAAGATTCCGTTGTATATCGAGCCATAACCGCGAAAAAAATGAAACCATCAAAACTAAAATTTTAAAGAAGAAGATTTCTTTTAATTATTTTCGACATAAGATTTTAAGTTACAATTTTTTTACACAATCCTTGCACATAAATAATAATATTATTATAATAACTATTATTTTATAATTATAGATTATTGATAATGAAATAAATTATAAGTTTCGATAAGGAAACAAATTTTTGTATATTGCTGGTTACACCCCTTTTTCGCGGTAATGGCTCGATATGTTCATGACATGTATGCAGTTTTGTTTCTGACATTATTTTATGATCTCTTTTTGTTGGCCTGGAATTCATTCATGCATTTTATTCACAAAAATTATGAATGATTTATGTTCCTCTTGCATTTTTCGTAACATTTACGATATTTTTTATTGGTTAATGTGTCTTGTACAAACAAGGCTGTGTCAATTTATAGTCCAATCTTATCTGACCGATTTTCGGTTCAGGCACACAGCAAAAAGTTTGAGCGTAAATTTAATCTTTTTTATAACATTTCTGTAGTATAAACTTGGTTTAGTCTAAATTTATTATAAGTTTTATCCCACTCTATAGTATAAAATAAAGAGCATTTCTATTCAAACAGCTATTCCAAAAAAGTATAATTTTTATACCATAAATTTATAAATATCATATATTTATTCCTGTTATGCACACGAGAACCTCACTGAGCCACTCGGCTTTCACGTACAAGTCGAGTTTTCGAAGCTACCGAATTTCAGAGATGCCAGCAGACCAGAGGTGCACATAAGAGCTTCGGGGAGCCCTCGGCTTTCACATACAAGTCGTGTGTGCGAAGCTGCCGAACTTCTTCGACGATAGCATTGAATCAGTTTGCGTTTGATCTTCACGGAGTAAGCATCTTATGCGCAAATTGTTATGTTGAATTTTTGTCTTGTACACACATACTTAGATAAAAATGTTGCGTTTGTGTTGGAAGCTCTGCCAACGCTGTGCATCACTGCAGCAGACAATCAGTTGACGTTTGTTCTTCAGTCAGTAATCATGTGATGCGCAAATAGTTCTATTGAACATTTTTTTGTTCACACCTATTAAGACAAAAATATTTCGCTTGAATTGGAAGCTTTGCCAACATGATTAAACATGCAAATTTCTGAGTACAATTTTTTCTCTTTATTTTTCCTGTCAAATTGTTTTTGAAAATATAAAAAGCAATAGATCATGAAATCGATATATTATTCCTGACTTCCCAATAAACCACATAGCGGACTCGGTTTAGTTTCGAATTAGTAATGAAACCGAGAACTCGGATAAGATATCTCGTATTCGATTCGAGTTCGAAACGAGTCCGCAATCTCGTAAAATAAATAAATTTTTATATATCTGCAATTAATCATCGCAACATTGATTTTTTTGTTTTTAAATTTTTTAAAAAATAGACAAAAAACACCAAAAGCAAAAAAAAAAAACAAAGATAAATTTTTTTGCCTGAGCTGGGAGTCGAACCCACTTCCTCAAACGTTTGTTTTCATAATCAAGCAAATTACGCCGTTTCTAAACAACAAATGCGATAGGCTAGTGGATAACGTAGGAGACTGGCATCCGGGAGACGCGGGTACGAATACTGAACATGTATATTTTTTTTTTTTTTTTTTTTTCAACAATAATAATTTTATAATCTTTTATAAGACACGCATAAGACACGAATATATTAAAAAAATATAATTTAAAAAAAAAAAATTGCTAAAATTATTCGAAAACGATTTGCTAATGTTGAAATTCTCGCTTCGGTAGTGATTCGATTATGATAAAAAATCTCGTTTCGAGAATGAAATATGCATTTCTCCCGCCATTGGGTTCATTAGCAAAACATTTTCGAACTTCGTTTTCGAAATAAATATCCGAGATCTCGGATTCACCTCGAATTCGAGGCAAATTCGTTTGGTTTATTGGGTTATGACTTAAAATGTTACACATATTAATATATTTAATGTGTGTTTACATATGTGCCACATATTTTTATACAATATTGCTATAAAAAATAACCAAAGATGGTTTAGAAAGATTTTATACTTTTGCTTATAAAAATGTATATCAACCTGGTGTAAATAAATTTTACACACTTTTCGGCTAAAATCAATACCAACTTTGTATAAATTTGATTTATACGATTTGATGGTATAAATTTTGTAATATATTTGGTATGGATTTGTATTTATACCAAATAGAATAAAATGTATCCTTATATTTTTTACTGTATGTACATAAAAAGTTATTATAAAAACAAGTAAAGAAAGTCTAAAGTCGGTCTAGGCCGACTATGAAATACCCTAAACCTACTTTTCCAAATAAAATTAATATTATTGTAAATGAGTATGTCCCTGGGCGGATGAAGACTAAATTTTATATGCATTAAAATGTTGATTAAAATTTAACGCATACCAAATTTTATTCCTGTAGCTCACAGTTAATGCCTTTATTTATAGGAGTGCTTTTGCTATAGGAGGTGGGCGTGTTCATGGACGGATTACTCAAAATTTTTGAACACATATTAGTTTTGGTATAAAATACATAAATACCAAATTTGATCTCTCTATGACAAACATAATCTCATTTATTGAGTTTAAAACTTTTTGGGTTGCATGGGAGGTAAGCGTGTTCGTGGGCGGCTGACATCCATTTTTTAAAACCATCTTTATTATATCATAAAAAAACATTCGTGCCAAATTTTATCTCTGTAGGTTAAACAGGGACTTATTTATTGCATTTTCAATTTTTGGGTTGTATGGGAGGTGGGCGTGTCCGTGAGCGGATGACACATATCGAAGACATCTCTGTGTTGATACAAAACACAAACATACCCAATTTCATTTTGAGGCTAACTATGAGCTTATTTATGCAGTTTTCAATTTTTGCGTTCCATGGGAGGTATGCGTGTCCGTGGGCGAATTCCAAAAATATTCAACAGTGCAGATCCTTGGGTTCATGTGTACTAAGTTTCATCCAATTATCTCAACTCCTTCTTCTTATCCTGTGTTTACGTACAACACACAGACGGACGGACGGACGAACGGACATGAATAGCTCTACTCACGAGGTGACGCTGATCAAGAATATATATACTTTTCTTTACCGGACTCGCTTCGTTCTATGCGTTACAAACGTTTGCACAAAGTTAATATACCCTCACCTTTCAGGTATAGGGTATAAAAACGGGCTGGGATGCACTTTACCCTATCACACTCTCAATTTTGTGAATTTTTTCTTATAGAATTTTTTTCAAAGAATATTTGTTGCACAGCGAATATAAAACGTGCACAACTAAAGTAAAACTGTTGATAGAAATTAAATCCTCGTTCGCGATTCAACTCAAAAACCGTCTAACGTAAATGCGTTTGAACACAAAAATTACTGTGGTGCATTCCTAAATAAAATTCGGAAAATTGAGGGTATAATTTAATTGTTGGCGTTTATATATTTCTTACCATCACGGCTGAACCACTAAAGCTCTCTACCTTACATTCACACCATATGTTGCTGTGGTGCGTAGGAAGTTTTTGTTTTTGGTTAAGCTCCTTACGTTTTTAAACAAACATTTTTTGAAAAAAATTTCTCAAGACACAATATTATTTGTAAGGTAAAGTGCACCTCCTGCCTCTTTTTTTTTAATAACTTTTCATTATTAAAATGAAAATAACCTAGCCAACATTACCTACATACAAAGAGTTTTACCTCCATACAAATCGACGCAGCCTATAACACACACTTTAAGCACTTTAAACACAAGGCTTTTGGAATATTTATCATCGTGTTTTTTCTTTTTGACAATTTTGTACATTGATATGATGAATAAATAGTTCATGTGACTCATGTAACTGGTTACTGAATCAAAATTCATGAATGTGATGCATGGCGGTCATATTAAAATTCATAATTATTGTGTAATTTTTTTTGGTGGAGTGTATCATCTTAATCATACCATACCAATTATACCTTGCCTTTCCAAATTATACTTTATCCATACTGTATGCTTAGGTTTGTACACAATATTATTCAAGATGGTTTTAGTTCAATAAAGCTCTAAAATGACTAACCCATTTGCAAAAATATCTTGAGGTAAAATTTTTTTGGATCTTAAGGTATTTTTATTTTCATTAGTGGCCAAACTTTCAAAAAATGGACGCGCATCGAAGTAAAGACCCATGATTTTCACCATATATTTTCGAACCACTATAAAAAACATAATTTCTCACTCATCACACAAGTCATATCATACCACACCAATCGTATTTTATCGTTCATTCCCTACCATAAAACCACACCATATCCATCCAGAATACCATAACCATGAAATCATACTAATACCATATGGGTATGAATACTGCTATTGGGAAGAAATATAAGATTTTGAATGTGATATTTGTAGTTTTGATGACAATATACCACTATCTGTATTTAAACGCCAACTTATTGCAAGCGATTTATATTGAATATTAGTTGCATAATTATAGAAATTTTTGTTCATTACCTTCTGAAGTTGATCCTTATTATAATGAAATTTTGTTTAGTGCTGTGGTTCGTTATCTATATAATTAATAGGCTAAGGTTTTTTTTGTGACTTCAACTCCTCCCAGACCAATGGACCGATCCTATCGATTTAGATGTCATTAAATCAGGTTTAGGCTGTATATGTGCAAACCACTTTTAAAAATTGTGATTTCACTTCAGGGGGTTCCCAACCTTTTAAAACAGAAATAAAATTTTTGTACAAAAATCCGTTATTTTATCGATTTGAAATTTAGTTTGAGAAGAGCTTATGAATTGATCGAATTTGTATTTTTTTTTCAAAACTAAAAATTTTTTACCAAAATTATCTTTTATGCATTCCTAAAATGTCAATTGTCCGAAAAATGCAGTTCCAAAATCAAAAAATTCCACTTTCCGAGCAAACAAGTCAGTCAAATTTTAACAGTTTTCAAATTTTTTTTGTTTTTCTAAATTTTTGTTTAATTTTCTTTGAAATATGTTGGCAATTACGGTAATTATCTTGCCAAATGTATTTTGAATGAATTTTCTTAATATTTTCTTTAGTTGTTTAACGTGTATTTTTATCAAACGCCAAGACAGAGAAAAAAACTCTCTGAAATTTAAAGTTCTGTATTTGGAAGCGAATATCACCCACTTTTTAAAAAATTTCATTTATTTTTTTTTTTTATTTAATTGCAATTAATTGACTTTAAAATAATAACAAAGTTTTTACCGTTACTTTTTTATTTATATTTTAATCATTGCCTTTAAAAAGAGTCCAATAAAATGAATGTTTCCTCAAAAAATGTATTAAAAATTGTTTTTGTTGTAAAAATAAAAAAATTTCAAATTTGCATTTTTGATTTTCTTACATTGTATGTAGTTTATTTAAGACGAATTGGTTTTTGTTTGACAGAAAAATTAATAAATACTATGTGTCATCGAAAAAACAAAGCTATCCCCTATGGTTTTTTGCTCGAAATTTTTTTTTAAAAAATGTTGTTCTTATAATTTTTAAATCTTCAATAAGCTTCAAAAACAATATATTTGAAAAAAATTTCATTATAGCTACAACCAATTAAAAGTTATAGCCACGAATCTGTTTTAATCATCCTGCTTATCTATATAATTAATAGGCTAAGGTTTTTTTTGTGACTTCAACTCCTCCCAGACCAATGGACCGATCCTATCGATTTAGATGTCATTAAATCAGGTTTAAGCTGTATATGTGCAAACCACTTTTAAAAATTGTGATTTCACTTCAGGGGGTTCCCAACCTTTTAAAACAGAAATAAAATTTTTGTACAAAAATCCGTTATTTTATCGATTTGAAATTTAGTTTGAGAAGAGCTTATGAATTGATCGAATTTGAATTTTTTTCAAAACTAAAAATTTTTAACCAAAATTATCTTTTATGCATTCCTAAAATGTCAATTGTCCGAAAAATGCAGTTCCAAAATAAAAAATTCCACTTTCCGAGCAAACAAGTCAGTCAAATTTTAACAGTTTTCAATAAAATATTTTTTTTTGGGTTTTTTGGTGTTTGTTCATCTAAATGTGTCATAAATCGATGTTGTAGGTGTTCTGTAAGTACCTTTTATTAATTTCTGAAATATATCTTAGTATTGTTTCTTAAATCTATTTTTTAATGCGTTTTTTTTTTTAAATTAGTTATTTTTTATAGCTGGAAGAGTTAAGCTGCGATGTTTTCGAATAGTAATAATGTTTTTCTCAGTTTTTATATAAGTGTAAGTCCGTCTTCGTATTTTGACAGTAACATTAAAAAATTTTGTGTCAGATCAAACGTTTCAAGTCAAACCATTCAGATAATGATCTTTTATATCATTATTGAGACTCAATATATCGTTATTCGTTATAACTTATTGAATAGAATATCATATATTAAACGTCTATAATGTTTCTAACAATTAATTTTTATTGAATTGCTCGAATTCGGGCAACAGGTTTACTAGTTAATTTTTAATTTTTGAGCATTAGATCTGAAAAAGGTGCATTAGAGGTCCTTAGTTTAATATCAAAACCGATAGTAATGCGAGTAACCAATTTTTTGTAACTAGTTACCGCATAATTTTTGGATTATTTTAAATACTTTGATTTAATATTGCTGTTTTTTTATAAAGATAAACTTATTGAAATCCTGTTGCTTTTATTTATGCAAAATGCAAAAAAATCTACCCACAAATATAACAGCAAAATTTGAATTAAATTCACTCTCAGAATTTGTTGTCCAAAAATGGTAGCACGAGTTACTAACCTAAATTATTATTTCAGAGGGTAAATATTAAGTTACCACTGAATTTTTCAACCAATTTCCAACACACGAAACGCATTATTTTCATTAAGACTGCTTTTGTATTTGTTAATCTAAATAAAACAAATTTAAAGCTAAATTTAACTCCATTAAATATTCTGAATGTAACGCGAGTTACCATGGAATTACCCATACCCATACTACCATAGTCTGCTCTATACATCATTATTGACCCATACGCGGCTTATTAGTGAAAATGGTTTAATTGCACTGTTCTGCGAAAATATTTGGTAATTTTGGCTATTTTTTTAATATATTTCAACATTTAATACTTCTTTAAATCTTTTCAAAACGATACCATACGATGTTTCATTCAAAAGTTATGGCCATTTTAAACCCTTAGCAGCCATACGGGGTAACTCATAACCCCGCGCTTTAAAAACCTAGTTGTACAAGACATGTGGGTGGTTTAAGATTTCTTGACGATTGTTTCATGTTTATTGAAGAGCTCTGAAGCATTTCAAGTAGAATAATGAGCATTTTTAATGATTTTTTTGTCATTTAAAAGGCTTAGCACCTCTTATTGAACTTTTTCTGAGTCTGGGGTAACTACACTGAGAAAAAAACACATACCTTGCTCCGGTAAAAAATTTCTCTATTTTTGATAATAGCAATTTTCTCTTTTTCAAATAAAATTTTCTTCAATTAGAATAAATTATCACATTTTCGAAGAAATATTTCTTTACTTCTAGGAAATGGAAATATTTCAATGTCCTTAATAATGATAAGTATTTTTCTCGCACAAAAAATTTCTCATTTATAGAGAAATTTTATTGAAAATGAAAAACTTTTCTTTTATTTTGATAAAAAATTCACTATAAGAAGTATTTTCTTCAATAAAAACAAATATTTTCTCAAAAAAAAAAGTATTTTTCTCTAAAAACGATATATTTTTCTATTTCATGGAACCTTTTTATCATTTTTAGAGAATTTTAAGTATCGCAATTAGAGAATAGCATTCTCTGGAGCAAAGTCTATACCATTTTTCTCTAAATATGATGCCTTTTTCATCATATTACGAGACACTTTTTTCTGAGTGTAGTTTCTCCGTGTGGACACTAAGGGTTAAGTTGTCACGTCCGTCAATGTAAACATTTTTTACTACGTAATTAAAAATGGTGAACGTGTCTTTCAAAAACAGTCGTTACTTTTCTATGAAACATCATATGGCTTTTTTAAAAGCATTTTGAAAAAAAAAGAAGAACTAAATGTTGAAAAAATAAAAAATAAAAAATTTCCAAAAATGTTTGTCCAACCTAATCTAACCTCAAAAATAGCCAACACTCACAAATTTCGTGGGCGTGACGAATATACTGTACTCGAATATTTTAAGCTACCCAAGGACGATCACAATAATTTTTTTTTCGCAGAACGGTATTATTTTCAAAGTATGCAACAAGACGATGCATCGACTTCAGGCGAGGATACAAGGGGGGGGTTTAGGGGGTAATTACCCCCCCCAAGAACTTTTAAATACTTTACTTTTTAATACTTTATTTCGAGAAAATAATTGTGCTCACAGCTTAAGGGTACTTTTATGCATACATAATCGATTCTGAAGACGTTTTTTGAAAGAATACTACAAAAAAATGGTCAGAGACATTGTTAAACTTTAGTTTTTTTATTGATTTCAACGATTATTAAAGTATTAAAAAAAAAATTTTGTTTTTTTTTGTTTTGTGACGTCATTTGCGTGTAGGTGACGTTTTAATGAAGCGATGCGAGACGAGTAGGACCATTTTGCTAGTAGATTAACACGATCTGTAGTCATCTTCAAAAAACAAAATATAATTATATGTAAAGCAAACACTTAAGTCGAGGTAGTAACTTTGCCTTTTTTAAAAATGATCCTGAAAATAAAGTTACATTTCCTTAAGTACTAAAATTTACAGCCATGTTTTAAACAAGCAACTTTTAAGACGCGTTGTTTTCTTACAAATAAAAATAAAACAAAAAACCTGAAGTCACTACCTCAGCGTAAGTGTTTGCTTTATAATAATTATATTTTTACAAAACATTAACGATTAGTTTAAAAATGCCCTTTATATGAAATCATTGAGCAAGTAACATTGATTTTGATTTGTAATGAGCGCAATTAAGATTTTGGCAATGAAGACCATAGTTGCCACTTAAAATATTTTATTCTTCTAAATTTTTAGTGAAAACCTGCCAAACTTTTTTGCAACCTGTGGGCCAACAAATTTTATCATAAAAAAACAATACGTGCATTGTTATTTTCAGATTTCACTTTATAAATTTTCAAAAAAAAAAAGTTCAAACAATGTAAAATCCAGTAGTCTGTTTTTACTTCAATTATTTCATCAACAGTTAAAATATTTTTCAGAAATATTTCAGCTATAGTCTTTATGAAAATATTATAAACATCTGTAATACTTTTTATCATATTTGATATTTATATAACAATGTTTTTTTGAAGTGAATTAATGTTAGGTTATAGTTGCTGAAATTGTATCAACTGCGCAAAAAATTTGTTGCATACATTTATATTTGTTTGAGTTAATTCTTAATTTTTTTTAATTCTGAAATTTTTCAAGCCTACCTTAACTTCATCATAATATAAATAGGCGTAGTGAAAACAACTAAGAACCATTTTCTCCCGTTTTTTTCAACCGATTTTGATAATTGTTTTTTTAAATGAATTAGAGTGCGGAGAACTCTATGACTGCACCGACTATTTTATACAACTATAAATAAGCAAACACAAATTGGTCGATTTTCGACCCCAGGCGGTACTAGTAATTATAATTGTAACAAACCAACCAAATTACCACAACCGACTTTCATGAAATAAAATTGCCACGTTTAGTCCACTTTTAGTAAGGAACTAATTCAATTATTCAATTATTTCATGAACTTTAAATTTGGCAGTGTAAAAAGGTGAGCGAAACTAAGGTTATTGATATGAACGCCGTTTTACTCTTTGTAATAATGACATTTTTCCACTAATTTCTAAAACGTTTGTTATCTTTGCCACGCTTCCTATCAGTGTAGCAACAGCTTAGCGAAGTTTTTCTACACTGCGACGATTAAAAACATGGTTACGTTCAACTATGCAAGAAGAACGATTGAATGGACTCGCATTATTGCATATACTTAGAGACATTAACATAAATATTAACGAAGTTATTGATAATTTTGCGATCATTTTGTCATATAATTTGTCTCTATCTAATGACTATCTAATAACACAGAGTAACAAAATTAAGCTTTATAAAAAGTGCAGAGATCTCGATAAACAATTCCGAATAAATTTTGGCTGCCCAATGAAGTCAAAAATGGACTTCGTTTTTCTCCATCAGCTTGAGTTTTTGAGTTATAGGCAAAAACATGAAAATCAGTTCTTTTTCTGATAATTTTCTTATATCTATTATATTGATCTACCGATGTGTATAACTATGACTGATTTCAATGAAGACATACTAGACTTTAATTTTTACAAATTCAATAACAATATATTCGACAGTTTCGAAGATATCGACGAAAAACGTTCAAAGTCGAAAAACTTTCACAATTTTACGTAGGCTGCTCTTTTGAAACCCTTCATCTTTGATATTTTTCAACGAATTTACAAAAACTTTTTTTAATTTGTAGAAAATCTCTGAATTTTAATAAACATTTTATTTTTTTTTTTTATTATCTTGCATATTTTCAAACAAATTGAAAAAACAAAAATTTTTGTACATTCAATTTTATTAAAATTCACTTCAAAAAGTTCCTACGTAAGTAGAAAATAATTTTATACAAAAGTAGTGTGCATTTGAATAAAATTTAACGTACAAAACTGTTTGTTTTTTCAATTTCTTTGAAAATATGCAAGATAATAAAAAAAACTAAAATGCTTATTAAAATTCAGAGATTTTCTACCAAATAAAAAAAGTTTTTGTAAATTCGTTGAAAAATATCAAAGATACAAGGGTTTCAAAAGAGCAGACTACGCAAAATTGTGAAATGTTTTCGACTTTGAACGTCGATATCTTCGAAACTGTCGAATATATTGTTATTGAATGTGCAAAAGTTGAAAGGTCTAGTATATCTTCGTTGAAATCAGTCATAGTAATACAATTCGGTAGATCAATATAATAGATTTAAAAAAATTCATTTCAAATTCAAGATCATTTTGTATTGAAACAATGAGTTTCAAATTCCTTTAATTTTTTTTTTAATTGAAAAGAACTACGTTTTTCATTGCACATACTTGAAAATATAATTGTGCAATTTTTTTATAATGGAATGAATGTGAAAAATTGGAATAAATCAACCTTAAATCTAAAATAAGTTAAAGTTAGAGTTTTTATTTACTTTTCGCTAAGATATTATTCCAGAAAAAGGGTGAAATAAATAAATACGGAAATGTGCGTGTATGTGTCTGGAAAAAATGCCTTTTAAACAATTCAATAATTTCAATTCAAAAAAGTACAATTTGTCTATATGTAAAAAGACAAAATTTTCTCAAATCGAAAATGTGTGTCTTTGATAATTTACCCCCCCCAAGATTTTTTCCAGATCCGCCCCTGATCGACTTTTGCATAAGCCGGAGCCAATTTTCGAAACAGTTTTTCCACTCTGAAGTTGATAACCTGTTCGGACGTTGAAAGACGCTCACCAAGCATTTTTTTCTTAATGTGAGGGAGCACAAATAAGTCTTTAGTTGCTAAGTCGAAGTCATTAATTCCATGTTTTGATTAGCTAAAAAAGCTTTAATTTGAACTGATGTGCTACTCAAAACTAGGGTGCATAACAAAGGTCTCTTAAGCCCAGAAGTTCAGGAAAGATTAGTAGAAACAGTAATTTTTTACTGCAACAAATCTGCGAAAGCTATGTTTCGAAACATATGTTCAGCACATACGAAACTTCGAAACATAAGTTTTATACAAAAATTAGTTAAATATTAAAACTTGTGACTTTCAAAATTGTAATCTATTTTCTTTTTCGACTTAAGACGCGTTTCTACAGTCAATTTTTATGACGTTTCAATGCAATTTTGATTCTGATGTTTCTCGCAATATTTAAAATTGCATGCAATTCACATCAAAAGTTGGTAGGCTTCCAATTTTTCTTGCGCAAGGAAATTGAATGTGGAAATGCGGTTTTAAATAAACGATATTTTTATTTGAAACCATATTTCACTTTTACCAAAATTTTTATGAGTATACATAAGTTCTTCAATGTAGTAAATTTTTTTATTTACAGAAGCCAACTTGTGTAAAATTAGGTGTACCCTTTTTTTTGCTCTATAGAAATGTGAAAAAAAAAATGTAAGCTTAAATCTGATCACAGCCATATTAATGTGGTTTTGAAAAATATTAAAAATTAAATTTTACATAAAGCTTTCAGTTGACAGTTAAGTTTTTATTATTTTTAGTTAAAGTTTAGAAACATTTTCTGACGAGTTTCTCAACCGATTTTCATAATTTTTTTAAATGAATCAGAGTGCATAGAAGAGTGCACTGACTATTTTCAGAAGATTTTTTTCTATTTCAATTTTGTATCGAATCAACAGAGAATGTATGTGAAAAGGTCGAATTATGGCCATTGTCGAACTCTTGTTTAAATACATGCATTGATTATAACTTATGTTTCATAAATTTCAGTGCCAAACAATATTGAAATTATTGCCACCCTTTTGTGTACGTCATTTGTTTTGTGAATGTTACTCAGCGTTGCATTGCTTGACATTTGTTCAAGTTACCAGCTATTTGTAATTTTTTTAATTGTTTGATTATATGTCCTTCCCGCGAGTGCAGCACACCCGCTGTTCACGCTCAAAGAGCTTTAAGCTATAGCGCGCTCTTTTGCAAAGTTCAGCAGACTGCTTTTGAAAACATATAATTATCGAGTTTGAGTTGATGTCTATCGTTATGCTGAGCTAATTATTTTAATTATATTTTCAATTGTAGTATTTTTGTGAACATGCGCACAGTTTTGTTTTTTTTTTTTTACTCATAGCTTGAATGCAGCTTTTAAAATGCTTAATGGCAGTCTTGTAGAAATTTAGCCAAAGATAGCAAATTTATTGAATTTGTTTTGGTGCTTAACGCAAATTGCTAACTCTTCCACTTGCTGGCTTCAATCGCTTATCATGCATGATCGACATTTTCCTTTTCGATTAAGTCTCAATAAAAAGCACTCTAAGAAAAATTGCTGCCATTTTGACATAATTGATTGCCTGCAAGCCTAAACGGCGATCCCAACTGATGGCGGCTAGGATCTAGCCAAAGCAGAGTCGGGAACAACTTCTTAATATTGTTTGATTTATGCTCTTTGAAATTATATAGACAGCAAATTGTTTGCTAAAAGCTTCGTTAGAACGGCAACAGGTAAGCTACAAGAACAACAACAAATTATGGCCACTTCATTATAAGCCAAGAGATTGCTGGCAAACAAACAATGAACGCACAAGTGCAAACAAGCTGCAAAATAGGCTTGCAAGGCAACTCTTTGAACAAAAAGTAACAAAAAAATAAATATAAAATGTTTTGGAAATACACAAAAAAAAAAAAAAAAAAAAACAAACATTGTAGCAAAATCTGCTAAAAGAGAGAACAAGGCTTAAACGAGCAGTTGGCTTGTCTGATGCTTATCACGTAGGCTGTGCGCAAAAATCATGACGTTGAGCAACGTTAAATTGAAAAATACAACAACAACAATAGCATAAAATGCAGCATACAACAAACAGGCGCTACAAGAATCAACGCCAACAACAACAACACAAAATGAGCATAAATCATTTTCACAGCTACCGGGCTTTAGCGATTATTGTTGCATATCATGCTGAATGTTGCTGGAGGTTTTATTTTAGCAGAGCTTCGCAAAGTAGCAACGTCAGAAATCAGCAGGCAGATGTGAGTGAAGCAGTTGAATAGCTTTTGTGGGCATGAGAATGCAATAAATGGCAAAAAGTTTTTGCCGACTGCTGCTGATGAGGACGACAAAAAGGTTGCCGAAAAATATGTGTGCCAAAACATATGGCACAGCAACGTATAGCAGCACAACAAGACGAAGGCAAAGCAAAAATAGGTAGTAAGAAAACTTCGGTATTTTTGGCGAAGATATAAATAAAAACACACAAAAACAAATCATTAAATTGTAAGTTTGTCGTACGTGTTGCTCATAAAAACCACATTAAAATAAGTAATAAAACTCAAAGTTGTAGCAAATTATGTCAGGCGAACTTGAATGAATAGAACCTACCTCAAACAGAATTGTTGCGTTGGTTGTGTTTTCTAGAGTTTTTGTGGTGAGCATTGTTTTAATAGAAAAGAAGTTTAAGATGATTGTTTTGAAAGGTTTTGAATAAAATTTTAAACTTTAGAAAATATTGAAAACATCTAAAATAGCTTTTTACGATATAAACTGCTGTAATAAAAATACTCGCAGCATTAGAATTAGCAATAAAGCAAGTAAAGGTAGTCTAAAGTCGGTCTAGCACGACTATGAAGTACCCTAAATCTACTTTTGCAAGGTATAATAAAAGTATGGCAAGTAGGCGTGTCCGTGGGCGTATAAAGCGCATATTTTGTTTCTCAAATATAAGATTATTAAGATTTATTTCAACTTTATATAAGCATACAAGAATTGCTCTTTTAAATGCAACGAATTAGAATATTCTAAGTAAAAATTGCATATTAATATTAAAAAATTAAAACATAAAAAATAAACCTCTTTGAAAACACATATAAGTGGCTGCCAGGCACGCACTAAGTGAAACTTTAACCTAAAAAGTAGAGAATTTTTAATTTAGTCTTTCTAAAAAAGTCTCATTTCATATAAAACCATTAGAGGGAGGATTAAGTTTATTTAAAAGCACGAAAGTGCTGATCCTCAATTTCATGCGTCATCAAAGAGAGCAAATAGTAGGGGTAATACTTCCCATTTCAGCGTTTCAAGATATGTTTTGACGGGCTGCGTAGCATGTGGCCGAGCGTTGTCATGTGGCAAAATTACCTTGTTGTGCCTTTGATTACACTCTGGATGTTTTTGCTTCTGTGCTCGGTTCAAACGCATCAATTCAGTTCGGTAGAGTTGCCCTGTGATAATTTTAACTTGTACTTAGCAACCTATAGTACACCTCGGCCCACCAAATACAGAGACCAAACACAGAGAAGGACCTTGTCACTGTGAATTTGCTTTGGCATCGATTTTTGCGTATGCCCGGGCGACCCAGACCGTATGGTTTTTAGCGCTAAAGGTTATCGAAATGAACCCATTTCTCATCATCATCAATATAAATTGAGTTCGTCTTGTAAAAAACTGTACTTGAAAATGGAATCCATTAAAGTTTCAATGACCACCTGCGAATGACGACCCGCCTGTGACCTCAGATAATCACATTGCATTCGATTAGCCATCGTTTCATCCATATTTGTCCAAATGCTCCATGGAATCCATAAAAGTACAATTGACCCGCCTGTGACCTCTGATAATCCCATTGCACTCAATTGGCTATAAATTCATCCATTTTTGTCCAAATTATTCATGAAATTCATGACATTGCCAATGACCTCTGTGACCTCAGATAATCTTATTGCATCCGATTGGCCATTGAACCATATAGGTTGAAAATTCCAGCGCAACGTGTTACGGTTGGAAATTGAAGCATAACGTATCAAGTTGAAAATTCCGCCTTCAAAAAGTACGGTCTTAAGCTTTGTTGATTAATTCGTCTGTTAGTTCGGACTCAAACCATTGTTTGATAATGTTTTTCCTTCGAATTTATAGGGTATTTCGAATACTTAATTTCAATTAAATTCACCTAAATTCACATTAATTCATCGCCGTTTCATTCGTTTCATCGGTTTTTACTATCCGTTTCGTTCGCCGTATGCTGTATACGTGGCTAAGGAAGTTTCACTTCAAAAATTTTCACTATTGCAAGTTGTATGGGAGATAGGCGTGTCCAAAAGCAAGTTAAGGGTTTACATACCTACTTAACGATGCTCGTAAGTAGAAGAAAGTCGGTTTTTCAGATTTCATTCAAGCAAATCACAGAACTAGGCGTAAGTGTTTCTACAGTTTTCTTCGAAAACTTGACATTTTCTAACATAAACGTACTCACAAAGTAATGGTGTTCATGCGCTTATTATGCTGTTTACAATAGTTTTAAAATTGTATTTCAACAAAAAATGGAACTTAACTTTGGACTTAACGGACATTTTTACAAATTTAGATTTACAAAATAACAAAAAATATGTTAATTGGAGCGAGCGAGCGAAGCGAGCGAAGCTCCCATGGAACAGGTTGTTTGAAGCTGTTTAGAGACCTTAAACTCTCGAACGGATTGACCGATCTTAAAATTTCTTTTTCTGTACTGTTCTACGCTTCCTAACGAAGGTTGTTTTCTTAGGAAGTTTTTTCAAATTCCATTTAGTTTAAAAGTTAATTGAAAATAATATTTCCATGAGTTTTGTTGTTGTTATTCGCTGAAATAGTTTTCTTCTAACATGCTTGTGTATGTATCAGTCAATGAAGAAACCGAACGACATGAAACGACAGCAAAAATCTTGCCGCGAATGTTTTTCGCTGCAACAGCTATTTATCAATAAATTGTAAAATAGTAAAAAATAAGAGTTCGAAATTTATTAATGAAGGAAAGTATTTATAAAATAAAACACAAACATGAAATCCGTTTATATTTGCATATTTAGGTGAACCCTGTTAAATAAAATAAATTTGCAGTTTGAATTCTTATTTTATGCTTATTTTCTTTCATAAACAACATTTGTTGTTGTTTGGCAGACATTTGTAGTTGTAGTTTCATTTGCTAAAGAAAATTGCAGCGCATGCAAATCAATTTTTGTTCTTCAACTATAAAATATTAAAATATTCAGTGAGCGCGTAATTGTTGCAGAGTATTTTAAGAGAAACAGAGTGTTATTTTGTTGTCTTCAGCAAGCCATTTAAGATATTTGATAATAAATTTCTGAAATGATTTTTAAAGATACATATTTAAAAGCAGATTTATTTCGTTTCCAATGGAAAGAGAAACGCATTTTTTTTATAACTGAAAATTTGTCTGCTTCGTATTTTCTCGTTGTTTTTAACAGTTCATTAAAAAGTAACGTTTGAATAGATCGTCCGTTCTGAAAAAACTTTTGTATGCAGGGCTCGACTATCAGCATCAGCATCGTCAAGTGATTTTTTTTTGTTGTGCATGTGTCATCGGTTCGTTTTGCATTGTTGTTGTTCTACATGTTTTCGTTTTGCGTTATCATGGAGAACTGAAAACAATAAGGGTATTCACGATGTGGTGTATTTGCTCTTATATTGTGTATTTTTGATATTTGAAGTAAAATTACAAAAACAAATGTACAGTGTTCAAAATACAAACCTGTAGCAAAACTACAATGGCGAAACCCTATTGTATTCTTTGTAAATTTCGTTGTATATTTGATCAACTGATCACTTTTTGACTCAGCGTGGATGAAGGTACTGGCTGGGTTGTGTGTTTATTTAATAAAAGTTCATTTAATTCAGTGCTTCGTTTCAATTCCCTTATATTCTCGTACTGCTAAATGATTAACTTCCCAGACTTTAGTGAAGGTTTGTTCAAAATGCGTTGTAAATATTGTAAATTTTGTAAGAATTTATCAAAAATACACCATATCGTGAATATTCCTAATAAGAAATAAGAAAGAAAAGTAAGGAAATCTGTTAGGAAGAAACATTTAAATAACTAAGTGCCGGTCGTGAAGAAAGTTCCTAAATTATTAATTCAAACGCTCATTTTGAATAATTGATAACAAAACGAACATTTGTTGTTTTTATTTGAATTGTGTGAAAAAATCAAAATAATCCAATTGGATTTTTAATGCCTTTTAAGTGTTTTTTAAACACTTAAAGTTTGAGTGTTCACTTAAATAACATATTTATGAAGCTTTGAGCAGTTAAAAAATAAAATAAATGAAAGAATTGTTTTTTATATTTAGTTGAAAAAAAAATTATAGTAGTGTTAGTCTGTCAACTTGTGAAAACGTGATATTATGAAATTGATATATGTAAGTGTTTTTGTTATAAATTATCATATTCATTGCAGCAAAAAAATATACGGCCATTCCATGTCTAGTGAAAGTTTTTTCCAAAAATTAATCACATATTCTTAGACTTGTTTTCTTGAAATTTTGTCTATAGGTTCCTTTTCTACTTATAAGAATATAAGTTATTTGTTTTTTTATAGCAATTTTTTCAAAAATTATGAGGAACCAATTTTTTATAAAAGAAACAATCTTCAAAATCATTTGAAAATCAGTCATTTCCGATAAATCATGTCTCCGTCATCTGTTACCTTATTTTCGGAAATGAACAAACATTAGAAAGTTATGGCGATTTAGAAAAAATTTAATATTTTTGAAATTTGTATGCTAGAGTTGCCAACTTTTTGAAAAAACCTTAATTTGGTTATAACTCAAAAAGTGATTATTTTTATTTTAATTTTAAAAACAAAATAAACTTTTCACCAACATAGAATTACCATGCCCAAATTACACGTTTTTTGCAATCTCTTTTTCTGACACACATTTCACTTTATCGTTCATAACGTTTGTACAGTTTGAGATATTTATACAAAATATATATACTTGTTTTATATTTAGTAATGACCTCACACGTGACTTTGGCCCATAATATTGGGAAAAAACTGGAATAAATTAAAAAATTTTAATTTTTTCGCTTAAGATAATCGGAAGAGATAATAGGGGTATTCACACTGACTTGGGTAGTTGTGTACGGGTATATTGAGTACTTTTGATTACTACGAGCACCCTTAACTTAATAATTTTTATTTCAAAAATTTTAAAATAACTCATTTCAACACAGTTGTTTATTTTATTCACTTATAATTTGTTTACATTGTTTTAGATTTTTGTCAATTCAATTATTGTCTACTTTTGGAAAAGGTGGAAGCCCATAAAAAAAGTACTCAATCAATCTACCCAAACAAATCAGGGGGTCAGCTAGAGTAGATTGGTAGATGGGTACTTGGGTAGAATGGCACTTTTACAAAAATAAAATGTATGGCATTTGCCAATTTACCCAACAACCCAAGGCAGTGTGAATACCCCTAATATATTTTCTTTTATAGTTTTAAAAAAAATTCTCCAAAGCGAGCCACCCAACTTATTTGTATCCTCAACGTACCTATTTATGTGGCCAGCTTATGCATTTGCTAAGCGATTGCTACGACCTAGTCAAATAAGTTTAACTTTTGCTGAAGAAGCACCATATTCTGTGGTCGTCATTTCTCCAAGACTAATGTAAGTCACACATGAAGGTCGTTCAAAACCGTCTTTTGTACCAGAAAACATCGATGCTGTGCGTGAACTGTTGGAAGTACGCCGGTATGGCCCATATTACACGTTGATCTTTTGAACGGCTCACAATAGGGCAAATGATGACAAGAGTGAAATATAGTTCACATAAGCATTCTAGGAATGTAAGGGACAGTGTTGGGGTTTTCAGTACAATTGTACTTTTTCAGTACAATTTTATAATAAAAAGTACGTAAGTTCCACGAAGACATTTTTAGTACATTTTCATACACTTGGTCTTCGTCATATCGACTTTCTTTGCTTTTTTTGTATTTCTTAGTACCTTTTTTGTGAATTTTTACAACCATATTTACAACAGTGATGATATTTGATAATTTTCGTGGGGAGTTTTTATATTCTTATAAAAGTACTTTTTCGGACGTGAGAGTACCTTTTGTTAATATATATATAAAAAGGCGTTAAGAACACCAAATATTTTGTATCTATAATTATAAAAAGGCAAACAAAAAATTGGTCGAATTTCAACCCAAGGCTAGTATTGTTAAATAAGCTTTTGTTTTGTAGCTGAGGCACTAGGGGTGGGACAGTAATACTTAGAGTTCTTTAGTAACGTGATTGTGATACCCAGAAACCTTAAATTTTGTGAGATTCGACAAAAAACTGGTTTAAAAAAACAAATTCGGGGTGGCGTGGCGTTAAGTTGTGCCGCGTTGGTGTTTAAGGTTGGTGGGAAGTGAACAAATTAGCCGAAAACCTTCATAACTATCCAAGTGTTCTCCCTAGAGGGGTTAAATGTTTGACCGACCTCAAGAAATTTTTTTCTCCGAAATTTTTCAGGAACAAACCTGTCCCAATCTCCTTGTTTTTTCTTTCCAACATTTTATCGCAACATATCATGCTTTTTTTAAAAAACTTTTTTTCTAAAATTAGCTTCCATCGCTCCCAGGGTGCATTTCAATAGGCTGAAATGAGAGACCGACCCAAATTAACTTTTTTTCTCCAAATTTGCATCGAGCAACCTGTCGTAAATAAAAAATAAAAAATTTTTTAATTATAATTGTAAAACAATTTGAATCAAATAAATTTATTTTTTTCATTGGATGGATATCTATTTCTTTCGATTTTCGACGACGACTTGATGCGAAAAGATTCTTTCTTAATATTACGCCTCTATTTGTGCTTATTTCTTGCGCTTCTTGGTAATCTTCACTCTCAGTCCAGGTTTCTGGATCGGTAGCAATCAAATCAGTTGAAAATCCGAAGCCTGCAAAAATTCTTGCTTTCTCAGGAATGACGTAATGGCTCAAATATTTTTGTAATTTCTGTTTTACACCTCTTTTAAGCCAACAATGTTTACTGGACGAGCACATACTTGATTTGCGTTGCTGCTGATATCCTCGCTAACATCTTCCTCGTCTTCTTTCTTGACATCAATGACATTATCTGCCTCTATAACTTCTATCATCTCGTTCTGTTCATCGTCAGACGATTCGTCCGTCTGAAAATCCATCTGAAAATTTTTTGATCGGTAACCCAAATAAATACTGTTTAACTTCTCTTTAATCTTCTGTTAAACCGAACAATTTTTCGTCTTCAATATTGAGAACAAAATCTTAATCATGCGTGACGTTTACTTTTTTTGATGATGAGTGTATCCGAAAGTACTTTTTTTGGGCTAAAAGGAGTTGGGGACTTTCGAAAATAGAAAGGAGGTAAAAAAGTAGATATCCACTACAAATATCATCCCTGATTTACAACAGATTCAGACGAACTGCCACCATGATCAGCTCTACTATTTTATTTTTCTATTACATGATCGTCTCTTTCACTTAGGTGTGAACACAAAGTGGGCGTCACCAGCCCATAAAAGTGAAAGCTGTTAAAAACTGTACAAAATACATGAATTTTGAAAAAAAATAAGAATTTATTTATATTTGTTTAAGTAAATCAATATATATTTAAATATGATTAGAGATTAAGAATATTCCACAGTCGGGCTAGACCGACTTTAGAGTTTACTTACTTGTTTTTTAATAATCTTGATCACTTAGTATGTGTTCATATGTATATATTTTCTGGGAATCTCTTAGTTTATTCATCATCTTCATTGTTGTCTTCATCATCATCTCCATCATCATCATCAACGGCATCATCATCATCATCCGAATCTTCATCATAACCATATTTAATAACTACTGGACTATATTATCAACTCGAGTGACTCATTGGGAAATTGCTTACTTTTTTTACATGGCAACTTTCTTTTGCCCGAAATGAAAGGGTTGGAAGTGATAAGAAACCTTTAAAAAATATGTTTCTTACCATTTCCTCTGCAGCAGTTATGTGAGAAATTCTCTCTCAACTTTTATAACCTTTATTTCGAACTTCCTTTGCTTCTTAATTAGATACAACTTTTGTATCTCGATTTCATAACCACTCGAAATAACTGCCATGGTAATTTGCATCTTTTTTACTAAGTCAATGTCAAAATTAGTTCTTCGTGTTGATATCTTTGCAGCTTGGAACAAACCTCTAGCTGAGTTGCGGTCGTTAGAATTTTCGAACTCGGGCTTTGGTTGATCCCCAATCAACCCAATTTTCTCCCTGAACTCCTTAAATTAATTCTCCTAATTAAAATTAATGAAATTTTAATTTATTTTCATATGAACAAGCCTGCCAATTTTTTGTTGGAAGTTTGTTAGGTGAAACAGGCACTCAAAAAGGCGGATCCACTCATAAAAAATAGATTAACCAAATTGTAGGTTCTCCGTTTGTACAATCCTTTTTATTATATCTTCAATTTGATAGAATTTTGTAGAAGTAGCACTGCTAAGTCAACATTTTTGAGTGGACGTTGTTTCAGTGAGCGCGTTACACACTTTTTGTCTATCATAGCTAGAATTAAGTTATGATTGACTTCGGGGGAAGTTTGTCTACAACATTAAGTATAATATAAAAAAATTTGCTACGCATTACTTGGTCGTTTTCATTTCGATAGTTTTGCCATAGTTTTTCGATAGTAATGCGATAGTTTTCCTAAGGCATAAGGAAAGAATTACAGAGAGGTAAAAACGTAGAACCATGACCAAGCTGGGATTCAAACCCGGAATCTCTGGGTTCTTCCAAAAAAACTTCCAAACAACACTGAGATGACACTAAAAACAGATTCGTTCTTAAATCTGAAAAGTTGGTACATCGCAAATATATTTTTATACCCTAAACCTGAAAGGTCAGGGTATATTAACTTTGTGCAAACGTTTGTAACGCATAGAACGAAGCGAGACCGGTATAGAAAACTACATATATTCTTGATGAGCGTCACCTCGTGAGTCAAGCTATTCATGTCCGTCCGTCCGTTCGTCTGTCCGTCTGTCCGTCTGTGTGTTGTCCGTATACACAGGATGAGAAGAAGGAGTAGAGATAATTGGTTGAAACTTTATACACATGGTCACATGCGCCCATGGATCTGCACTATTGAATATTTTTGGAATCCGCCCACGGACACGCCTTCCTCCGATACAACCCAAAAATTGAAAACGCAATAAATAAGCCTGTGTTTAACCTACAGTAATAAAATTTGGCACATATGTTTTTTTATAACAAAACAAAGATGGTCTTGAAAAATTAACATCACCCGCCCACGGACACGCCTACCTCCCATACAACGCGAAAATTGAAAACGCAATAAATAAGCCTATAGTTAACCCACAACAATAAAATTTGATATGTATGTGTTTTATACCAACACAAAAATGTCTTCGAAAAATGGACGTCATCCGCTCACGGACACGCCCACCTCCCATACAACCCAAAAATTGAAAACGCAATAAATAAGCCTATAGTTAACCCACAACAATAAAATTTGATATGTATGTGTTTTATACTAACACAAAGATAATTTCGAGAAATGAACGTCATCTGCTAACGGACACGCCCACCTCACATACAACCCAAAAATTCAAAACGCAATAAATTTGTGTTTAACTTAAAGAGCTAAAATTTAGCACATATATTTTTTATGACAAGACAAAGATGGTTTTGAAAAATGGAAGTCATCCGCCTATGGACACGCCTTCCTCCCATACAACCCAACAAGTTTAAAACTCAATAAATAAGGTTATGTTTGTCATAGAGAAATTAAATTTGGTATGTATGTATTTTATACCAAAACTTAGGTGTGTTCCAAAATTGGGAGTAATCCGTCCATGAACTCGCCCACCTCCCATAGCGAAAGCACAATAAAGGCATTAACTGTGAGCTACAGGAATAAAACTTGGTATGTGTAAATTTTTCATCAACATTTTAATGCATATCAGATATAGGCTTCATCCGCCCACGGACACGCCCATTTACAATAATATTATTTTTTTTATTTTTTGGAAAAGTGGGTTTAGGGTTTTTCATAGTCGGCCTAGACCGACTTTAGACTTTCTTTACTTGTTATTTATTTTTTATTTTAAATACATTTTTTAAGTAATTAATTGTCTCGTGTAATTTTTCTAAATCCTTTTTTTCGCGAAATATCAGATTTGTTCCGTATAGCTGGAACTGTAATCTTAACCCAAAGTGTCTCCTTCATATAAAAAGCAAATTGTGTGCACTTATTTCACTATGCTAAGCTATTGCGCACAAGAAAGTCATTAGTGCGCAATGCATATGTTTTTGCATTTTTTTAACTCAAATTTGAAATTTTTTAAAACTTAAGTCTTAAACTACGACTAAAAAAGTTTTCAATAAATTCTTAAGTCATTTTTGGTTTTTGAAAATTTTGCAATAATGTTAAGACCTAAAATTTTCTATTGCGCAATAGCTTTATTTCATATTTAAATACACATCAGTGTCTACAGAACTCTCAACTTTGACACTTTTTCAGGAAACATATTTTTCCGGTTTAATATATATTTATATGCACTCTTTAGTATTGCTAGCATCATTATCTTTGAGCAAACAAAACCAAATTAATTAGTGCGCAATGCAAGTGTTTATTTTGTCTTTTAAACAAGAATTTTAAATTGTCTGAAACTTAAGTCTTAAACCAAAAAAAAGGACAAAGTTTTCAATAATAAAACAAATTTAATATTGTTAAATCTCTTTCTCTTTCTAAAATGTCATTAAAATAATAAAAACTTGTGCACGTGATTTATTGCACAATAACGATTAAGTGCCAAACATAAAAAATACGGCATCAATAAAAATTGTAGCTTAAAATGTCAGCAATAAAAGTGTTCATTATGCTCAATACAAAAACAACAAAAACAACAACAACAACAACTACAATAAGAAAATTATTTTAAAAAACGGTGTTGTTCTTGTAATTTTTGTTGTTGCTGCTGCTACTTTTATGCTGTTCATGTCTGTGTTGCTCGGGCCTCTAAAAAAACTGTTGCTTGAAAATTGAAAGTTAAGCACGTTGCTCAAGATGTTTTTACGTGACCAGATAAGTTCTTAAAAAATTTAATTAACAGCAACAAATCACATTAACACGTTCATCTGCAAAAACTGTCACCAAAAAACAAAAAAAAAACCAAAACAACAAAACAAATCAAGTGAACTTGATAAGAAACAAAATAAGGGAAGTACCTACATGAACATGTATCAAGTAGCTAGAATTAGCATAGAAAGAAAAAATTTTTAATTTAAAACCAACAGCTAGAAAACTGACGAAATCCAAAACGCAACTTCAAGGTAAACGCGTTAAACTGAGCCGCGCAGAATCACTATCGCCACGCTAACAACTTCCGGCTTGCAATGCTTGTTACGTCTTACGTAATGCCTGACTTAGTTTCACTTATTCCCATTTGCATACATACGTTGTGTATGAATTGCGAATGTTTTTTTTTTTCGAAATCATTCTTCAAATGTCGCCATTAAAGTCAATCGATTGATTGATCGATTCAACGATCGATCATTTGTATCGATAGCCCGGTTGCAAAATAAAGTTGTAGCTATTAGCTGGTATGCAGAGTTTTTTTTAAGCCTTAAAGCAGCTATCTAGGTTGTTGTTGTTGTTGTTGTTGTTGTTGTTGTTGTTGTTGTTGTTGTTGTTGTTGTTGTTGTTGTTGTTGTTGTTGTTGTTGTTGTTGTTGTTGTTGTTGTTGTTGTTGTTGTTGTTGTTGTTGTTGTTGTTGTTGTTGTTGTTGTTGTTGTTGTTGTTGTTGTTGTTGTTTTCGTTGTGTTTATTGCTTTTCATGAGCATGCAAATATTTTGTTGCAGTCAATTTAAGTCGAAAACAAAAAAAAAAAAACGATTTTTCTAAATCGATTGCTTTTATTTGCCTTTAACTCTGTCATTCAGCCAGCCAACCAACCAGTCAGCGAGCCAACCACTCAGCTATTTACAGTACAAATTTACCGCATTGACTGCTCAACATGTTGCCAATTAGGTTTTTATTATTGTCTTAATGGTTGTTGACAGCTTGTTCATGCGAACAACCCACAGTGAGAACCTTTACGATTTAAATGCATCGGTTGGTAATATTTTATAGTCGAAATGTTGCAACATAAAATCATTTAATCAATGCATCAAAACATCAATATTATGACTTTAACTGGGATTAATGCAATACATAAGTATGAAATATCTGCCAAAGTGAAGTTCTGTTTTATTTACTTTTCAGTTTTTAGTAGTATTCAAACAGCCCGTCATAAGCCCGTCATACGACGGGTCGTATTCAAAATAATTTAGTAGCAGACGATATAACATTTTTCATTCCCCTCGAGTGTTGTAATGCTCATGTCCTCGTCATTGTGTTCTTTCTGATAAATATCGAATAAATTTTGTGTGCATACTTTAAGGCTATACATTTTTTTCATTTAAAAAGCACTGAATAGCGAAATAGGTTCTGGTTCAGGCTGAACATATTTAAGAAAGCATCGAAATAACAACAATAACAATTTGAGCGATATAGAGCACGGCACAGGACGCTTTTATTTTATATATTAAGATTATTATTTGCCAAACAAGTCAGTTGATTAAATTTCTTGGGTGAGAGACAAACCCGAACTGATAGTCGAGTACGCTAACCGCTCTATGGATTTGCTTCTCCTAGGCCCTGCGACTCAGGGATCCCCGTAAGCCACAGCTTTGTGGTGAAAAAATTTGTTACAAGATAATGTTATAAATTATTTAATTTACATCTAAAACAACATTTTGGAAAAGGTTTACAGACTGATGTTATCTACACGGACTTTATCAAAGCTTTTGGTGTTGTAAATCACAAGCTCATGATTCTAAAATGATCTTTGATTGGATTTCCCATAAAAATGGTGAGATGGATCGAATCGTATTTAAGTAAAAGAACACAATCTGTTCTATTTAAACTCGTAAAATCATACCAGTTTCCTGTTGTCTCTGGAGTACCCCAAGGAAGTCATCTTGGGCCACTTTTGTTTCTACTTTATAAAAATGATTTTCCATCGGTCAAAATCAGCATTCTAACGTCTTGATGTATGCTGACGACGTCAAACTATTCCTGTCTTTTAAGAATGAATAAATCTTAATATGAAAAAATGTAAGCACATGACCTTCTCGCAAAAACCATTCTTAAAGTGTAATTTCAAAATATGTGACTTCACATTAGAATCCTTAGATAGTTTCCATGATCTTCGAGTTACCATGGATCCTAAACTACGATTTCACATTCATTTAAATAAAATAATAAACAGATCAAATAGTACCCTAGGATTTATTAAACGTTAGACAAAAGAGTTTAATGATCCTTTTATTACGAAAACTTTATTCACTTCTCTAGTTCGGCCTATCTTAGAATATGCTTCAATTGTATGGTGTCCACGAAAGCGTTGTTACATCGATGACTTTGAATCTGTTCAGAAAAAAATTTCTTTTGTTCTGCCTGAACTATCTTTATTGCAATATTAACTTTGATCTACCACCTTATGAATATCGCCTACAGCTATTAAATCGTCCTAATTTGAAAAATAGTAGAGTTATGCTTAACGTTAGTTGGATTGTTAAGCTCTTACATGGAAATGTAGACAGTTCATATTTATTGAGTAAAATTTACTTTAATACTCCACTTCGTCCTAGAATATCTTTTGAGTTACTTTTTATGAACTTTTGTAGAACAAATTAGTTGCAAAACAAAACCATTAAGAAGAGCTTGCGGAGACTTTAATTCTGTTTCAAATTTTATATCTTTAAATGAATCCATGTACTCGATTAAACATAAAATAATAGATTATCTGCAGTACCAACAATGATCATGATCTTTCAATGGCACATAATTCTCACCTGGTTATGGATATACAATGTATTATGCATAAAACAACACATACATCTGAATGGACTGTTCTCTCCCATCAAAAATGACAGGCCCGGTTTAAATAAAGGAATAATCATAAAATATAGTTTTTCTTTATGATGAATAAGTAATCAGCCATGGTTTCATATTCGATTTTAATTAATTTAGAATGTCTTACATTTTTTTTTTTTAATTTATTAGCAGGACCTGTTGAATACTTGGAATTAAAATTTGTATAATTATAAATTAAAACATTTTGAGTATTTTTGTGTAAAACTGAAAAAAAATTATTAAGAAATATGACGCTAAGGACATACCAACTGTTTTATATATTGGTTTGAAAATAAGTAACCATATCGATAACCGAATTTCTAATTATTCGTAATCAATGTTTTTAAAATAGCGAAAGGAAAGCGTTTGGGGGTTAGCATTCAGGCCAAAATCAAATGAACGAAATATTAAGTCCTGTTTTGAAAAGACAAGAAAAGAAACTTTATCAAATAACTGTACTGATCAACAGATAATTTGAACAGAAAAGAATAGCCTACAACTGAAAAATACTTTAAAGCATGCATTCAACAAAGGAAACTGTTAAAAAAAAATTGGCCTTTTCAGCTCTTGAAAGGACCTTTAACTGAGCTTTTTATGATCAATTGTGTTGTATGTGTTATTAAATGTTTGCATGCAATCGAACGAAAACTGGACCTACATGTTTTATGTCGACTCCGAACGGCTAAAATTCAAGAAGCTTTACATGGCATTATTTACTCTCTGAGGTTTGTCATTGTCTGCAGAGAGATGACGGTCGTGCAGAAAAATGTATTTATCTATTAAAAAAATGTTTGCCCGAGGTAAGGTTTGAACTCGAAATCCTTTTCGCACGCCACACACTTAGCTCAAATGACCTTAACGATACCTATTTTTGGCATAATAGCGACCTATTTGGAATGAATTTAAATAAATTAAATAGTAAGTATTTAAACAAAAACTGCTCAGTTAAAAAAATTACAAAAATTTTATTTCTTACTGCAAACAGTTAGTTTTCTTAAAAACTTACAAACAACATCAAAACGCTATAAAAAGCATTAAAATAAATGACCGTTTTGCTATTAATACGCTCAAGTGACGTATTAAAAGGTTATTAAAAGCAACACTTGCCTACAATAGCAACACAAAAAAAAACTCTATAAAAAATTATAACTACAACAAAATATTACAAAAACATGACAACATTGGCTGCTTGCTCTAACTGAAATTTTGCATAAAATGGTAGCAACTGGCATGCGAGCAGAAACTACGTGGAAAACAACAAATATAATGCTTGCATGCGTAACTTTTTAGCACACGCAAAACTTAAATTTTTCGCCCTCTTGTTTTATTTAAAACTAATTAACTTATTACTTTATGTGGTCAGCCGTGAGCAACACTGGGCGCACACGCGTCATTTTTTCAACATTTCCTCTTTTCTCTCTTTTTCTTATGGAAAATAAAACATCTTATAAGTATGCAATTTTTGTTGTTTTTGCATAATCTTAGAGATAAAATAGTAACAACTCATATAATTAATGAGATTATTTTTTAACAACAGTTAGTTGCTGCAACTTATCTGCATTGCCAGCAGCAAATTTTTGCGTTGCAGCTACATTTTTTTTATAGCCTTGGTTAGATATTGCCTTGGCGTTACATATGAAAATTTCAGTATTTCTTGGCTTAAATAATTTATTCAAATATCTGCTGTAATGTGGTCGTAACTCGTAGCTTTGTACTTAAAGTGGCACGCATGAAATAGTTGATGAATGAGTTGCCACCTTCTAGCCAACAAGTGCAGTTCTGAAAGCCGCACGGCAGTTGCTATGTTGGTGCATTCAACAGGATTAGGCGTAAAATTCGCACACATATCCCTGTGGCATTGCGTGTCCTTCTATTTCTTTTGTTTTTTTTTGCTTTGCTATGCGAACCAACACAAACGCTGCTTCTAGCATGTCCTGCTGGTTGTTTTTATTTTTGTTATCCTTGGTTAATTGCCATAATATATTAATTTTTAAGATATCGCCTGACTTTTTGTTTTATTCTATCTTGACTTGCGTTTTTGAGGTGTGGCGTGTTCACACTGTATTATACTGGAATTATTTATGCTGGATTATTTTAGGAATCAGCCATCATGCCAGTTATCACATTTGTACAAGTCACACAGATGATAAATTTATGCTACACATAAATTATTTTATTACAGGAAGCAGATATAATTCAAAATAAATGTTATGAAAAATCAATAGATACAAATCAGAGAAAAGAGCCAAATACCAAATACCAAATAAGAAATGTCAAATACCAAATGCCAAATACCAAATACCAAATACCAAATACCAAATACCAAATACCAAATACCAAATACCAAATACCAAATACCAAATACCAAATACCAAATACCAAATACCAAATACCAAATACCAAATACCAAATACCAAATACCAAATACCAAATACCAAATACCAAATACCAAATACCAAATACCAAATACCAAATACCAAATACCAAATACCAAATACCAAATACCAAATACCAAATACCAAATACCAAATACCAAATACCAAATACCAAATACCAAATACCAAATACCAAATACCAAATACCAAATACCAAATACCAAATACCAAATACCAAATACCAAATACCAAATACCAAATACCAAATACCAAATACAAAATACCAAATACCAAATACCAAATACCAAATACCAAATACCAAATACCAAATACCAAATACCAAATACCAAATACCAAATACCAAATACCAAATACCAAATACCAAATGCCAAAAACCAAATACCATACATCGAATTTGGTAGCATTTCGAATTTATTTGTAAACATACTAACGAGGCCTTAAACTCAAAAATAAAAAAACACAAAAACAAATTGGCCATTTCAGCCCTTGAAAGGACTTTGACCGAGCTTCTTAGGATCGATTGTGTTGTGTGTGTTATTAAATTTTGCACACAATTGACCGAGAACTGGACCTACATGTTTTATGCCGACTCCGAACGGCTCATGTTCTCAAGACGCTTTACATGGCATTATTTACTCTCTGAGGTTTGCCATTGTCTGCAGAGAGGTGGTGACCGATTAGAAAAATTTTTTATTGAAAAAACTTTCCGCCACGGCTGGGGATCGAACCCGGGCTCCGAGCATGCTAAGCCACACACTTAACCTGTATGCCACGGTCACCACTCGCCTTAAACTCACTCGACATTTTTTCGGCTTTATTAACCTTTAAGCCTCTGTACAGCTTATTTCATATCTTTAATTTAAAATCTTTAGTTTAAATCTTTAGTTTAAAATTAAACAGCTTTAAAACACCACCACAAACACACACAGCCGTAAAAAGCTTTCACGCAGTCATGCTGCTTATGTTAAGTTATAATAGATATGAATTTATTGCTATTCGCTTTGCTTCCGCCTGGAAAATTGGTAACCGAGTTTATGCCGCTTTATGTGGAAAAAATCCGTTATATTAAAAATTTTACACAAAATTATGAGCGAAAAAGCAAAGCTGAAAATAAAAAAAAATAAATTGTGCAAATCACAATGGAAAGCAATACTTTCACTTTTTTTACGCTGTGCATTCTGTAGTAATCGTAAAATTTTCTTTAGTTTTTTTTTTTCTTTTCTTAAATACCTTTATATAAATATAAGAATTTCTCAAAACTTTCTTTTTATTTTTTGTCTTCTTCTGCTGAAAGTTTTTTGTTTGTTTTTTTTTTTTTTGTTTCTTGTTCAACGCTGTTGAGTTCAGCGATTACTGTTAACTATTATAATTAGCTTGATTGCAAGTTCGGGGGAAGGAAAACAACAAACTTTAAACTTATTGACGCTTTTGGGAATAAGACAGAAATAATCGAAAGTCGTCAATCGACTTTCTGTTTTATTTTTTTCAAGTTTTTCTACAAAGCAGCAGAAAGCTTTAGTAAAAATATTACCACAGATTGTGCAATACACAGAGATTGGAAATGTTGTAATTCAGTTGTAGGCTATTGTTGTTGTTGTTGTTGTAGAGTGTATAAAATACAGTCTTAAAAACCTGAGTATTAATATTATTACAAAAGGTTGTTCTCTTGTTTTTATTGACAGCTTTAAGTAACTGATATTTGCTTTTTATATTTTATTTGCTTACAAGACTTATGCTAAAATTTTCTTAAATTAACCCACTTTAATTGTTTTTGTTTTTTATTTTGTGCTTCTAATGAACTTAATCGTTATAAACGACATAAATTGAAGTGCATGTATTTTTTATGTATTTCTTATGAGGTTTTTATCATTGTGCATCGCACTAACAGCTGACTTCAGTTTTTATTTTTTATTGTAACATTTTATTAGTTTACATTCACAACTACTAAATAAAGCAATTAAATTTAACTGAAATGCTATTAGAAGTTTTAAAACGTTTCTATGTTAACGGTAAGATAATTCAATAAAGCTTACGTTGTGTATTTGTGACACACATAACCTGAGTTTATTGTATGAATATAAATATTTTATTTTAAAATAAACCCTCAAGTTATACTTCTTTATATAAGCTTTAATTTTTTATAAACTTAAGTGTCCTAAGAACTTATTTGAACTTCATCAAAAACTTAAGAAAGTATAAAAATTAAACAGTTAAAAGTAGCTGTCTCAATTATATAAAAGCTTTTAAGCTTTGCTCTGAAGCCATCTTATTATTACACCTTAACAAGTTTAAACTTTTTTTTATATTGATTTAATTTTGTATCTTAATTTTGATTTTTACCTTGAATTTTGTCTTAATTTTAATGTTTATTTGTATCTTTATCTTGATCTTTATCCTGATCCTGATCTTGATCTTGATCTTGATCTTGATCTTGATCTTGATCTTGATCTTGATCTTGATCTTGATCTTGATCTTGATCTTGATCTTGATCTTGATCTTGATCTTGATCTTGATCTTGATCTTGATCTTGATCTTGATCTTGATCTTGATCTTGATCTTGATCTTGATCTTGATCTTGATCTTGATCTTGATCTTGATCTTGATCTTGATCTTGATCTTGATCTTGATCTTGATCTTGATCTTGATCTTGATCTTGATCTTGATTTTGATCTTGATCTTGATCTTGATCTTGATCTTGATTTTGATTTTGATCTTGATCTTGATCTTGATCTTGATCTTGATCTTGATCTTGATCTTGATCTTGATCTTGATCTTGATCTTGATCTTGATCTTGATCTTGATCTTGATCTTGATCTTGATCTTGATCTTGATCTTGATCTTGATCTTGATCTTGATCTTGATCTTGATCTTGATCTTGATCTTGATCTTGATCTTGATCTTGATCTTGATCTTGATCTTGATCTTGATCTTGATCTTGATCTTGATCTTGATCTTGATCTTGATCTTGATCTTGATCTTGATCTTGATCTTGATCTTGATCTTGATCTTGATCTTGATCTTGATCTTGATCTTGATCTTGATCTTGATCTTGATCTTGATCTTGATCTTGATCTTGATCTTGATCTTGATCTTGATCTTGATCTTGATCTTGATCTTGATCTTGATCTTGATCTTGATCTTGATCTTGATCTTGATCTTGATCTTGATCTTGATCTTGATCTTGATCTTGATCTTGATCTTGATCTTGATCTTGATCTTGATCTTGATCTTGATCTTGATCTTGATCTCGATGTTGATCTTGATCTTGATCTTGATCTTGATCTTGATCTTGATCTTGATCTTGATCTTGATCTTGATCTTGATCTTGATCTTGATTTTGATCTTGATCTTGATCTTGATCTTGATCTTGATCTTGATCTTGATCTTGATCTTGATTTTGATCTTGATCTTGATCTTGATCTTGATCTTGATCTTGATCTTGATCTTGATCTTGATCTTGATCTTGATCTTGATCTTGATCTTGATCTTGATCTTGATCTTGATCTCGATGTTGATCTTGATCTTGATCTTGATCTTGATCTTGATCTTGATCTTGATCTTGATCTTGATCTTGATCTTGATCTTGATCTTGATCTTGATCTTGATCTTGATCTTGATCTTGATCTTGATCTTGATCTTGATCTTGATCTTGATCTTGATCTTGATCTTGATCTTGATCTTGATCTTGATCTTGATCTTGATCTTGATCTTGATCTTGATCTTGATCTTGATCTTGATCTTGATCTTGATCTTGATCTTGATCTTGATCTTGATCTTGATCTTGATCTTGATCTTGATCTTGATCTTGATCTTGATCTTGATCTTGATCTTGATCTTGATCTTGATCTCGATGTTGATCTTGATCTTGATCTTGATCTTGATCTTGATCTTGATCTTGATCTTGATCTTGATCTTGATCTTGATCTTGATCTTGATCTTGATCTTGATCTTGATCTTGATTTTGATCTTGATCTTGATCTTGATCTTGATCTTGATCTTGATGTTGATCTTGATCTTGATCTTGATCTTGATCTTGATGTTGATCTTGATCTTGATCTTGATCTTGATCTTGATCTTGATCTTGATCTTGATCTTGATCTTGATCTTGATCTTGATCTTGATCTTGATCTTGATCTTGATCTTGATCTTGATCTTGATCTTGATCTTGATCTTGATCTTGATCTTGATCTTGATCTTGATCTTGATCTTGATCTTGATCTTGATCTTGATCTTGATCTTGATCTTGATCTTGATCTTGATCTTGATCTTGATCTTGATCTTGATCTTGATCTTGATCTTGATCTTGATCTTGATCTTGATCTTGATCTTGATCTTGATCTTGATCTTGATCTTGATCTTGATCTTGATCTTGATCTTGATCTTGATCTTGATCTTGATCTTGATCTTGATCTTGATCTTGATCTTGATCTTGATCTTGATCTTGATCTTGATCTTGAATTTTATTTTGATCGTGAATTTTATTTTGATTTTTTTTTATCTTGATCTTGCTCTTGATCTTGATCTTGATGTTGATCTTGATCTTGATCTTGATCTTGATCTTGATCTGGATCTTGATCTTGATCTTGATCTGGATATTGATCTTGATCTTGATCTTGATCTTGATCTTGATCTTGATCTTGATCTTGATCTTAATCTTGATCTTGATATTGATCTTGATCTTGATATTGATCTTGATATTGATATTGATATTGATCTGGATCTTGATCTTGATCTTGATCTTGATCTTGATCTTGATCTTGATCTTGATCTTGATCTTGATCTTGATCTTGATCTTGATCTTGATCTTGATCTTGGTCTTGATCTTGATCTTGATCTTGATCTTGATCTTGATCTTGATCTTGATCTTGATCTTGATCTTGATCTTGATCTTGATCTTGATTTTGATCTTGATTTTGATCTTGATCTTGATCTTGATCTTGATCTTGATCTTGATCTTGATCTTGATCTTGATCTTGATCTTGATCTTGATCTTGATCTTGATCTTGATCTTGATCTTGATCTTGATCTTGATCTTGATCTTGATCTTGATCTTGATCTTGATCTTGATCTTGATCTTGATCTTGATCTTGATCTTGATCTTGATCTTGATCTTGATCTCGATCTTGATCTTGATCTAAATTTAATCCTTATCTTTACCCTTTAACATGATAGGAGTCCTGTACAGGTCAGTGTATATGAACTCTATGCAAACGTTTGCAACACTTAGAATTCAGCGTGACCGGCATAGATAAGTGTATTGAGGGTGTACCGCAACTGTGTGCAACTATTTACGGAGGTTAAAGATAATTTCGACTTGAGCAAAAATACATATGGGAATGGGGGTCTGTTCTCACATTCTTAGGAGTTAATTAGCTTTTAACGATTTTGATTAAAATTATTGTTTCTAGCACAAAAACTAATTTACACTGAGAAATTTGGAATCAAAGTTCAAATGAAGTAGTTTCCACCGTTTGATTTCATCTTCAAACGAGCACAACTCAGGAACTGTTAAGTCGGTGGGTTTGTTTGATTTGTCGGTAATTTTACATCAAAATACTTGGATGATGTAAATTTTGCGCAAATTTCAAATGCATAATTTTTTCTTTCAAAATTGTCTCATAAAAAATCGCCAAAAAATCGGTTTTTTGACCAGAAACAGGCCTGTTTTAACAATTCTTGAACTTTTTATAGCTCAAATTATTACATTCGCAACCATAGCTTGTAATTCCGGGGGCACGCAGAATCCCCAATAGTTTAGTACTATTCATACAAATCTGACCCAGTCTTATGGACATACCTTCCTCCCATACAACCCCAAAAATGAAAATTCTATAAATAAGTTTATGTTTGGTCTACAGAGATAAAATTTGGTTTGAACGTTTTTAATATCGCACCTTAATATGTGTCAAAAAATGAGCGTGAGTCCCCCACGGACTCGCTTATCTTCCCTACAACCACAAAATTAAAGCCAATATGTTTAGGGTTGTATTCAAAGTAGAAATCAAATTTGGTGTACATATTTTTTTTCATTGAAGCTATGACGTGATTAAAAAAAAAACTGGATATGATTCACCAACGAGTACGTTCACCTCTCAAACATATCCAATATTGTACAATATTGTAAATTTTTTAAAGAGGCTTTCTTAACGCTCAGGGATAACCTTTCCCACCGAAATATTTAATATTAAAACTAACAAGTGTATAAAGAATGCGAGACATCCGCCTACAAACAGGCCCACCTCCCATTCAACTCACAATATTGAAAACCCAATAAAGAGGTTTATATATGACTTACAGAAATACAATTTTTACGGGAATATGTTGTATCAATTGATCATAAGAAGCTCGGTCAAAGTCCTTTCAAGGGCTGAAATGGCCAATTTGTTTTTTTTTTATGTTGTGTCAAAACTAAGATTTGTAAAGTGATATTAATTCGCTCGTAAACACGCACACCTCCCATACAGCCCAATATAGGAAAACTCTATGAAGAGATTTATATTTGAGGCAAAAAATATAATTTTGAATGTGAGTAAGTTATATCAGAACAATGATCTGAACGTACACGCACAACCTCCCATACAACCTACAATATTGAAACTCTATAAATTGTTCGATATTTGAACAGCAGGTATAAAACTTGATATGTGAGCATGTTACATCAAGACTAGGTTGTGTACAAAATTAGGTACATGTTATTCACCCACGAACACGCCCATCACAGCATACAACCCACTGTTGTTACACCTGTGAAGGCCTATAAGGAACACATTAATTTGAACAATAATAAGAAGTTATTTCAATTTGTTGTTATAATTGAATATATTCATACAAATATAAATATTAAAGGAGGTTAAGGCCGAGCTAGACCGACTCTAGAGCTTTCTTACTTGTTTTATTGTAGTTTAGATTTTAGTTATATCTTATTTTTTGTGTGTTTATATCTTTTTGTTTTTACTTTTTGTTATTTTTATTTATTTTTGGTTTTATATTGTTATTTGTTTTTTATGGGTTCAGTTTTTTATAATTTTATTTCATTTTATTTATTGTATTCTTATTAAAAATTATTTCATTTTTATTTAAAATACCTGAAACGTTTTTAAAATGATTAAAAATATATATTAAAAGTTTAAGTCTCAGAGTTTTCATAAGTAATGTTTTGTTATAATTATTTTTGTTGTCATTTCGTTATCATTCTTTTGTTGTTGTTGTTGTTGTTGTTGTTGTTGTTGTTGTTGTTGCTGCTGCTGCCATTGTTTACGGAAGTAATGCAACTAGATAGTTTTGTTCTCGTGCCTTTCGACGTCTTCATTTCACGCTTGACGTTGCACAGCGTAACGTTCTTATGTATTATTTTATTTTATTTAATTTTTTTTTTTTTTGTTACATTTTTGTCTTTTTTATCTTAATATTTTTCAATGATGTTTATCTGTGTTGCTGCTGCCAACAAATTGAAAAAATGTTGCATGAAAACGAAAGAAATTCACACCATATGTAATTTATCATCATTAACAACAACAACAAAAACAGCTCCAAACAAAACAAAAAAAAACAACATAAACAACAACAATGTGAAAATCATTAGCAGCCGCCAACAACATTAATAGGTACAACCAGTACAACGTAATGCTTACAAGGCACGCTTGTAGGCAGCTTTAATTGTTTAACACTACGTTGTTTTAATGTTGTTGTTGTTGATGTTGTTGTCCGTTTTTGCTTTTGTTTTCTTTAGTATTTTTGTTACAGATCATCAATTTTTGCTCTCGCTATTTAGCAGCTTATTTTACATAAACTTCTGATACTGTAACGCTTTTTCATCACTAGCTGTGGATAAAATTGTTTTACATAAAAACCAACAATTTGAGAAAGTCAACAAAGTAACCGGCATTGATTTCATGAGAGTCACTTTTAAGGGTAGTCACTAGAGAGAGTCACTATTGAGTATTGAACGTGCTGACTCTAAAGACTGTCCCAGAAATAACTGTCCTTTTATTTTTTTTTTTTTTTGTAAAAAAACCAATGATGTTTTTTTAAAAATTCTTTCGATTTATTATTAAGTGAACATTACAAAATAATTGAAAGTTTTATTTTTAATGAAAATAATACATTTAAAAAAATTATGCGTTTTTTGATTAAGGTCCTCCATTAGGTTTTTTACCAACCTTTCGTTGACCTTTGTGTATGCCCGACGCCTTTTACGTCGAAATATTTCGCAGTTTTTTTGGTCTTCTTAAGATTTTTTTTTCATTAAAGGACGAAGTTCGGGGCAATTCGGAGGATTGGCTTTTCTTGGTACCACAGTGACATTATTGGCTTGGTACCAATCCATCGTACTCTGGGCGTAGTGACATGTTGCTAGGTCAGGCCAAAATAGTTCTGAACCTTGGTGCTGACGTATAAAAGGCAGTAAACGGCGCTCCAAACACTCTCTGATGTAAATTTCGGTGTTGATTTTGCGATCTGTCACAAATTCCTTACCTCGAAGGCCACATTTGCAAATGGCCTGCCACACAATGTACTTCTTTGGAAATTTTGTATGTTTTTCGTTGGTAAATTTAGAGGATGCTTCAACCCTTCTAACCGCAGTATCCGCAATATCCGTGTGCAGGTAACTGCTTGAAATCCGCTTTGCAGTTTTCATCGTCCCTGATCACGCAATCAAATTTGGGCTGGTAATAGCGATACAGTTTTCGAGCCCTCCGGCGTTCGATTGGCTTCCGCGTTCTTTTCTTCTTGCCTATCAGACACTTTTTGTACTTTTTAGATTCTTGAGTTGTAAAATTTCTTAGTCCGTTGAACACTTGACTTCGATGTTCTCGCTTTTGCTGCCATATCAAAAACTGAAGTGCCTGAATTCTGAGTAAACAGCCGCTTAACGTTCACTGGACCACTTTTTCTTCCTGAGCCTGGAGTTTTTGATAAAGGGGTTATCTGTTTGTATCGTTTTATGGAGTTTTAACGCACACGTCAAAGCGATCTTAGCGATCTTTTTGAACTTGGTGTTTGAATTTTCCAGGTATTTGCAAATAATTGCTTTCTCTTTTTCTTTTTGTTGAGACGACATCTTTTCAGTAGCTCTTTTATTTAACAAATAGTATTTTTTTTTAATCTGCAATATTAATACTTTATTTAGGTGCCAAACATGTTGCTAAAGAGGTAACACTTTTTTATAAATAACCTAAAAACAAGAGGACAGTTATTTCTGGGATTGTCTTTAGATCCAAAATTATTAACCTCAAATAGAAAGTAACAATGGTTCTTGTTTTTTATAAAGACTTATTCATTGCATACTTTCAGGAACATTTTGCGTGAAGTATTTAAAAACTTACTATTTTCTCTATTATAGAAAACTGCAGACATATTTGTTTTAAAGTGACAGTTTCGTAGAGTACTTTAAACCTCTACGACAGTTTTTAACCCTTTTGCGAGTAGTGTACACTATAATGTACATCGATTTGTAATGCATAAAATCGTCTGATTTCAGTTTTATTCCGTTATTTATTTCAAGGTCAACAAACTTATGCATATCTTTTATTGTCTTGTTGTCAAGAAGTAATCGGTTTCGTGCATTCTTTAGCGGCGACAACAACGTAAACGAAATTGTAGCAAATTGCCTTTTTATAAAATTAAAAAACTATATTATACGGTTTGATTTTTTAGAAAAAAATTGAGTTTTTGTACATATCATTCCATATTAAAAATCCTTATTAACAGAATATTCCATTCATTTTAAATTGTTTTTAGATGGAAATTTGTATCAAAACAAGTGTTTAAATCAGGAACCGAAAATAACTGTTATTTTACAATTTTCGAATGAAAAAGACAAAATAATAACTTGTCGTAGGACATTTTAAAATATACCATTATGATACAAATGGCGTCAGCTTCACGAATATTTAGAGCCTTAACTAAAAATTAACTGTTATTTTATGTCTTTTATTTTTTCAGACAAGAATAACGGTTGCCTTTGACTTTTATTTTATCAGTCAAAAATAACAGTTATTTTGTGACTTTTATTTTTTCGGTCAAAAATATCAGGCAATCAGTGTTTTTTTAAAGACCGCTTGTACGATTAAAAAACTATCGATACCATATGTAAAACGTGATCAGCGATGAGACCAAAATAATGGTATCGATAGTTTTCTATTCAGTAAAATGGCCTTTGAAAAAACACAAATTGCCTGATATTTTTGACCGAAAAAATAAAAGGCAGAAAATAACTGTTATTTTTGACCGATAGAATAAAAGTGAAAAGTAACTGTTATGTTTGCTCGAAAAAATATAAGGCACAAAATATCTTTTATTTTTGTCGGAAAAAATAAAAATTAAAATATAACTGTTAATATTTGACTTTTTTGATAAAAACCATAACCGGTACGGTCCCTGGTTTAAGTGAATTAGACAAGTGTCTAAAATTCATCATCCAGGGCATTTTTTCTAAAAAAAACTTTAAAAATGGGTAAAGATAGGCTTTTTGAACAAATTTAAGTCATTCCCATGAATTTGTTTTTGCTAGATTTCACTGCCGGGTCAAAGGGTTAAGTGCCATTTTACAACCTTGTTTAAATGATACCGTTAAATAGAGATTATGCTGGAATATTTTCAATAAAATTAATTTTAAAAACATAAAAAGCGTTGAAATCATGATGTTGCCAGTTCAATATTTAGCTTGAACTTTATTTTGGTAGGTATATATTTGAATTTTATAGCATACATAAAGCTATCTTATTGCTTTAAAATTTTACTTATTCACAAAAATGGCTTAATTTTAACATTCATGTATTCGATTGTGCATGAAAATGTTAAAAATAAAATTCAGTTGCTCTAAATTTAAATGAAATTTTATTCAAATTTAATTTGAGCACCTTGGACTAGTTTACAAATCAAGCACATCTACATTTACAACCAATGATAACAACAAAATAGACGAAAAAAGACAAAAAATTTGTCACCCTCGTCTACGCAGTCACATTGAAGAGTGCAAGACAAACGCACACACGCACTAACGCATTTTGGACGCCAGTGGCGTAGTTATAGAACATGCATAAAAATAGGGTAAAATTAAAAAAAAATTCTTAAAGTGGCACAAGCAACGGTAACAACCGGTTTTTATATGATTTTGTTGCCACTTGCATTTCATTCATTTTGATACTGTGCAAAGTGTAAATTTATTAGCATAAATTAAAATTACAGCAACAACAACAGCAAGTAGCTGCTGTCACTGCGCCAGTGCGTAAGACTATGTGTGTGAGTGTGTTTGTATTGCCCTCTGCGTCGATCTTGTGCTTGATCTTTTTTTTTCACTTAATTTATTTTTTATGAATTTTTATATGTTATTGAATTGTTCCTACATACTTGCTTTTCCTGCCCCGGTGTATTTGCAAAAAAACAGAAAAAGAAGAAGAAGTAGAAAAATTCACTTACATTGCATTGAGTACAGATTTTTTGCCGGCTGGTGTGGCGTTAAGTTGTGCGCTACGTTGCACCGCCTGAACGCATATTCACTGCGTTGTCTACGCGCCCAACCGGCCGGCAAATATATTTAATTTATACGCAGGCAATATAAACAACAACAACAACAAATATGACAGCAAAAAACCAGTGCAACAACAATCATTTATTTTTCGACTACAAATTATTTTGCTATTTATAACATTTTTTTTTTTTTTCACAGTTGTTGCTCTTGTTATTTTTGTTCTTGTTGTTGTTGTTTTATTTTTGTACACCTGTCTTCAGTTAAAGTGCAGATTTTTCCTGTTTATTGTTGTTGTTACTATAGTTGTTTTTGTTGCTGTGCTTGTTGTAAACCTTGCGAGCAGATTAAGTAAACTTTTTTTTATTTTACATATTTATTGTTGATTTAAATTGTTTAAAGTTGCCTTTTTCATTTTTGTTTTTGTTGTCATTTCCTTCTTTATTTTTTCTGATATTTATATCAAAGATTTTATTTCCGCATCGTAACGATGTGCATACATTTCATATGTAGGGTTGGAGGCAAGTAGTTTGATAGATATATTTACAAAAATTTGAATAATTTAGATTTTGTTACACAAAAATTATCGATATTTTTTCGATATTTTTCGAAAACATAGAAAAATTTAAATTTTTCTATCAAAACCGGTATCACATAAAGATATTTATTGTTTTGTCACAATTATATCGATTGTATTTGTAATACAATAAAATAGTTTTATAATTAGTCAAATAAAAGAAAAGAGAGTAAGAGAAAAGAGAAAATAATTTTAATTTTCTCAAACACTTCCGTTTTCCCAAAGTGTCATTCGTGTATAAAAACATATAAATTCTTGACGTATTTTTCAAAAATGTAAGTTTTTTGACCAAGACTTGTCAAAATTCAAATAATTTATCGATAAATGTTAACTGTTATCGATAATTTTTTTAAATAATCTTGAAATATTTAATGATCTGTCGTTAAATATGCCATTTCAAAAATCTATACAACATATTACTAGTATCGTCTTGGGTCGACCAATTATTTGAATGCCTATTTATTACAATGGGGTTACAAAACAGAAATTTTTTATGACAATTAAGATACATGGGTTAATGTAGTTTTAATCCTAGAATTCACATTATTTGAACTAACTCTGGTTCTCGCGATAAACTGTTTTTTTTAAATTAAGGAGGTTTCATCACAGATTTAAACATAACTTCAGAACAGTTAGTCTGATTTGGTAAAATAAAAATTCGAAAATCTGCAGCTAAATTGCCTCTAAGTTAAAATTATTACTAAAGTTCGAACGTGCCCGAAATTCAACTTTTTCACATATGTTTTCTGCTGATTGGGTACAAAATTAATTTGAAATACAAATTTTCTTTATAAAAATGTGGCAAAAAAATACTCTTCAAAATAGTTGGTACACTCCTTTTCCGCATTCTGATTCAATTAAAAAAAAATTATCAAAATCGGTTGAGAAACACGTGAGAAAATGGTTCTTAACTGTTTTCCCTGCAACTCCCACAACTTTAAATTGATTGGAAATGTAAAGCTTTTTCCTTCAAAAAAATTATTTTTTTAATCTATTAATTTTTTTCAAAAATAGAAAAACAACATTTCAAAAAAATGTAATTATGTCAAAAAAATCATAGGGGGTAGCCTTGATTTTTTGATAGCACGGACAGTTTATTAATTTAGTGTCAAGACAAAATAAATTCCCCAGAATTTCGGTAAAGATTTTACAAGAAAATTAAAAATGCAAATTAAAGTTTATGTGTTTTTTACAAAAAAAAAATCATTTTTAACCAATATTTTGAGAAAAAAAAATCAAATTTTATGGTCTCTCTTTAAAAGGAATTATTTATATATAAGCAAAAAAAGAAACTGTAAAATTTTTAATAATTTAAAAAAATCATTTTTAATAAGATCAGATTTAAATACAAAAAAAATATAAATGAAATCTATTCACAGATGGCGGAGATACTGGCATCCCAATTTGGAACATTCAATTTGAGACAGTTTTTTTCTCTCCTTTGTCATTGGGTTGAAACACACGCTTTATAACTAACGACAATATTAAGAAAATTCATTAAAAATACTTTTGGTTAGAACTTTGCTGTAATTTTTATCACATTTGAAAGAAAATTTAACAAACTTTCAAAAAAAATTAGAAAAATTACAAAACCGTTAAAATTAAATCAAGATATTGACATGAAAATTTGAATTTTTGAATTCAAAACATATGTTTTTACAAATTTCACAATTAAAGAATGCATAAAACTAAATTTTTTTTGTTATGAAATTGTTATTTTGAGAAAAACTCAAATTCAACCAAATCAAGAACTCTCTCCCCTCCAAATTTCAAACTGGTCAAAGAGCGTGTTTTTCTCAATAACTTAAGTTCTTTCTTAGATATATAGTTCTTTCTTAGATATATCAGATATATCATTTATATAAACATTCTGCACATCTGGGCAACAGAACCTTTCGAATGATATAAGTTTCATATATTTTGAGTTTTAATTAATAAGTACCAAAAAAACGTACGACAAACTTTAATGTTCACGTATTAATATATAAGATTGTCAAAATTTTTCTCTTAAATGTTACACAGCAATCCATATTTCTGCAAATGTATCAAAAATATGCCATATAACAAACAAATTTTTTTTTGAGTACATGAAAGTTGGACTTGAATTTTCTCAAGACTTGAATAGTATGTTTAAAAATGTTCTTCTACTTTTGCTATTTTAACGTTACATTATTTGGAAGTGAGTTTCAAATTAGATCTGCATTGTACAAAAGCTTACCGAAACTGGCAATGAAATAATTTTAATTATATAACTATATCGTAGAAGAAGGATCAAATTAAAAGCTTAATCAAAATAATGAAAACAAAATGTTTCTTGAACTTCTAGGAGCCAAAATGTGTGGTCTTTAACGTTACACGTGCATACCTTTTTGTCCCAATTTGAACTTTCCCATGTGCGACACAGACGAAATGAACGCATGCAGTGAAGTGCAACAAAAAATTAGCTTTGAAACTTTATTTTCCAATGGTATGGTATATAAATGAACGGAATATAGTCGATACAGTGCGAAATTATATAAACCAAATTTTTTTATCCGTTACTCCTACAGAAAAAATTTACCACACATTTACTTTTACCAACTTTGACCATGTATCAAGATTTACTGATAAATATTAAATAATAACATACTTGAAATTTTAAGAATAGTTCAGAAAAATATTGAAAAATCATTCTAAATTTAATATAAAGATTCGCTCCTCTTTTATTAAATGTATCAAAATTAATAGCATTAAATCTGTTACTTAATCTAAACATAAAAACGAAAAACTTTGCATATATTTTTAAAAAAATGTCCTCATATAAAAACCATTTAAAATGCACTCTATCAACTGCTTTGCATAAAACAGCTAAAAAACAAAAATAAACAAATAAAAAAAATTGTGATTAGAATAAATGCAATACGTTACGCAAATTGAGCAACAACAACAACAACAACAACATCAGCACTAACCGCAACAGCAATCACATAATCACAACGTAATCAACATATAATTTTACGTCATTGACATTCAAATTAAGTGAATTTCCAAGCACGTTATTTTGACGTTAAATTAACAATAACAAAAAAAAAAACAAAACAAAACAAAACTACAAAATTTTTTATATACAAAAAAAAAAATGAAAATAACAACAGCAACCCGCTAACTAGTAAAAAATAAAAATTAATTTCAACTATGAATAATTAATTGCAACTTGCTTGTTTTGAGGTTAGATTAATTAAAAAATATTTGACGTTTTTGTTATAGCAATATTATTAAGATACACGGAAAAAAATTAACTTATAAGAAATTTAACACGGAAAAATATTAGTATTATATGAGTTATAAAAATGATAATTGATGAATATCATAGTTGTTTAAACAGCAGGAAATACATTAAAACAGTTGATCTGAACAACAAATTTTGTTATTAAGATGACGTCACTTTGTATAGAAAGAATGCAAAATTTTCATTAGGTTGTGCCGAATATTAAATTCAGGTTGTCTTACAAAAATCATAATATATGTATGTTCAAAATTGGAAAATATTAAAAACATTTTTAATGAAAACTGAAGCGATCTTAGTGTTTAGATAAAGTCACTTAATATAGTAGATAGGCATGATTTTCGTTCGATTTTGCCAAATTTCAAACTCAGAGCGCAGATCGAATCTACTTAATGTTCAAAATTTTGAAATTTCACATTACGTCCGACTAGTTTTTCCAAATTTTTAAAGACTACCGTTAAGATAAAGTAAATTTGTCTGAGAGGAAGGCAAAGTTTCCATTCGATTTTGCCAAATTTATAACTCAAAATATGTTTATCTAAGTTTTGTTGTAAAGAATAAATTAATTAATTCGATCAAGTCACATTATATTCAAGATAAACGGGAATATCAATTTGTTCAGGACAATACTGCAAGCAATTAATATTTGTAGAAGTATCAAAAATTTTGTAAACTTGAAATAGTCACTTTGTATTGAAAGTTAACAATCCGATATTCATCTGATTTGGCTGATTTTGGAACATCACCTTTGTGATGTCAAGGAGATCACAGACAGACGAAGACAACATAATTGACTGAGATGTTAAAGATAATCAAGAATATAGAAACTTTTCTTTATCGATGATGAATTCTTATGGACGTATCCAGCGCAGTGACAAAGTTTTTCTGCAGCTATGCGCCTCATATATTATTAGTCTAGTATTTTTATAACTTTCAATTTAAATATTTAATATAAACTTATTTAATAAAAGATAACTTATTACAATAATATTGCATAATGCATAAAACTGTTTTCTAAATAATTGTTCTCTTCTCTTTTTCAGGTAAGCATCTTTTCCTGAACTAATACAACTACAATATAGAGCCAAACACAGCAAGTATTTTATATATAATATCTCTTGGCCCCATATTATTTTGAACCAGAGCGGATGAACTCTTTTTAGGGCGATCAAAATATGTTCATTTTTGAGCGCTGTACATGACAGCAATTATCGATCAAAACAGCTAAAACCATAGCTGAGTAGTTAAATTTGAAATTTGCTGACCTTTAGCAGCTAAAAAGTACCTTCTTGACGAAAAGTCTACTTTTCAACTCAAACGAATAATAAAAAAAGTTCAATGAAACCCTTATTTCTGATAAAATTTACTGTGAGAATAACGAACAAACAAGACTTAGTAAGCAAATATATAGTGTTGGTATATTTTTAAAGTAAAATAATTTAATTTAATGAATTATATAATTACTGTAAACAAAATGGATCTTGAATGAATTGTGATGTATATTTATACGATATTCAATATATCTTACGTCTAAAATATTCATTTCCTTTCCAATAAAATAACTCTCTGCTAGGTTAAGAACAATAATTTTTAAACAACAAAATAAACTGGAAGAGAAAAAGTACTGAATATTATTGAAACGTCAAAAGTTGATCGCTGATCAAACGATTACCGTGTGACCTACCAAGATCAAAATGTTAAAGAGCGTAAAAAGTGTTCATTGAACGCCGATCAAACGATCATCGTGTAATATGGGCCTTGGTAGTCTGAGAACATGTTATTGATTCAGTAGTAACGCAGGATACTACTTTGTTTCTCGATAGACCCTTTGTCGTTGACTCTAAGATCAATTCATTCGTTTGCGAACAACAGCAGCATTTTTCATTCCTAATCGTTCAAAAAACACTCGATCTCTTTATACCCAAATCGCAAAGGAGCGTTAATTTGCGGTTATAGTGAACGCCGAGTCAGACAGGCAGGCAGACAGGCAATGTGAACAAGCGAGATAGATTGCTATCTGCATCTCGTTTTTTCACACAGATTTCAGCCTGCCTGTCTGAATTGCGTTCACTATAAACGCAGCCTTAGGTTGCGGTTATGCGTTTGACATTTGCTGATAGCGCAGGGTTGTATTTTCATTGAGTTAGCTGAATATGTGGGTATTGTTCAGTTTCTATGTTTGCATGGGATTTGTTTTTTTGTCAGTATACTAATGTTGAAAACTATTTAATTTTTTAATTTGCTTTATGGAAATGATGAAATGAAAGTTTTGATGAGTTGAGCATTTTATAATTTAATTTATTTTTTATATTTATTATATTTAAATTTTATAAACTTTGCGATTTGGGTAAATGGGACTTTCTCGGATTTTTTGATTTGACTGCATCATCTAAGTGATAGACGCACGACAGGTCAACGCTACATTATGATTTAAAAATTATAAGGTCGGGCGTTTTGACAGTTCATATCGTAAAGTCGAGTAAAGTAAGAGCAAAGTACGATCAACGCGCGACCGACCTAACGCGTCTTTGCGATTCAGCCATTAGAGATGGATATAAACGGTCAAAACACGAATTACACACATCTAAATGCCCTGAAAACCATTCCATGTTAAGTTTTGTGAATCGATTCGAGTTTAATGTAGACTAGACCCATTGCCGTTTTGTTAAAAGTTTAGCTGAACATGCATTATCGATGTTTTTGTTCAAGAAAACTCATTTATATAAACAACATAAGGCTCATTTCATACAGACGGGTGTGACGTTTTGACAACTTTATCGTGCTGAAAATGGTATTAACCGGTTAAAATTTTAGCAATTTACTATAGGGTTTTTTTGGAAGATGCCCCAAGGTTTCAAAATGCTAAAACATAATGAAATTATTTATACTTGTTTGATAGTTACATTCGCTTAAACACCTGGGACGGGTGTGGCGAGCACAAGTTTATAAACTAAAAATTCTGATTTTAACATTGAAATTCAGTACATCTGCCACAATGAGACCATTTTTGACCAAATTTAATATATTTTCTGTTGAATACCAGTGAAAAATATTTTGAAAAAATGGCATTAACCAATCTTTTTTAAACTTTTAAATGGGACGGGTGTGACATAAGATTGTCCCGGGTGTGACGAGTGCGAATGATGTGGGAATTATATATAAGAACTTAATGGATAAAATAACCATCACATATTTTTGACACTAAAATCAAAAAAGTATGTTTTTAATTAATGTATTAATTTAAAAAAAAAAATATTTTTTTGCAAAAATTTTTTTTTCATGAACTTTTTATCAAATTAATACCTATACAAATAATTTCAAGTTTTTAATGTATATAAAAAAAAAAATATTTTTTTGCAAAAAATTTTTTGCATGAATTTTTGATCAAACTAATACCTACACAAATCATTTCGCTATAAATGAATCAAAAAAACTTGTTTTAATCATAGAATTTATTCATGCAAAAATTTCATTATTAGAAAAATATTTTGAAAACCGTTCCGGGTGTGACCAACTTCTTATAACAGAAATGAAGAATAAAAATAATTTATTGAATGAAAAAAGTTAACAAATTTATGTAAGCCATCAACATCCTTACTTTAGGAAAGTTTCATTCTTATCATAAGCCTATGTTGCTTCTTACGAAAACTATAGCATTTTTCTAGGACGGGTGTGACACTGAAAAAACACTCAGTTTAAATATTTTTTCTTTGTTAACGCAGTAACCAATCCTTGTTATAAACTGTTCTTGGTTAACATTCATGATAGAATAATTTTACCAGGTAGTGTTGACAAATGTTGATTCTCTCAGCTGCAAGTAAGCGAACTCTTGTCAAAAACAGCTGTTCGTTGTTATATTCGTTGACCACATTCAGCTGTGTCAACTGTTGTGACAGCAACACATCGGGGAGCGCTTTTTTCGGTATTGAAGTTTCAGAAAAATTGTTAAGTTTATGAAATATCAAGCTTGTATCAAATACGAATGGAAATTTTACCGACAAATTATAAATTTTCTATTTTTAAATGCATTTTAATGCGCAACTTGATGCACATCAATATGACATCAAGTTTTGACTTAACAGTTGGCAACTGTTTGGTACGCTGAATGTGACCAGTTAAAATTAAATGTATGCTATGACGGATTGTGAGCGCTCTCTTTGTTGTTATATTTTTTGACAAAGGTCCGTTTTCAACAGAAACGTCAATACTATCTTGGAGTAGTTATATAACATTGTTATCTTTCTTAACATTGCTAACCTAATTTTTTTGAATGGACATCAAGAGATGGTTGTTTTCAACGTTTTCAATCTAAACAAAATATTTTAAGTTTTTCTCAACTCGGAGTTTGTTTAGTTAAATTGTCAAAAAAACATAAAAAAAGCATTAAAACTAAAAATAATTTTGCAACAAGAGTAACTTAAGACTCCATTTTAATGCGAGAACCAAAAATTATTTCAAGTGAAAGCAATTTAGGATTCATGTTTCCGTTCCTCATTAGTGTGGAATTAGCCATAATGAAAAAATTCAATGGGCAAAATTAAAGTCATCTTATTTTAAGCCAACCATTCATTCAGACAATTTTTTACATCTTCATAAAAATAAAAGTGGTATTCCGGAAGTCCATGCTGCATAGCATTTGGGAATGCCTTTGGGAATGGCTTTGGGAATATCATGATTGTTTTTACTTCCATGCTTGATTCATTTTTTAACCGACTTCAAAAAGAAGGAGGTTCTCAAGTTGGTTGGTTTCTCTGTTTTTTTTTTTTTTTTTTTTTTTTTTTTTTTTTTGTGAATGTATGTACATCGATTACTCCTCAAGTACTTGCCCGATTACCGTAATTTTTTGTCAACATATAGAGACCATCAACGCGGAGGTGCCCGACTATAAAAGGGGGCGGAATTCGACAAAGGGGCGTGTCTCAATAAGAAAAACACTTTATCTCAGTCAATATTGCCACTACAGAAATAAAATTCACTGTAAAGTTAAAAGGGCAGGCACATATATGAAAAACTACAAACACTTAAGTGGGCGTTGTTCTAAAAAAGGGTGTGGCAATATTGGAAAAACTCTGTATCTCGTATAAAATTAACACTACAGTACTGAAATTTAGCAGAGAGGTAGCCACGATTGTTGAAAATAACTATCAAGAAAGTGGGCGTTATTCGACAAAGGGGTGTGGCAATATAAGACAATTACTGTATCTCGAATAATATTGACCCTAGGGTACAGAAATTTACTACAGCGGTAGGCACAATAAGTACAAATTTTTGTAAAAAAAAATGGGCGTTATTCCATAAGGGGTGTGGCAATATTGAAAAAACACTGTATCTCGAATACTATTGGCACTAGAATACTAAAATTTAGTACAGAGGTATTCACAAGTATAACAACTTACTGCCAATAATGTGGGCGGTATTCGATAAAGGGGCGTGTCACTATAAGAAAATCACTGTATCTCAGTAAATATTGACATTAGGGTACTGACATTTACAGCAAACATGCAAGGGTAGGTACAATTATCAAAAATTACGGTCAATTAAGTGAGCGTTATTCGACAAAGAGGTGTGGCAATATTATAAAAACTCTGTATCTCGAATAATATTGACACTAGAGTACTAAAGTTTACTACAGAGGTAGGCACAAGTATAAAAAATTAATTTCAATTAATAGGCGTTGTATGATAAAGTGGTGTGGAAATATTTGAAACATATTGTATCTCGAATAATACTGACACTTGAATACTGATATTTAGTACTGAGGTAAGCACAATTATTACAATATGATCTCAGTTAATATTGACACTAGGGTATTGAAATCAATACGAGAAAAGGTAAAGTTTTAATTAAACATAATCAAGAAAGTAGATTAGATTCAACAAAGGGGCGTGTCACAATAGAAAAACACTGCATTTCAGTAAATATTGAAACTTAGGTACTAATATTTGGTAGGTGGGTAGGTAGAATAATTAAAAAGGGGAGAGATTATAAATAGCGTGAGGCACTTTAAGGAAATACTGTATATCGGTTAATACTGATGCTAGGGAACTGAAATTTGGTGCAGGTCAAGGTTGAATTATTTTAAAGTATGATCAATAAATTACATAGGCGGGATTCAAAATAGGGCGTGACACTTTAATAAAAATTGTAAAGAGGCAGAAATTGAAAATAACCAACAAACCATGAAATAGTGAAATATTTTAAATTTTCTTTAATAATTCTTGCATATGTATTAAAAAATTCAAAAGAGAAAAGGATAAGAAACGACAGAAAAACACATTTTTTAAATTATGAGCTTAAATAATTGTGTTTACAAACTTTTCCTTAAATATATCATATTCTCTAAAAAGAAAGAAATAAAAACTTTTTAACAAAAAAAAAAACCTACTTCAAAATCACTACAAAGTAAAAAATAATTTTAAATTACTTTTCCTATTAATCGTGGTAAGATCTGATAATTTATTTATAAACACTATTATATTGGAAATCTTATTATTTTAACTTTTTCTAATTTGTTTTATTATTATCATAAATATATTATTTTTTTTTATGATAATAAAAGCTTCGAAGTCGGCGCTAATAAAATCAGTTTCTTTGAGAAGCTGCAACACACACTAAAACAGTAGATTGATAATGTTTATGTATGCAAAGCTTTTAAAATTACTTTTAAACTTAAATTAATAAAAAAAGTTGAAATTAGGGCAGGGATGGTAAAAATATCTTGATTTAATGACAAACATTAGCGCCGACTACAAAGCTTTTATTATCATAAAAAAAATAATATATTTATGATAATAATAAAACAAATTAGAAAAAGTTAAAATAATAAGATTTCCAATATAATAGTGTTTATAAATAAATTATCAGATCTTACCACGATTAATAGGAAAAGTAATTTAAAATTATTTTTTACTTTGTAGTGATTTTGAAGTAGGTTTTTTTTTTTGTTAAAAAGTTTTTTATCAGCTTTCAGATGGTAACGATCTTCAGCAATCGTTTTTTTTTTTTTTTAGACTAAACCAACGCTCAGGGGATGCCCCCTATAAATGCGCAAGCATTGTGTTGGTTTTGTAGAGAGGTGATAGTTTAGTAGTAGGAGAGTGGAAGGGTGGAGTAATGACGGTGAAGATTTGTTTTAAATTTGCACAGCTTGAATCCGTCGGGAAACACAGACGCAGGGAGACTATTCCACAATCTTACAGTGCGACCAAAGAACGAATTATCTCTGAAATGCAAAGTTCTGTTGGACACAGCGGCAATGGTACGGGGATGGGCTTGGAGAGCTGCCCTAGTGGATCTAGGAAACACACGTGCTGGTGGCGTCAGGCCGTGTATTTCCCTTGAACACTTCCCATGGTAATACCTATACAGAAGGCTCAGGCAACCAACATTGCGTCGATGTCCAAGAGAGTTGAGGGACGATGAAATGTTTTCATCCCCTATCAAATATATCGCACGTCGTTGAATTCGGTCCAGAAGCTCCAAATAAGATCTTGAAGTCCCTGCACAAATATGCGAATTAAAAAATTAGGGGTGTGGCGCTTGTAATATTGCTAAGTTTGTAAAACAATCTCAATGTACTTGAAAAATATTAAAGCTTATGTGTAAAATATCAAGTCAATGCATTCATTTTTGCATAATTGATAAAGGCTTTAATAAGTTGATGACGTCACTTTGTATGGAAGGTAAACAGCGTTTTTCTTTGATTTTGTCAAACTTTTAACTCACAAAGCATATAAAAAAAAAAAGCTTTTGTGCAAAATTTGAAGTTATTAGAATTGTTTTTGTGAAATTTTAAGAGTTTCTATCGTTAAGATAAAACCACTGTGCACGGAAGTTTTCAGTCGATTATGTCAAACTCAAAACTCAGACTTTAATTTAAACTCAGCATTTTAAATCAAAGCTTATCTATAAAAATTTCAAATCATTAGAATTATTTGTGTGAATTTTAAGAAGATTGTACCGTGCTGCTAAAATCTTTTTGTATGGCATGTTGACGTTGTGTTCATCTGATAAAGCTTATTTTTGAATTCGGTCATAATTTTGAATGGTTGAAATATTGGTTGAATGTGAAATAAAAAATAGTAGCTTATAATAATAATAAAAACCTAAATATTTTTATATTTTAAAATTGGATCTAAAGCCCAAACAACATATTAAGGTTTGACAACGTTTGTGTCAAAGTAAATACATCACCACACACTGTGTATTTAGAGGGGTATAAAATTTAGTATTCAATAAAAAATACTACTTTAGAGAGCATAGGGTTTATGTTGTTTAAAAACTCTAGAAAATTTTCGACAAAGGTCTTTTAATGCCATCTGTAGACATGGTTTGTTTGGTCAAGTTTGAGTTACCAGTACAAGCTTGTTTATGCTTTTGAACACACAGCAAACTCTTGTATTATCGACTCATTTTCTTAGCTTTAGTTGCAACATTTAAAAAAAAAAAATTAAAAAAAATCAACTCGAGCATATTTTTGAGGAAATGAATTTGCTAGCTATTGTTTAACTGTTATGCTGATCTTGAAATCAAATAAAAAAAGCAACAAAAAATATGACAACAACAACAACACACGTCGTTCATGCTAAATGATAAATTGATGAAACCATCTTGAGATAAAAACAAAAAAAAAAAAAAAAAAAATGAAACAAATCTGTTCTCTGACAAGATGCAGATGAATCAACACGTAATCACGTTATAATGGCAGACAAAACATTTGTTTTGTGCGCTTAAAAGACCTTCTACTGTTTCCGCCTCCGTAGCTGCGATGGTTAAAACTTCTTCCGCTTCTTCCGTTAAAAAATTTATACAAAAGCAAAAAAACAAAAACATTGAAATGCAAGAAAAAATAGAAAAAAATTAAAAAATATACAAAAATAAATTAACACTCACGTGATTAGAGTTGCACTTGCAGCTCAATGCGAAATATTTATAACAACAACAACAACAAGTGGGTACATTTATGAAGCAATACAACAAAATGCATTTTAAGGCAGGCGTTGTTAAACACGTACTTAAAAACCTCAACTCATAGATAAGCTGCAAATATTCAAACAACAACAACAACAACCAAAAACAACTGCAACCACACGCTTCAAGACCAGCATACAATATTGCAAGTTCTAGCTGGTTGTTGTTGTTGTTACTAAACAATAACAAGCCAGGGCTTGAACCTTGCTTTGAATTTTGTTTGGCCTGGCACTTGCGGTCAAGCGTATCAAGCCAACTCATAGCTCTGGGCCAAGCTAAGGCTGTTGTTTGGTTTTTTTTTATTTTTTTTTTTTTCTAAGCTTGAGCAAAAACATCAGGGCGTTTGTAAAGGCGTTTTAACCATCGCGCTAACCCATATTTTGTATGAAATGAGCAAATAAAAAATAAACATTCAAGTTATGTGCCATGGTTTCTGTTACAAACACATACAACAAAAAAATTGTTTAAGCCATATTGTTAGCTGGCTGTTGTGGTATTTATTGCAGACAGCTTAACAGCATTTATAGCTACATTAATGTACTCACTGATGAGCTATGTGGGAACATAAAATTTCTTTATTTTTTTAATATTTTTTTTATTTTTGCGCCAGCCTCATATTGTTAAGCTTTTTTAAAATTAGCAACAACAATTTTAAGCCAAATTTTCTCGAAACCTAATGCAATCCAAATTTTAAAGTCTTCAAAGGAAGTCAATTTATGTTGTTAGCTTTGCTAGTTAGCAGCTAAAAGGCTTAACAGTTTTATGGTATTTCATTAACATAGCTTTTACTGCAATGTTATGTTAGCATGCCTTGTTTATATTTAAACAACATTTAAAGTTTGCCAGACCTAATGCACAATTACAAAATGCTTTTTTATCTTAAGTTGGACATGCATTTTAAGACTCTGGCTGTTTAATTTTATGACTTAAATGTCTTAACAGCGCTGTTGGCACACTTAACATCAACTGTATTTGCATAAAATTTAGTTTAATGAGCCATAGATAAAAGACTGCTTTAAAGTTTATTATAAATAAAGGCTGTAGGCTTTTTTAAAGCGGCTACTTTTCACTTTGTTTTTTTTTTTTAAATATATATTTGATGCTGCTTTTTATAAATATTTTTATTGCAAGATATGCAACAGCTGCTGTTAGTGCTTGTTATGAGTTGATCTAAAAGTGTTGATTATTTTTCTAACTCAGTGCTTCTGTGAAGTCTACATTTGAACAGCTCGTCCTTGTCTTACTTCCACGTATGTGCTTATAAGTTTTGTTTTTTTTTTTTTTTGTTTGTGGCAACAAAGTCATGCTTTATTATTGCATTGTATGGTACATGTGTGCAAGGTTACTTTAATAACAACAACAACAATAACTATATTATTAACAGCAACCACAAATCTATTGCATTGTTTCTTTTTCTAAACCACCAGCACAGAGAGTATGTTATAATATACTCTCTGTGCCACCAGTACATGTTTTTATTTTGTTAATTTTTTTTTAAATTGGTTCCGCGTGCAAACTTTGTTAAATCATGTTGCTTTTTTTGCCTGTCTGTCTGTCTGTTCGTTATTATTGTTATTTTAAAAGTTATTATTTTTAAATATTATCTATGGACTATGTTTTAAAATTGCATTAGTTATAATTATTTTTATTTTTTTTTTTTTTTTTTTTGTATAAACAAAAGCTTGCAAATCAACACTTCAATGCTTCAATTTTCAAGTCGTTCGTTACGAACATGGCTAATGATTTTGGTTAGCTGCTTTTTTTATGATTGCCATTTCGACAGCGTGACTTTAAAATAGTTTCAAGGTTAAGTAATTGCAGAAAATTAATAATATAGCAAAAATCAGCTGACATTAAAACAGACAAAGTAAAACAAAATCGCTGCCGCTCGAGAACAAATTGTTTTGCAATCGCTTGATGTTGTTTCTGCCGCGCATAAATGTTGCCGCTTATTAACATGGCTGCTGGCTGGCTTGCTTTGTATTGCTTGTTGTGGGTTGACTTGATTGGTAATGACATATTTTTTTCTGTTATTTTTTATATATTGTTCTTTTTTCAATTCAAATACCAACCACACAAAATTTAAATGTTATCAATTGTGTTGCATGTCAAAGCATATAAAAATTTTATCTTTATTTAAAAATCAAAGCTAAATGCGCGTGAAGCTGTTAACAGCTGTTAAAAGTTATGAACTAGTTAATACATTAAACTTATCTTATATCAGTTAATAATAATACCTTCATAATGACAAATGTTTTGCGGTAATTAAATTTTATGGATTTTTATTTGTTAATTTTTGTAGAACAATTACTTTGAAACTATTTCTGTTAACTTACTGTTAAGTTTTTTGCACTTGCTGTTGCTATGCGGATAAAGTATGCTAGTGCTAGTTAACATTTATTTGTTTTTTTTCTTATTTAAAATATCTTATTTTTCAATAAATGTAAAGTGGTCATCAAGACTTTTGGATATTTGTCCATATTTCCTCCCTGTACGCAGTGAAGCAAATCCCGAAGTTAAAGATAACTTAAACGGCCATTTAAATTCTGAGATTTTCTTTCCGATTTCCCGGAATTTAAAAAAAAAATGTCTTCTGTGTTAATTATACTTAATTTTTGCTCTGATATATATGTTAGCCTATTATTTATACAATAGATCCTGTATAAATAAGCTTAAATGTTTATTAAACTGTGCTTAAGTATTTGTTGAACTTTTTTTAAAAGCCTAAGCACTTGAAGCCTTCCTTATACACATAGAAAATATGGTCATTCGAATCAACGAAGATCATATGGTTCAATATGCCCAGAACATCCGGGTTCCATACGTCAAACTCCACAATATATACCCTATTGTATTAAGACCGATTCTTAAGGAATGTCGATTGGCTTGTGAATGAATCCATTTTTCCTCAGATGCTCAACATTTTTTCTAAACTTTGATGACAATACATTTAACTTTAACGCTTATTCGGCACACTCGTATTATTTCCAGCCCACTATTTCTGTGATATGACATTCTTATGGCACTTATACATTATAACTTATCATTAAAATTTTTAGCCCATCAAACTTGTATATCATAAAAAAATACACTTTTGTTGCTGAAAAAAATCTGAAAACAAAAATCAAGTCAAAATATTCTATAGTTTATTTTTTCATAAAATTACGTCTTAAAGCACTGTTTGTTTGGTGTCGTTTTTACAAATATTTTCAAAGACATGAAACGTTTTTGAGCAATACTTTAGGGTATATCTACAGCACTTAATACTCATCGTTCAAAGATAATAAATATGCTTAAATATCAGATACATCGTGAGCTAAATGAATATCTAAATTTGGATTTTATCACTATTATATTTAAGTATTTTGAAAGTCTTTTCTCTATCATATCTTGGTCAAATTTAAACTGTTCTACAATTTTTTAAACTATTTCTAAAAGTTTGTTAAATTTTCTTCAAATGTAAAAACAATCACTGTGAAGCTTTGACCAAAAGTATTTTAAGTTTATATTTAAAGCTTTTTTTAGTTTTATTTTATTTAATATAGTCGTTAGTTATTAAAGAGAGAGAAAAACCTGTCTCCAATTAAGTGTTCTGAATTGGGATGCCAATATCTCTGCCATGTTTGAATAGATTTCCTTTATTTCTTTTTTTGTATTTAAGTCTTATCAATTAACTTACAAAATTTTTAAAAATTTTATTGTTACATTTTTATTTATAAGTAAATTAATAATTTTACAAATAGACCAAAACTGTATGTGTGATTTAAAAAAATGGCGTAAAAATTATTTTTGTTTTAAAAAAAATTGAGTACAAATTATTTTTGTTGTATCAAAGAAAAACTCAAATTTACACTTTTGATTTTCTTCCATCACATTTAAAATGAATTTATTTTGTCTCGACACAAAATTAATAAACTGTTTGGGCCATCAAAAAATCCAGGGACCGTAATAATTATGAGCAATATCGAAAAAATTAAGAAATAATGATTATTTTATGATTTTTATTTTTTTGCTCAGATATAAAAATCGTTTTCTGATTTTTATTTTTTAAATCAAATATAAAAATTATTTTTATACTCAAGTATAAAAATCATTTTTAATTTTTATTTGTTTTACTCAAACAAAAAAATCAATTTTGATTTTTATTTTTTTTACTCAAACAAAAAAAATCATTTTTGATTTTTATTTTTTTTACTCAAACAAAAAAATCAATTTTGATTTTTATTTTTTTTTACTCAAACAAAAAAATCATTTTTGATTTTTATTTTTTTTACTCAAACAAAGAAATCATTTTTGATTTTTATTTTTTTTCCTCAAACAAAAAAATCATTTTTAATTTTTATTTTTGTACTCAAACAAAAAAAATCATTTTTAATTTTTATTTTTGAGACAAAAAATAAAAATCGAAAAATGATTTGTATGGATTTTTTTGTTTTTTTTTTTTTTTTGTCAGAAATAGAAAGAATTTTTTTGATTTTTGCTATTTCGCTAAATAATTAAAATTAGTTTTTCGTTTTTATTTTTTTGTTCAGACATGTTTAAATCGCTTAAGTTTTTATTATTTTGCTCCTAAATTAAAAATCGATTTCAAGAGCTTTCTTCTTGTTAGACATTCTTAATAGTTATGTTTTTTATCGCTTCAAAATTTGAAAAGAAACTAAGATGATATTAAATTTGATATTAATTTTATTGAGAATTTTTAAAATGACAGGCATTCATTTTTAAGAAAAAAATTTTGTCCAAATTTTGAAACAACAAATTCTGTTCACACTAAATAGCGGAATAGCGAAGCTTTCAATATCTACATCGTCAAGGCCAGCTTGCGCTTCAGTTTAAAACAAACATAATTTGTTAAGCAATGGTTTTAGAACATGTTAAAAGAGTAAAGAAAGTTTAAAGTCGGTCTAGTTTGACTCTGACATACCCTTTACCTACTTTTTCATAAAAAATAATAGCATTGGAAAAGGAATTGTCCGTCCGCGGATAAGCCCATATTTTGTAAAGATTTAAATTTTTATGAAAAATTTACACATGCCCAAGTTTTATTCCTTTAAAATAATCAGTTTTAATTTTGAACTAAAAACTAAAAATCAACAAATAATTTTTTTTTTTTGAACAAAATAAATATAAATCAAAAATAATTTTTATTTTTGAACAAATTAAATAAAAATCGAAAATAATTTTTATATCTGAGCCAAAAAAATAAAAATCAAAAATAATTTTTATTTCAGAGCAAAATAAATAAAAATTAAAAATAATTTTTATTTCTGAGCAAAAAAAATTTAATTCAAAAATAATTTTTATATCTGAGCAAAAAAAAATAAAATTCAAAAATAATTTTTATTTCTGAGCAAAATAAATAAAAATCAAAAATAATTTTTATTTCTGAGCAAAAAAAATAATAATCAAAAATAATTTTTATTCCTGAGCAAAATAATGAAAATCATTTTGTAATAATTATTTTTAATTTTTAAGCTTAATGCTTAAAAAATAAAAATCATTATTTATTCTAAGAGTCAACACAAATTCCAGCATTTCGGTATACTCAAAAGTTTTTTCCGGCGCTTGGAACATACTGATTTTTTTGATTAAAATTTGAAAAATAATCATTATTTTTAAAAATCAAAACTGCCTATGATCTTTTTGACAAACTTTCTGTTTTACAAATTGCATTTTTTTTTTTTTATTTTTTAAAAAATAAATAAAATTAAGACCACGATATAATTACTCCAAGGTAGTATTGACGTATCTGTTGGAAACGGACTTTTGTCAAAAAATATAACAAGAAAGAGAGCGCTCACAATCCGTCAAAGCATACAATTAATTTTCACTGGTCACATACAGCGTACCCAACAGTTGGCAACTGCTAAGTCAAAACTTGATGCACATAAATATGAAGTTGCGCATTAAAATGCATTTAAAAATAGAAAATTTTTAATTTGTCGGTAAAATTTCCATTCGTATTTGATACAAAGCTTGATATTTCATAAACTTGACAACTTTTCTTAAACTTTAATACCGATAACAGCGCTCCGCGATGTGTTGATGTCACAACAGTTGACACAGCTGAATGTGGCCAACGAATATAACAACGAACAGCTGTTTTTGACAAGAGTTCGTTTACTTGTAGCTGAGAGAATCAACATTTGTCAACACTATCTTGTAAAATTATTCTATCATGAATTAAAACAAAATTCTTTCAACGTATAGCGTATTCTGCATATCTATTTATTAATACGCAAATAATAAGCTTTAGGTTAGGTTAGTGCGGTTGCCTCACGTTGGAGTTTAACATACACCATATGGTTCTTAGTAGTACAGGTTTATGAAAGACTTGAGGGAATTAGTGGAAATCTTCAAAGATTTGCGCCTTATTCGCAAATCTTAAGAGGGATTCTATAGGAATTTTGGCTACATCTTTTAGTGACGATTAAGTCGGTGAGCCTAAGTATATAAGTCTCGATCTAAGTAAGGTGGGGCATGTGCAAAAAATGTGCTCCAGGGCTTCTTGGACACCTGGTTCCTTGCATTTCCTGCAGTTGTCAGCCATGGTTATACCCAGCTTTTTAGCGAGGGCCTCCACCATGCAGGGAGCTGTGAGCACTCTCACCAGTGCTGTGCTGTGAGCACTTCCGCTTGCTACATCGCACATGGTTTTCGAGATCTTGCATGTATTCGTGTCTTTCCATCTACGGCTCACTGCTTGTTTGGCTCCAGTTACGAGGCTTTTGTACAATTCCTGTAGTGGAATAGCTACGTGTTCTGTGAACTCTGATCCCAGGCCGGCATCTTCCTTTGCTAGTCCGTCTGCCATCTCGTTTCCGGTAATGCCCTTGTGGCTTGGAACCCAAAATAAGCACACTCTCTTTGAAGCGTTCAATACATCTAGTGCGTCTTTGCTTTCTAGGACATTTCTGTACTTGACGGTATCGGAACACATGGATTTGATTGTCGCTTGGCTGCCAACAAAGATGTTAATTAAAGAGTGATCAGTGTTTGCACTAAGAGCTATCTCTGCGGCCTTCCTGATGGCAAAATCCTCCGCCTGGAAGACACTGCAGTGGTCCGGTAATTTGTATGATTGCCTTATATCGGGCTCTGCGCAATACACTGCCGCAACACTACTCCCGTGCTCATTTTGGAGCCATCTGTGAATATGTTGACCGCCCGCTGGGTCTGTTTGCTACCTTTTCTCCAGTCGGTTGATCCTAGAAGTGTTTGTATTTTGGGTTCGAGAGTTGTGCTAGGGATCATGTAGTCTTCACTACTGATTGTATCCTTGCCAATTCTACAGTGTTCAAAATTTTGTTTGCGGAAGTTGCCAGCTGCCGTAAGCCGCTGTGTCGTTTTACTAGCTGTTAGTTTTGCATATATGTCTCGAGGATCCAGACATAGAATGGTTTCGAGAGCTTTCGTTGGAGTTGACTTCAGCGCACCCGATATGCATAGCGCAGCTTGTCGCTGAGTTTTTTCCAAGAATTTGAGATATGTTGACTTATTTACCGCCGGCCAATAGAATTGGACGAACAATAACCATTGTGTAGATCCATTGCATTAGAGAGGGTGAAAGGCCCCCAGTGCTGCTCAGCATCTTCTTGGATGCATTTAGCGCATTGGTAGCTTTTCTAACCCTCTAGTCAACATTGAGTCTCCACGTCAGTTTATTCTCGAGTTCAACTTCCAGATATTTCGTGTGCGTTTTCGGGATGAGTCGAGTGTTGTTTATTTTTGTTGGAATCCATGATGGTATCTTGTACTTATTCGTAAACAATACCAGATCTGTTTTCTCTGCGTTTATACCAAGGCTAACTGAATTTGGCCATCTAAGTACCTCTTTAAGTGTGTGCTTCATTAAAGAGCTTAATATTGAAATGCACTTTCCCACTATAATTATGCATAGGTCATCCGCATAAGCTGTTATCTTCGGGGCTTTGTCTTCAAAGTTTTTGAGTAGTTCGTTAACAACTAGATTCCATAGCAGGGGTGAAGGGCAACCATGGTTTAGAGCCCCACTCAGCTTGGACTCTTTTAAAATTAAGGTTGTCTAGGAAAGTCTAGGAAATGTCTAAGAAAGCCCCTAGTGCGAATTCTTTGTTGCGGATCGCTTTCTCTACATGAACTACTAAGTTGTGTACTGCTGTCTCCACCGATTTTCCATTCTTATATGTGTGTTGGTTGGCTGCAAGCAGCGGCTTGTTTGCGCCGTTTATTATATGCAGTTCTACCAGCTTCTTGAGTGTTTTGAGTAGAAAGGATGTTAGGCTTATTGGCCTGTAGTCCTTTGGATACAGGTGGCTACTACAACCTGGTTTTGGTATGAAAACCATCTTAGCTGTCCTCCAGGCTACAGACACGTAGTTAAGTCTGATACATTCTTTATATATTATCTCAAGCCATAGAACAACTTTCAAAGTGTTCGCTACTAAAATGGCTGGAAATATGCCGTCAGGTCCTGGGGATTTAAATTCTTAGACAAAATTTATAGCCCACTGGATTTTGTCTGGTGTTATTGAGTTTTACGGAGTCTATGACAAGATTGAACATCTTTACTTGGAATGATAGTTCGGTGCCTACAACCTAAAAAAAAAAATTATTTCCCTCAAATGTTGCCCACGACTAGTTCTTAAATAGTCCATTCAATACGTTCAATTTTCATTTTTGACACACATAGTCGGCATAATTATTCTGACGAAAATAAAAGGCAAATATTTTCAGTTTTTTTAAATAGTTTGATAGTTTTTTAAAATAGATTTTTCTTAAAAATATCTCTTAAAGAAAATATATTAGAAAAAACTTAATTTCAAAGATGGTGTAACTATTTTGACAGTTCTGTTTTATACAAAAATCAATTTAAAGATAAGAAAGTTTATGTCTTTGGGATCAGACGAATCGACTGTTCACGTTTTTCAGGAACATTCTCTGCTACTGCAGCACTATCCTCAAAATTACGCGCTCTATGCACTGTGGTTGCAGTGTAAAGTTGATTCGAAATTGATGATGATGGTGTTACGAATAGTGCGCTCAGTACGCTCATAACGACCAAAATTATGTTGAAGAATTCTATAACATTACCGATTTTGTTAGTAAATTTCCACAATTAACAAACGTTGTTCAGGAGTACTCAATACTATTCATGATTGAGTCGTATTGAGTACTCAACACAAACGTTATATGGATAAGCCATTTGACACATAGCAGCTTTCAAAACAACCCAGTTGAAAAAAGGACCTCGTATTGGATCGTCATTCAGTAAAAAATTGATCCCATCAAAATTTTTAGGAAGAATATAGGAACATGGTACTTTACATACAATATCACTTTAAGTGCGATATGTTTTATGAAAACTTATTATCGATATGTACATTCAAGGAAAAGAAATTAAAAACATACCATAGCTGGTGTTGGAACTCGTGATGAAACTACAATACCATTTTAATTGTACTTTGAATAAAGCAAATATAATAAAATTGAAAAAAGTATAAAAGAGCATTATTCATGACTAATTTCTAAACACCTAAGCAATTTGTGACTCGAAATCTCGACTCATTTACGAAAAAAACACTTTCATTTATGATTAATTTTAAAAAATATTAAAAATAACCAAAATATAAGTGATTCAGTTCTAAGCTCATTTAAGTAATCCAAAAGTTATTTATAATTCGTTACTTAATTCTTTGCTGATAAGAAAAGTGCACGTTTTGATTTAAAACAAATCAAATTTATGTTATTTTGTGAAAAAAACAAATTACATTTTTTAATTTTTATACTTTTGCAGAATCATTGAGTCAAAAAAAAAAAAATAGAAACAAAAATGATTCTTTTAAAAAATCTTAAAAAATTAATAAAAAATTTATGAACTTGTGTTGTCTTGTGTATTCCTTTTTTTTTTGTTTTTGTTTTTTTTTTTGAAACAACAAATTGAAAACAATTTAAAACACACAAATTTACTCAAGACAAAAATAAATCCAAAAACATACGCAAAACTCTCACTTTCCGCCAAACCTACGCTTATGGTTCGGTGGGATAATGTTTAAATTGAGCTCAAGGTTTTCTAACTGTTGGCTGCTGAAGTTAATGGTAACGGTTATGCGTTACTTTTTCTATCTATTTTGTTTCTCTTGTTGTTGTTGTTGTTATTGTGGTTTGCGTTGATTTTCTACCTTGAATAGATTTTCACACAAGAAAAAAGAGAAAAAAACAAAAACTTAAAATCTACATAATTTTGCAGCCAAAACGACGGGCCACTCCCGAAAAATCAAACAAATGTTTGAATAGACCAAACAGCACATAGATTGACAGCAGCAACAACAACAACAACAACAACAACAACAACGACAACAGCTCATAGTTACAACAAAAATGGCAATTTTAATTTTATGCCATGCAGACAAAAAGGTTACAAAATTTTAATGTTGTTGCTATTACTTTTGGCTGCTCCAGCTGTTGCCAAACACAATTTATAATGTGTGCTAGAGAGCTGCTGGTTGGCAACGCTGACGCGCAGCTTAAAGTTCAATTATCAGCAACAACAATTACAACAACAGTGGCAACAACAACTGAGGCAGCACGTTTGGGCTTGTCGCGGCTGCATCTATAATTTTAACACTTGCGGCGCCACCGCGTGGCACCAATTAATTTATTATTAGCTAGTTCATTAAGCTGGCCTACACGTTATCTTTTGTTGTTTTTTTTTTCTCTTTATTGCTTCAATACAGTGTTGCCAACTATGTATTTTTGTCGGCAGACAAAATTTTAGTATATTATGTAAGCAATAAATAAATAAATAAATATGTTATTAAAGTGCTTGTTTTTTAAGCAATAAAGATGCTTAGACAGCAATATTTTGCTGGCTGCAAGCAAAATTAAAAAACCGTTATATGTTTGCTAGTTGTTGATTGGTATTTAACTCTACTCTTACTTTTGACTTAATTTCTTGCTAACAACAAAAGATGTTGTTGTTTTATTTTAATAGCTGTTGCTCGATTACATGAGGAAGACTTTCACTTGTTCGTTGTTTATTTGTTTTGAAAAATAGTTGTTGCTGTTGTTTGTATTGCTTTTGGCATTTAGCACCGCTTTAAATAACTAGTTTTACTTATTTTCATAAAGTGCCGGTTAAAGCGCCTTTATTACAATTTTTTTTTTTTTTATTTAATAAAACATTGTATTTAATTAAAAATAGCTTTTGTTGCAATTGAGCTATGCTAGTTAAAATTGCCAAGAGGCCTGTTTTGTTGCTTGTTGGCGGCTTTACTGTTGTTAACAAAAATTTTTAAAAATGCGGAAAGCTAAAACAAAGGCTTGAATATGCCGCCTTGTGTTAACAGCTTAAAAGCTTTTATTTTAATTATTTTTTTTTTATTATTTGGTCTGAGCAGGTATATTTATTTGATGAGAGAAGGAAGAAGGAAAAGTCACAATTCTCTGAACAGTGGCTTTACAGCGAAATAGCATTATGCATATCAGAAGACTTTACAGTACTGTTAAGAGCTAAATTTGAAAACTTACAGAGCAATCAAGCTGAAATTTTTGTGTTTCTCTAAGAGCACATTTTCATGCTTTAATAAAGTGTAACAGACGTGACACAATATTAATATCACATAATTGTTTGAACCGTTTTAGTTTCTCGTCAGGGTCTCTCGATAACTTTACTTTTAAGCTTAGTGCAACGCATTCAGTGTTTCTTTATATACTTAAAATTAAGTGAAACGGGCGTGACGAAGAAATTGATGCAGCACAACTGTTTTCATCTCCAAAATAACTAAATTGACTGTAGGAGTGTTCAGTAAATTCAATTTTTATTTCTATGATGTAACGGATGTGACATTGTGATGGTAAGAATATGGAAAAAAATTAATTTGATGATGCAATGATATAATATTATTTGCATTTTGGATGTTGTTGACTGGAAAATAGCGTAACGAACGCAACGAAGATATTTATGTCACAAAACTCTCTTTAGAATTTGAATTTTATGTTCGTTAGCCTGAAAATATAACAACATTGAGTGTCGGATCGTTTAATTAATTTACTTTTGTGTCTGCGAAGTAGCGGACGCGACATTTTGACGCTAATAACATGAATAAATAATATGATATCATGCAATGATATAATATTTTGTACACATTGCATGTTTTTGACTGAGTATAACACGTAATGGACGTGACGAAGAAATTAATATCACAAAAGATACTGAAAAAATTGAAATTCATATCCATTTACATGAAAATATAAACTATATTGGATGTCGGTATACCTAATAAACTCAAATTTTAATTTTTTTGGTGTAACGGACGTGACATTTTGACGCTCAAAACATGAATAATAACTATGTTAAGATGCAATGATATGATGTTATTTACACACAGAATATTATTGACTAATAATAAAGCGTAACGGACGCTATGAAAAAAATTTATGTCACAAAACATTCTTAAAAAGTTTGAATGACATGTTCATTTAGCTGAAAATATAACTACATTGGGTATCAGCATGTTTAATAAACTAAATTCTAATATCTGTTGTATAACGGATGTATCATTTTGGCTCTAAAATATGAACAAAAACTACGATAGATTCAATGGTATAATATTATTTGCATTTTGGTTGTAGTTTAGCACACGGTGAGCTCATTACTTGCACTTCAAATGGAACATAACGGACGTGACAAAGAAATTTCACATCACGTCTGTATCTCTAAAAAGACCTAAATATAATCTTTTAATAACTTCATGGTTGTCACTGTGTTTTCTAAACTCACTTTTTTTCAGAAACAAAATGGACTCGACATTTTGACGGATAGAAAATATATTACAACTATGCCAAGCGGAATGATATGATATATTGTATATTTTTTAAACTGTGAAGCACTGGAACAGCACATTATTTGTATTAAAAATAAAGTGTAACGGACGTGACGAAGAAGTTTCCATGTTCAGAACTATGCAAAGTGTTTAAATGTCCAGTTTATGGCCTGAAAACCTGTTATTTATAATGTTAAATTTTTTACTGGGGATGAAGTATCTTCAGTTTTGATTTAAAGGTTAAACGGACGTGGCATTTATATGCTTCAAACATTTTTAGCTTTGAACCAAGGATTTCAGGTGTCAAACCTATTCAGTCAAGTCTGCCTTGGTTCGGAAATAGGGAGATAGATAAGTAGGAGAGAAAGAGAAATCAAGTGAAACAAGTGTAGAATGTTATATGTGTGACGGAGCGCTGTATCAACATGCGAATTTGAATCTGAGGCAAGTGTTATGCTTTTACCTTAGTCAATTCGAGTTATTAAGCAATCTCATTCCACAAACATCTCTACCACCAACTACAACTTCCAAAGTCAAATGTTGATGAATTTTTAATTTCAGTTGATTAGAAATGAGAAAAGAATTAAAGAAAGGTAAAAGCGTAGGACCATTGCGGGATTCGAACCCGGAACCTCTGGGTTGGCAGTCAAGCACGCTAACCACTCGACTACCGAGGCCGCAAAAATTTTTATGTTATAAATACTTAAATGTCAATGCAGCACTCCACGAACCCATCATATATACTTAAAATAAAATGTAACGGACATAATGAAGTAAATTTATTTCATAAATCTCATTAAAAAGTTTTAATGTCGTGTGTTTTCCCTGCAAATATCCATATATAATCTCCAATTTCCAAAGGAGTTCAGCATATCTTATACATACATGTGTGATTTCTCAGATGAAACGGATGCGACACTTGGACGCCTTAGACATTAAGAGATCCTACGATAGATTAAGTGGTTTGCCCTATTTGCTGTGCACTTAACTAATTCAACTTATTTAATATACTCTCCCATTGTTTGTATTACATATAAAGCGTAACGGACGTGACCACAAATTTATTACACATTAACAATTCAAGCGTACGAAATTCACGTCAAAGTCGCTGAAAACATGCACACATATGCTTCAATATCTTACTGGGTGTCCAGATGTCTGTCTAAATTACTTTTTTATTTGTCCTATAACGGATGCGACATTTTTAAGCTTCAAACATGAATACAAACTATGATAGATAGAATTTTATGTTGGCACATCATATGGCGCTGTTGCTGCACTCGTTAGTCCATGATTTGCTTAGATAAAGGCGTAACGGACGTGACTAATATATGTATATCACATAATTATTTGTATTACCGTTTATTTTAGATTTAATATGCCTAAATATCACTTCCGTCAGCCTGGAAATATCCATACATTAGCTTCAATTTCTTGCTGGTTACCAGAATGTCTCATTAACTCAATTCTGATTTCTGGCTGCAACCGATTTACGTAACAACTTGCGACAATTTTCGCAACAGTTCTTTGACTTAAAAAACAGTCGCTACTTAGTGCCAATAACATGACTTTTGTTGCCATATTTATTTTTTTTTTAACATTGTAGTGCAGCGCTGTCCAGCTGTTGACGCACTTGGCAACAAAAACAGCTGCATAACGCGCTCTTCGGCTGTCATTCACATTAAAACAAGAGCAATGATTTATTTGACGCAATATTTAAGTGTATTTTTTTATATATTTTCTTTTCACACCTTTTTCCGCAACAGTTGTCATCATTTGCGACATTTTGCGACAATTGCGCATAAAATATATTTTTAATGAATCATTCATACAGTTGAGATAGCCTTGCATGCAACTCATTTGATTGGCTACTCGATTTTTTCTTTATGATAATTATTGACATTGTTGTCTGTGTTTTAAGCACGCAACCGCAGCAAGGAGCAATTAATGCGCATTAAAAATAAAAAAAATAAATAAATTTTTTTCTTATTTTTGCAATTTCTGCAATTTTTGCTTGCAGTAATGAAATTCACAATAACGCATTTTAATTTTTTATGATTCACTAGTGAATAATGTGTTTTAAGCGTATAAGTAGCAATAATTAATGTCGACATAATTTGCAACAGAGCAATGAACGCTATTAAATGACTTTTACGACTTTAGAGCCACAATTGTGAGTTAAAATAAAAATGTCACATTTTGAGTGGTTTTTGCTGTAGAAATTTTTAATATTTAATTAACTAAAGTATTAAACAAATATTAACAAGATTATTATTGGCAAGCATGCCAAATTTAACAATCATATGGTGCAAAGTTTAGCAGTTAAAGGCTTTACAGTGTGACAACAGCTATGAGATACAGCACAGCTGTTAAGGCACTGTTAACGCTATAACGATGTGCGGCACATAAAAAAATATGTGTTGATTTTTGTGCCACTTCTATATGGTTGCCAGACACACATTTTTTTGCTTAAATTATTCAAGCTCACACAAACGTGACGAAGCTTTTGTGTCTTGAAAAAAAACTTGCACATTGTTTCAATTAAAACTACATTAAATTGTTTTATTTTTTTTTTATTTTCAAACTAAGTATATCAAAGCCTGCAGCAGCTTATTGTCGTTTGTTGTTTCACTTCTCTACGCTCGCAGCTCATGTGAAAAAATGTCAATTTTATTTTCATTCCTACTCAGCGATATTTTTCATGACTGACTTCAAGGTGCGCCACACAAAAGCAAATATTTAATTTTTATGGAAATGAAAAATATTAAAAAAAAAAAAATAGAGAACAACATCCGAATTGAATCATGAATGCCAAATAGTCTGAATGAATTAGATAAATGCAAACTTTTTCAAATGAAATTCACCATTTTTGGCAAACGTACAATTTAGTTCATGTCGCATTCTTTTAAGGAAACTCGTTAATAGGTGGCGGCTAGCATAAAAGTCGTTAATGTCGCTATAGCATTTTTATGAGCAAATTGCAAATGCATTAAAATTAAATAAAATTGCTGTTAAAAAAGTAGATGAAATAGCAACAAATTTGACGCCTTTTAAATTGTTAAGTGAAAATTTATTAAAGTTGTCATTGAATGCGTTAAAAATTGTGCCTGGCAGTACTTTTTGTTTTCATACCGTACGAAGAGCAAATTTAACAGCTCTGTAAGCTGTTCAAAGTTAACAGAGTTGGGGTAAAATTGCCAACAAGTCTCGTGCATGACGGCTGAGGTGCTGCCATATGTTGAAAATTATGTAGCATTATAATTAAGCCATAATAAACGATGACCCAGCAGGAATTTTTAATTGTTTTTAAATTTAATATGCCTTTTGTTCTTAAATTTTAAAAATTAATTTGTTACAAAAATTGTAAAAATCATATAAGCATTTTTACAATTTTTGTAACGATGACCCAGCAGGAAATTAAAATTTTTTTAAAATTTTATATGCCTTTTGTTTTTAAATTTTAAAAATTTATTGTTTTTTGTTGCTAATTTGATTTTTAAAATTGTTGGTTTTTATTTTTCCTGACTGTCTTTATTTTCTTCTTTATACAAAATAAATTTATTATATTGCCTTTTAAAAAAAAAAAAAAAAAAACAGAAAAGTAATAATTAAAATTATTTTATTTTATACAAACTCTTAAACTTTTATCAATTTTTAATTTCTTAATTCCCTTAATTTTGTGTATGAAAATGCAAAATGAATTCATTTTTTAATTAATTTTTAAAAATAAGAAAAAAAAAATTTTAATTTTCCTAAAAATATTCTCGATTCTCGCAAAAAAATAATGCCATTTGGCAGAAACTTATAGTTCACTGGCAATACTGGGATTTATTTTTTTTTTTTTTTGTGCCATGTTTTCTTTTTTTTTTGCAGAATATATGAGTCACAACCATGACACCTTTTAAGTTGTTGTTGTTTTTGTTGTTGCAGCTACTTGAGCTGCTCATGCCTGCGTTGTCGACATTTGCGATAAAAGCCGAATTATTGCATTTAACATTTAATAAATTTCATCGTTAACATAACATGAGGTAAAATTGAAAAGCTACTTAAAACGGTTGGCAGCTTTTTGCCGACTTTGTAAAATATTCGTTTCTTTTTCTTTTTTACTTGCTTGCTGCTGCTCTTTTGTCGACTTTGTAAAATTGTTAGTTTTTTGTTTTATTTTTTGTTTTGTTTTCAACTTGTTGCTCGACAGTTTTCATCTAATGCCAAAAGCAGTTAATTGGTTTTTACATGTCTTTGCTTGTTAAGCTAATTAAAACACACAAAAAAAAAAAACTTTTACCAGCGGCTCTTAGTCTCATAATCACTAAAAAAATTGCCCAAAACAGTTAAAAACAGCTTCTAAAGATGTTCCGAAAAGCAAAACTTTGTAAATATTACCGTCTTCTTACACGCTATGCTCACATGTTTCACTCTTCCGCATTTGAAGCACGCATCTAAGCTGCTCTTAACATTCAAATAGAAACCGCTTTTATTATTATTGCAACAACGTTCGATTTTATCGGTATGATTTTAACTTTCAAAGTTTTCAATGCTTATTGTTTGCTTAACATCGACATAACCCAGCAAGAGCTGCATTCAGTGCTGCAACAAATGCTAAGCTTTGACGTTAAGTAAGAGTTTTACAAACGTTTTCGTTTTCATACTTGTTTTCTTAATTAATCGTTATTTTCGAATTCAAAGATTAATGACGTTGTGGAAAAAGAAAAATAAGATTTCGAAAATAATTTGTTTTAAAGAAACTTTAATTATATAAAAAATTCCTTATATCTAAAATATATAAACGTAAATATAAATAAATACTTTTTTTTGGATTTTTTATTTTACTCTTAAAATTATTTTATTTTTAAATTCCTTTTGTTGCACCAACTACCAACTACCAAATACCAAATACCAAATACCAAATACCAAATACCAAATACCAAATACCAAATACCAAATACCAAATACCAAATACCAAATACCAAATACCAAATACCAAATACCAAATACCAAATACCAAATACCAAATACCAAATACCAAATACCAAATACCAAATACCAAATACCAAATACCAAATACCAAATACCAAATACCAAATACCAAATACCAAATACCAAATACCAAATACCAAATACCAAATACCAAATACCAAATACCAAATACCAAATACCAAATACCAAATACCAAATACCAAATACCAAATACCAAATACCAAATACCAAATACCAAATACCAAATACCAAATACCAAATACCAAATACCAAATACCAAATACCAAATACCAAATACCAAATACCAAATACCAAATACCAAATACCAAATACCAAATACCAAATACCAAATACCAAATACCAAATACCAAATACCAAATACCAAATACCAAATACCAAATACCAAATACCAAATACCAAATACCAAATACCAAATACCAAATACCAAATACCAAATACCAAATACCAAATACCAAATACCAAATACCAAATACCAAATACCAAATACCAAATACCAAATACCAAATACCAAATACCAAATACCAAATACCAAATACCAAATACCAAATACCAAATACCAAATACCAAATACCAAATACCAAATACCAAATACCAAATACCAAATACCAAATACCAAATACCAAATACCAAATACCAAATACCAAATACCAAATACCAAATACCAAATACCAAATACCAAATACCAAATACCAAATACCAAATACCAAATACCAAATACCAAATACCAAATACCAAATACCAAATACCAAATACCAAATACCAAATACCAAATACCACTCTATTTTTGTGCAATCATTTAACAAAGTATTTTACCACACCCGCTTTTATATGCAATATTGGTACATACATTTTCAGTTGCTACGAGCGCTTTTCAAAAACAGCTCTGAAGTTGACGTTAACCCTTTCGGTTCCATAAAAAAACTAGTAGAGTAATCGTAAGATCAAGCATATTATCCAAGATTTCGACCCCTATTTCTTGTTAAAATATTGTGACACCGGTTCTTATGGTAAACTTGTCATAAAATTTGAGGCAAAACAAAATTTTTAAATTTGAGAAACCATGTCTTTTTGTATAGCTTTTATTACATCATATCAAAAGTATTTAACACACAAAATAAAATTGTAGAAAATCAGAGCTTTTGAAAATTAGCAACAAAAAAACAAAAAGATTGAATTTTTCCAATTTGATCCGAATCAGTACCGTTAACGAAAACATATATTTGCATTTTAAAAATGAAAATGAAAGAACCATCAATACTCTTTTCAAAACTTTTCATTCATAAAAGTTAATTCAGTTAATTTTAAAAAAATTGCAAAAAGTATTTAACACTGGAGTCACCATGATGGCGAAAGGGTTAGAAGCTCTTTAATTTATACTAGTAAACCTGTTGCCCGAATTCGAGCAATTCAATAAAAATTAACTGTTAGAAACATTATATACGTTTAATATATGATATTCTATTCAAGAAGTTATTATACTCAATAACGACATATTCAGTCTCAATAATGATATAAAAGATCATTATCTGAATGGTTTGACTTGAAACGTATGATCTGACACAAAATTTTTTAATGTAACATTCAAAATACGAAAATGGACTTACACTTATATTACTACTGAGACAACATTATAATTATTCGAAAACATCGCAGCTTAACTCTTCCAGCTATAAAACTCACTAATTTAAAAAAAAAACGCAGTGAAAAATAAATTTAAGACATAATACTAAGAGATATTTCAGAAATTAATAAAAGGTACTTACAGAACACTTACAACATCGATTTATAACACCTTTAGATGAAAAAACGCCAAAAAACCCGTTGAAATTTGACTGAGTTGTTTGCTCGGAAAGTGGAATTTTTTATTTTGGAACTGCATTTTTCGGACAATTGACATTTGAGGAATGCATAAAAGATAATTTTGGTTAAAAATTTCTAGTCTTGAAAAAAATTAAAACTCGATCAATTCATAAGCTCTTCTCAAACTAAATTTCAAATCGATAAAATAACGGATTTTTGTACAAAAATTTTATTTCTGTTTTAAAAGGTTGGGAACTCCCTGAAGTAAAATCACAATTTTTAAAAGTGGTTTGCACATATACAGCCTAAACCTGATTTAATGACATCTAAATCGATAGAATCGGTCCATTGGTCTGGGAGGAGTTGAAGTCACAAAAAAAACCTTAGCCTATTAATTATATAGATAAGCAGGATGATTAAAACAGATTCGTGGGCTATAACTTTTAATTGGTTGTAGCTATAATGAAATTTTTTTCAAATATATTGTTTTTGAAGCTTGTTGAAGATTTAAAAATTATAAGAACAACATTTTAAAAAAAAAAAATATTCGAGCAAAAAACCATAGGGGGTAGCCTTGTTTTTTCGATGACACATAGTATTTATTAATTTTTCTGTCAAACAAAAACAAATTCGTCTTAAATAAACTATATAAAATGAAAGAAAATCAAAAATGCAAATTTTAAATTTTTTTATTTTTACAACAAAAACAATTTTTAATACATTTTTTGAGGAAACATTTATTTTATTGGACTCTTTTTAAAGGCAATGATTAAAATATAAATAATAAAGTAACGGTAAAGACTTTGTTATTATTTTAAAGTCAATTAATTGCAATAAAATACAAAAAAGAAATAAATTAAATTTTTTAAAAAGTGGCAGAGATATTCGCTTCCAAATAGAGAACTTTAAATTTCAGAGAGTTTTTTTCTCCGTCTTGGCGTTTGATAAAAATACACGTTAAACAACTAAAGAAAATATTAAGAAAATTCATTAAAAATACATTTGGCAAGATAATTACTGTAATTGTCAACACATTTCAAAGAAAATTGAACAAAAATTTAGAAAAACAAAAAAATTTTGAAAACCGTTGAAATTTGACTGAGTTGTTTGCTCGGAAAGTGGAATTTTTTATTTTGGAACTGCATTTTTCGGACAATTGACATTTAAGGAATGCATAAAAGATAATTTTGGTTAAAAATTTCTAGTCTTGAAAAAAATTAAAACTCGATCAATTCATAAGCTCTTCTCAAACTAAATTTCAAATCGATAAAATAACGGATTTTTGTACAAAAATTTTATTTCTGTTTTGAAAGGTTGGGAACTCCCTGAAGTAAAATCACAATTTTTAAAAGTGGTTTGCACATATACAGCCTAAACCTGATTTAATGACATCTAAATCGATAGAATCGGTCCATTGGTCTGGGAGGAGTTGAAGTCACAAAAAAAACCTTAGCCTATTAATTATATAGATTTTCGGTTTCATTTAAAAAACTGTGTCAAAATAGAGTGAAAAAAGTCAAGAAGGTGAGTTATTTTGTTTTAAAAATATCGAAAATAAAGGATATATGTATAACTAAAAATTTGAGCAGCGACTAAACTGCTTTAATTTAAATAAATACTTTACAACATATGCAAGAATTCGTATAAAACAGACCTCTTATAAGATAAGCCAAACGCCTCGCCACGCCCACATCCTGAGAAATTTTGTATTTTTTAAATTTCAGTGTTAATTTAAATATTATTGGTAGTTGGTAACTAAACTCAAAGGGTTCTGGTAGTGAGCGTTAATGGGTTAAATACCCACATTTGTAGGGGAAGAGTGGCATGAAAGAGCCAGTTTTAAAAAAGTTACAAAATATATAAAAATAATTAATAAAATTATAATTCTTGTATCAAAAGTATTTTCTCATTCATTTATGAACGTAATACCATGAAATATTTTCCAAAATCAACAATATTCTTGGACCTGTAGCCATTTATAAAAAACATGAAATTCGGCTCTTTCATAACACATGGGCATTGAAAGAGCCAACCAAAGTTTTGAAAGAGCCATCTTCTTATTACAAGATTTAAGACGAAAAATAACGAATTTTTTATTAAAAATATTAATTGTTATTATAAAAAGTATTGTTTTTACAAAAACAAATTAAATTAAATAAAAAAATTCAAAACTAAAAACAAAAAATAGTTAAAAAACTTAAAAATATTTTAATCAAAAAAATTAAATCGCTTTGAAGAAAATCCATAATAATAAGACCTATTCCAAAAACAAAATAAGAGGTTTAAAACACTTAAAAACATTTTTGACAAAAATAATTTAAACTTCCTTTACGCTTCTTCATACCACCGCAACCCAGCTCTTTCAAAACATATTGTCTAAAGAAACATAACCTCAAAAATTAGTATGAAATCAATATTTTTCCGGCAAAATAAATATGTTATTGGTAGGCCTAATATATCCATAAAATTATAGTATAATAATATTACTGTTAGTTTTAAAGGTGAAGACGTCACAAAACAAATAAAATGTTCTGAAAAACTTACTTAATGATGAAGAAATCCAAAATACGATACACCATCGTCGTTTATTATCAGTGAACTGTCAAATGTTCGAAGGTGTGCCATATGGCGAGTATTGCTTCTTAAAAATTATAATTTAAGAAGCATTCGTATGAAAACTACCGCGTAAATCTAGATGGCTCTTTCAAAACTTGGCTCTTTCATGCCACTCTTCCCCTACTCATATTTTTATTAATATTTAGGTAGTATCTAGTATAGTAGAGATATCTATATCTATAGTATAGTAGTATAGTAGAGATTTATTTTGTATTGTGGCTTATAGTGAAACTTTCCGTTACACATTTCATCATAGCAACTTACCCTCTAAAATCCCGTGTTATGAAACATTTTAGCACCAATTTTCATTAAGTTCAAAATTAACCCTTAAACACATTTTAAGTTTTCAGAATTTTATGAGAAATATTTTTGTGAGACATTTTAAACTATTTATATCCCAGTTTTATGAGCAATTTTTACTTTTTTCACAAAGGCTTACTTAGAATAATCTAGGTTAATTAACTTGCTATCTCGGATTAAACTTGTTTTTATTTATGCATGCAACTGTGCTTTAAAAGCAAAAAGTTCCTTTTTCTGAGCTCATTTTTTAATTAATAAACATTATTCATGTTAAAAAATACCTATGCTTAAAATGAAAGGGTACCATGGTCTCATATGTAAGTCAATTCAGCATAAGAATGTGCGAAAGGGAACAACTCCTCCTACAAAAAAAAAAAAACTAAGATTCAAACTTGCAGTCAAACATTTGTCGTAACATTGTTTTTTGTACAAATTTTGATTATGTGGATCAATGTTATTGAAAAAACGTCAATCAATTAAGAGACGTGTTTTAATTTGTATGAGAATTTCATGTTTCTATGAGAAATTGATTCTGAGAGAAATATTGAAGTTGTAAATAATGATGAATTTTTATTGCAATTGATTATAAATAGAAAAAGAATTGCCGAAAGGTTAAAGCATAGGACCAAAGCCAGTTCAGGATTTGAATCCGGGACCTCTAGGCTGACAGTCAAGCACTCTTATCACTCAAGTAACGATTCTTCTTTTTGGGTTTTTTGTATAAATAAAATGTAATGTTAAATGTAAATGATTGTTTTAAAATGGTTGTTTATCAAAAAATACTTTCGTTTTTAATCGTTTGATGAATTGTTTGAAAATTATAAATTTTCGAATGCCAAATTGAGGAGTTTACATTCAAAACCAGATAAGTCACACAGATCGAATTGTTGGGAAATCGAAAAAAAAAATCTTAGTTTTGTCAGACATTTTTTATAAACGAACCAATTATGCAAAATTATGCTCCACAGGAATAGATATATTATGCGAAAAAAAAACAATGCAAAAAAAATCGTATTTTCAATTTCAAATTTTGACTTGTCTGGTTTGGAAAGTTAGAAATAAATCAAAATTAAGATTCCGCCGTTCGGGGCTTAAAAAGTTTGAGGAACTCATTGAAATGATTTCTGCATAAATTTTTTTTTAAATCGGAAAAAAACTGCCGTAGCAATTTTGATTCTCTTGAAGGTAATTTTTAGCACAAAAAGAAGTTTTTTGCTTTTAATGTTTTATTTTTTACAAAACGCATATCCAAATCAACTAAAATGTTAAACTTATTACTTATACCAACGTTTTGACAAAAAAAAGTTTATAAAATTTTAATGAAAACTACACAAATGAAAACTTGCTTGGTCTTATCTGGTGTTGATTGAACATTTACAGTGGACATGTATTCTTTTGATTGAAGAGGAGATTTTTTAATGCATTTTTCTCTAGGATTTTTATAATTTTTTTTCGAAGAGGATTTTATTGGTCGATATATTGTAACATTAGCTTTACAATGCATTTCGAAATAAAATTATTTTTTCCTGTAACTAATCTGGATTTGAATGTAAACTACTCAATTATTCTACTTAAACAGTTTTAGAAATAAACTTTCAACATATGCATTTGTTTTATTGTCAAACTTTTATTCGTTTTTTTTTTGGTTATAAAAACCTGTTTGTTTTTAAACCTTTTTATCGTTTGCCTTTTTTTGTTTGTTTATGATAACTATTTGTTTTTGTTCGTTTGATGATCAAAACAGTAGCTAAATAAATTTTATTTATTGACTGTCGATCTGTCTGTTCAGAAACAAAAACCCGCTGAAAAATATAATAAACAGCTTAGCTCAATTAGCAAAGGCTAAATGTAGCTTGTCTAAGTCAAACAAACACAACTGCTTTTTGTTTCTCTGCTATTTCTGTTTACTGTTATTCATTGTATACAGTGCAAATTTTGACAAAATAAACATTTCTGCCAATGTTCGCTCTTTCAATATTATTTCCGCATTTAACAAAATAATCAAGACGTATCAAGATTTATGATAAAGTTAAGCTTTTTATGAATTATGTGATAAAATTGCTTAAAAGTGGTTTAAAGAAGATTCATTGAACGGCTTGTTTCAAATCATAACAATACTCATTGACCTTGAAATTTATTTTTTTAAGTCTCTCAGCCTTTCGACGTTTTATTAATAGTTTTAAGCACAAGGCTTGTCAAAAAAATATATTCGATTCAGCAGTTTTTTCAGATGTTGCTCAATTAGTTAGTTATAAGTAGCTGTTATAATCATCGGGCGAAAAATAATAAGTCTGATTCTACATTGATCAAGTTTTGACGTATTTTCTTTCATTCCTAATGAAACTGATTGTTATTTGCGAACTAGAAAGGTTAGTTTTTGAAGGTTTTTAATTGAAAAAAAAAATTTAATTTTTGCTACTGTCAACAAAAACAAGGCCTTATTTTAGAGGTACTAAATTGTTTATTAATTGAAACCTATTTTTTTTTTAGCGAATTAAAATTTCTTAATCTTCGCAGTTTATGCATCAGTTAGGCAACTTGCACCGTATCTGCAACCTCACATTGCTCGTTCATCTTTCGTAACATAACCTTTCCTATTTTGCTATAATTACTGAAAGCATTTGATCCGGAGCATGATGAAATTATTGCTCTTAGCAGTTTTTCTGTTAAACTTTTAAAAAATGTTGCCTGCTTCGATTTTTAAGCTCATCAGCAAACACCGACTTGCGCTTCGCATCAGGCATCACTTTCAAAATACGAGTCAATCTTGCCGGCATCGACACTCTTGTTTTTCTTTGCCATAGTCAAACAACTATTACAAGAACAACAACATCAACAACAACAACTACGTTTACTACTTCAATCAATTATGCAATGTCAATTAGCTACCAGCCAACAGCATAGAAAAATTTATTTTATGATTATGGTTGAGAAAAAAAACACAATAACATGAAAAAGTGAAAGTAAAGCTAAGACGCATGCGCGCACTGTTGTTCATTTGCTTGATTTGGCAGCACTACACACGGTAGCGGCATGGTTTTTTATTTTTTTTTTTTTTCAACGAGTAATGAATAATTGTGCTTCTTTAAATTGTTTCACAACTTCACAAGTTGAAGTGTTGAAGTTAAATAAACAACAACTCACCACAATTTTGGTTACTTAAGCAAATTTATTTGTAATAATTAACAAAAAAAAACAGTTAAATAAAAAATTAAAAATAATTAAAATAATTAAAAATTAAATTTGCAAAAAACATAAAAATCTTCTTTCTAATTTTTATTATAAAACAAAAAAAAATCTTTTTGTAGTGAATTTTTTATGAGAAAAACTGCTTAAACGCTTGCCTAAAATGAGCTTTTCTTTTGATTTCAAGAAAATCAAGGGTGTATAATTCTTGCTTATCTGGATAATCGAATCTTTCCCGAGAAACAATTTGTATCAAAATTTGTACCAAAGTACCGAGTACAGGCACAAAAATTCCGAGAGACTCATTTGGCATTTTTAAAAGCAACAAGTAGTACATAAGTATTTAAAAAACTTGAAGTTAATGAAAAACAATCTAATCACACATTAATATAAGTCCAAATGCAAACGATCTACAGCTAACAAGTCTAGAAAAAAAATTCTTAACTATAATATACCCAAAACATACCCAACAAGTACCTCACAATCAACATGAAATAGTACCGTGGTTAGCCTGTTATGTCAATAAAATGGTTAAAACGAGCCACTTAAGGCGGTCTTCTCATTCAAAACCCGTTTTTTGGACCCTTTTTAAAAAAATTCTTATTTGAAAACGCAAAGAATAATTGAAAACTTTTTTTATTTATTGTATTACAAAAGTTTCAAAGTAAATAAAAAAATTTTTTTTGTCTCGATACGTGGGCTGTTCAAAAAGTAATGAGACTTCAAAGTTGGTGGTGAAAAAAAAGGTGTCGTCACGGCGGCCACGATTCCGGGTCTCCGGAGCGTCTGAAATGAAAAAAAAAACGGGATTATGATCAGTATAGATGTAATTCTCGGGTGAATTTCAAACTTAATTTTGTGATTTTTTTGACAAAATGGCGGCCATTAAAAAAAAAAAATTCAATTTCGGGCTTTTTTTTGTAGTTTAGTGTAAAAAAAAATAGTAAAAAATTTTTAAAATTATGGTCGAGGTTCACCCGAGAATGGTGACAATTCTGCGTCGATTCCACTTTGTTTCATGAAAATCGGTTCAGTTGAACTGGAGATATCATGGCCGCCAGTTCGAAAAACGTGGTTTCGAGATAAACGCGTTTAAAGTTTGAAGTAATTTTTTTGGAAATGTGTATTCGTATGTTTATATGAATATGTGTGCAAACACGTTTTTACCTAACAATAAACATTTTCAACAGAATTCGGTGGTTACTTTATGCCGCTTCGTTCGAAAATGAGGCGAAAAAAAAATAGCTCATTTTGACGAAGACCTTGCTTCACAAAAAAGGCTGTATCTTCTAAAGTATTTCGAATTTCTAAAAATCCTTTTAGGGGCATATTCACAACTTCCCAAGCTATAAATAAATGCAAAGTCGAAAAAAAAGTTGCTCAATGAGAAGACCCCCTTAATTCGTACACAATAAACCGACGAGCGCCCGAAAAGGTCTTCGTTCGTACATTGTTTCTGAGCTTATTGAAGTTTCAGAAAAAGCCCTTCTTTACATTAGGGGTATTCACACTGACTTGGGTAGTTGGGTACGGGTAGATTAAGTACTTTTTATTACTGCGAGCACCCTTAACTGCAATTGAGTACTTATAGAATAACAGATGAAAAATTTATAAAGATTTCAAATTTTATTCCTATATCTTGCATTTCAATTTTGATGAAAAATTTACAAACATTTATTAAAATTTCAAATTTCACTGCTGGTCGTATTCGTAGGCGGATTACGCCCAATTTTTTAACGCATCTTAGTTTTTGTATAAAATCCATACTTACCAAATTTTATCTCTGTAGGTTAAACATAACCTTATTTATTGAGTTTTAAATTTTTGGGTTGTATGGGAGGTGGGCACATCCGTGGTTGGATGACATCCATTTTTCAAAACCATCTTCGTTTTGGTATAAAATACAAACGTACCACATTTTATCTCTGTACGTTACACAAAATCTTATGAATTGCGTTTTAAATTTTTGGGTTGTTTGGGAAGTGGGCGTGTCCGTGAACGAATGACGTCCATTTTACAAAATCATCTTCGGTTTGTTAAAAAACATGTGTACCAAATTTTATCTCTGTAGATTAAAAATAAGCTTATTTGTTGAGTTTTAAATTTTTGGGTTGTGTGGGAGGAGGGCATGTCCGCGGGCGGATGACACCCATTTTTTGAAGACATTTTGGTTTTGATATAAAATACATGCGTTCCAAATTGTATCTCTGTAGACTAAACATGAGCTTATTTGTTGAGTTTTAAATTTTTGGGTTGTGTGGGAGGTGGACGCGGTCGTGGGCGGATGACATCCATTTTTCTAAGACGTCTTTTTCGTGATATAAAATACATACGTACCAAATTTAACTGTTTACGCTAAAAATGAGTTTATTTATTGAGTTTTAATTTTTCCGTTACATGGGAGGTGGGCGTGTTCGTAGGTAAACAAATATTCTGTGCTTACGAACAACACACAGACGGACGGACGAACGGGCGGATGGACGGACATGGATAGCTCGACTCACAAGATGACTCTGATCTTGCCAGATGACTTGCTTCATTTTATGCGTTACAAAAGTTTGCACAAAGTTTATATATCCTGACCTTTCAGGTTTAGGGTATTAAAATTAAGTGGTATTCGTTCATTGGACTCCGATGCAATAATGAACAGCTCATGCCACACCCCATTTTACCATCCGAAATTTAATAAAAGTACCATATTTCAAATTCGCATGTTGATACAGCTCATTGAAAAATAACTTCTGATGAGCATGGTTTCAAGTCAATTACATTCGAGGCACATCCCAAATTTCTAGCATTTTAAGGTGTACTGAACCATGGTGCCGACGCACAAAAGGCTGCAAACGCCGTTGCAGACACTCTTTGATGTAAATTTCTGTGTTGATTCACTGATTCAAAGAAGTACACAATTATTATATACTTCAACATGATCATCATGAATTGCATTCATAAATTTTACTAGAGTAAGCAATTACCTGAATCACATGAACTCTTCATGATATCAACGTACAAATACACAAAAACAAAACACTAGAACATGAATATATCATAAGTCTAGTGTTAAAAGTTCATAAAATTTGTGTACAAGATACATGAACCAATACGAAATTTCGTAAACGCCATGAAATAGTGCTAGGAAACATAAATTATTCATAATTTTTGTGATTAATTTTCTTAATATTAATGTACAAGTGCGAGGAAATCAAGAACAGTTCATGAGATAAGTGATAAAAATACAGAATCTCATGTTCATATACAAGGTAAATGCGAAGCGAACTTTTTTATAAGTTAAGTGCCCGAAATTAATATTATACATGTACAAATTCATGGGCAGCAGGAATAGTTCATAAGATAAAAGTAATAAATTTCATGAAACTCAAGTACTTTGAAAGCTTGAACTACTTTATGCATTTAAGTGACCAAAATTCATACATCTTATGTATATTAGGATGGGTCTTCACCCAAAAAAAAACAGATAAACTGGGTAAAAATATTGTTTGACTCATTTGGAAAACCTCCTCAAGACTTTAAGGCGATGCATTATAACTAAGGCATTAATTCCTGCGGCTTCCTTAGAACAAATTAGTTTTTATGTCTTTTGCTAGCAACAAGATGCTTTATAAACTAACGGTTCTAATATTTGTGATTAGTTACACATAAATAGTGTGCTCATTCATGACCTTACGTATAATCGAACTGAAATCATGTACAATTGCATGAAAACGTCTGTGCCTTGTACACAGCCTCATATATGAGTACACTCAGCTCATGCACAAACATAAACATTCGGTTAAAGGCACTCCTTAGATTAGATTAGATATGTTAACGGTGAGCTAATACAGCTCTGATACTGCGGCTGCATGTGATACCTATTGTGTCATACCTTTTTGTTTAAAGCAATTCAATTGCTTTAGTTTTTTCAGAAAACATAGTATATTTTCGAGGTTTAGACTAGCAAGACATCTTTGAGTGACTATTTCGCTACCTAGGTTTCTCTTCCTTATATGGAGAAGAGCTGGACATTCAGTCAGAATTTGTCTGAAGGTTTCTTCATCCTCCAGGCATAGTGTACAGAGTAAATCAGTGCCGAGTTTTATTTTTTGAAGATGTTTTTTTAGTTTACAGTGTCGAGTTATAATTCCGGTCATCGCCTTTAAGTCTTTGTTTCTTAAGTTGAAAAGGAATTTCGATTTTTGAAGTAAAGGTTCTGGGAAAATTATTTTAGTGCATAACTGTCCTAAACAGTTTTTCCAAGAATTTTGAGATTCGCGGAATGAGCTTGTTTTGACGTGCTGCTTGAAGGAATTCTTGCCAACACCACAGAACGGGTCCGGTCCTGTATATGAGAATTCTGCTCCCTGTTTGGCTAGAGAGTCTGCTTTCTCATTCCCGTCGAAGCCGTAGTGGGCAGGAATCCACTGTAGAGTAATTTTGTTTTTCTGTGTAGCCAATTAGTTAAGGACGATGACAGTTCAGGGTAAACCTTGAATTTGATTATGGGTGATGTCAGAGCTTTAAGAGCAGCTTGACTGTCGGAGAAGACGAAAATCGTTTTGCCCCTAACATTATTCAAACAGTTCAGTCTGATACATCTTTTAATGGCAGGGATTTCCGGATGAAAGATTGTGGTAAGCTTACCTGCACTGTAGAAGTGGCTCTCATTGGAGAGTCCTCCAAAGATTCCAGCTCCCGTGCTTTCCTCCACTTTAGAACCGTCCGTATACCACACAAGGTCGTTTTCGGATGGGTTTATTTTATCGTGTTCCCAGTTAGATCTGGGGGGGATTACAATGATGAAGTTTTTGTTAAAGCAGCTTTTGGGAAGCATGTCATTTAGGGTCATGCTGAATTCCCTTTCTCGCTTTAGGGTTGTATTTGAGGAGAAGTGTCCCTTAAGGGGATGGTTTGGGGCAATTCTACCCAGATGAAAGAGTCTGTGCAAGCTGAGCTTTGCCTCCATCTGGATGTGAATGTGGGTTGGTGTAAGCCCTAAGATGACATTCAGGGCCGCTGTTGGCGTGGACCTGATGCAGCCTGTCATACATATCCCTGCACATCTTTGCACTCGCTATAACCGCTTGATGGTTGATCCTTCTAGGGTTTTCGACCATCACACAACAGACGCATATTATAGTGTGGCTCTGACGATCAGAGATTGGAGTGTAGAGATTGGACATCATCTTAGGGCTTATTCCCCAGTTTTTGTCGCAAATTCTTCTGCAGGTTCCAGGACAATGATGATGCGGTCTATGTGGAGGTTCCAGGACAATTTACTGTCCAGGATCACTCCAAGATACTTTGCTGAGTTAGAAAAATCTACTTTTTCCCCAAAGATATCCGGACAAGTAATATTAAGCTTGCGCCGTTTTGTAAAAATAACAATAATTTTCTTTTTTTTGGGTTAACAGAGAGGCCTTCGTTAAGGCACCATCTCTGTACTGTGTTCAGTGCTGCTTGTAGAACCTCAGACACTCAACACTCAACTCTCAAAGCTGTCTCGTATGATGACTGCTACGTCATCGGCATATCCAACCACATCTATCCCAGTGTCTTGAGTTTGAGGCACTCCTTACAATGACTTCAATTATAAATGATTGTTTTAATGCGGCACATTTTGTTTGATAAATTCTCGAAGACGGTGTTCCCGTTCAGGAATTTTATGTAAACTTATATGAAGATACTCAAGCCATGCATAAATTCTTGGAGCTTATGTACAAGTTAACATGGTCAGTCAACACAAAATTCATGTTGGCTTATTATGAAAGTATAATATATTTTGTCCGTGCGATGCAAATTAATTTACAAATTTCTCATTTTTTTTTAAATTTTTTAACTTTGGTTTTGTAAATTTTGTGGATAATCCATCCTTTTTAACTGTTGATAACTGCTTGAAATCTGCTTTGCTTTACGTTTGAAGCTTTACGTACGCAATCTATTATGGTTAGGTACTCACGATACAATTTTCAAGCCCACACTCAGAAAAAAGTGTCTCGGAATATGATAAAAAAGGCATCATTTTTAGAGAAAAATGGTATAGACTTTGCTCCAGAGAATGCTATTCTCTAATTGCGATACTAAAAATTCTCTAAAAATGATAAAAAGCTACCATGAAATAGAAAAATATATCATTTTTAGAGAAAAATACTTTCTTTTTTGAGAAAATATTTGTTTTTATTGAAGAAAATACTTCTCATAGTGAATTTTTTATCAAAATATAAGAAAAGTTTTTCATTTTCAATAAAATTTCTCTATAAATGAGAAATTTTTTGTGCGAGAAAAATACTTATCATTATTAGAGACATTGAAATATTTCCATTTCCTAGAAGTAAAGAAATATTTCTTCGAAAATGTGAAAATTTATTCTAATTGAAGAAAATTTTATTTGAAAAAGAGAAAATTGCTATTATCAAAAATAGAGAAATTTTTTACCGGAGCAAGGTATGTGTTTTTTTCTCAGTGCACTTCTTAGTTTCGGTGTCTTTTTCTTCTGACCTATGGGATATTTTTTGCACTTTGTAACTTCTCAGGTTATACAATTTTTGAAGTCGTTGATTGCGATGTTACCGTTTAATTCACTGTCAGATATCGAAGTGCTTGAATTCTTCACAAACAGTCGCGTCACTTTTTGAAACACTCCTTGGTTCGATGGACCAATTTTTCTATCTTGTTTCCTTAAGAAAGGTTTAGCCGCTTTGTATCATTTTATGGTCCTTTCGACAAATGTACACACACGTACACACACGCCAACTTCTTTAGTTATCTTCTTTTATGTGGTTTTAGTTGGGGAAAACTCGTTCAACTAGTTCCCTGATCAAAAGTTTTTTAAAAACTGCTATATTTGTTCTTTATTTTGAAAAACTTAATCAAATAAAAAATTTCCAGAAATTTTTCAAAACTTCTTTTTCAGTGAATGTTACAAAGACCCTGACTAAAATAAAGTGTTACATGAGCCGCCATAACAAGTGTTGCACGACGCTTGACTTCTTCGGCGTTGCTTTGTGTTTAATAAATACTACGATCAGGACGTTGTTGTCTGACAAAGTCCGGTTTTAATTTGATCTTTAAACTCTAATAAGAGCGGCTGCAAACCCCAAGAGCGGCTGCATCTATTAACGATAACACCCATGCACTAGGAGAAATGTTGCCCTATTTTGTGTTCAAAATTCGAAAAGTTAAAATATCTAATAACTTAAACTTGGTCCAACATTTAAATTAGAAGAAGTTAGCTTGTGAATCAAAAAAAGACTTGTCATGCTCACTTTTTGCGGAGGTATAGAGTTGAATAATCAAATTGAGTCTCTATTCAGCATTTGAGTGAAAAGAAGTACGCTTTTATTTCTAATATTAGATGCGGCAATAATCAATAAATTATTGCTCTATCGATGTATGATGAGTTTTTCTTCAACTCTATTTAACTTTTTTTTAAACTTTTACTTTTTTTCCATTTATTAGTTTTCAAAAGTCGCTGTTAGGTTTTGAGGTACATGCATTTGAACACGATACAAAAAACTAAAGTTTTTATCTCTCCTAAACCTCGTTTGGTATTAAAGGTTTCGGAGAGGTCATTTTCTACCTTTTCGGAGCTGCATGTATTGCTCAACATCATTCTGCAGAGTCTTATCAAGCCCTGGTACATTTCTTGCAGCTGACTGCAGCGTATTTTTATATGCGGCGTGTTTTGCTGCCGACGCCGTGTGGCACTTCTTCTGGTCGTCCCATTGGTTACGTGGCTGTGTACGCTGAAAACCATGGAATGGAATATATGCACCCGAGTCAAAAGTAAGGTTGGTTCACCTTAACCGAGAGTTGAGCTTGAGATCCGGCGGACATCAAGCTTTCGTTGCATACCTGTGCGTATGTTCTTCGCATTGCACAATCGCATGCGGATCTGGGCTGCCACAAGATAGCGGTCGGTGTAAATATACGCTAGTACGCTAGTAGCATCCCTTCCGCCGATCACAACATGATCAATTTGGTTGCGCGTTTTTTGATCCGGGAATCAAATCGATCAGTCTTAGACCGTTGTTTTGTAGTACGTAGTCTTGTGAACACTGAACTGACCAACAGTGAAGCCAAAGACGGCTTATTTTCCGATCTTCACAACGGGCAGTGATCAAACATGTTCTTTTAGGCTCACGTAGAAGCCATCAGTGACAGTATCGTCCTTGTCCTCCATCAGCGCGCAAATTAGGCTTATGTTAAAAATTTCGCCTTGATACGGATTGTGGCCAGCCTTTCGTTCACAGGTGTGAAACGGGAAATAATATGGCGTAGTTTCCCGCTAACGACGGACATCCAAATCTACGCTTCTCCGCATGGCAACTGTAGTAGATATCGCAGTCTGCTCTCTTTAAGCAGCCTTGTCCTTTCCATCGTATATCCTAGATGGCGGTGATGCCAGCCTTTATTTTTACGAGGGTTTCTACCAATTGGACAGAGGCACCTTCCCTATAAAGGGTCCGGACATTCCAGGTGCATATTCGTAAATAATTATCCGTTTTTCGTTTGCGGTGGTCGCCAACGTAGTGGGGGTTCATATTCGAGATTGGTTTAGTATTCATTGGAAAGTTATAATGTGGTGGGGAGCCAAACCCAACGAATATTCTATTTCAAATGTCTTGTAAAGACCCCCTAAAGCTTAGAATCTAGAGGAGACAGGGAGTGTTGAACATAGAGCTTTTGAGGCAGCTTAAAATGTTAAATATTAATAAATATACATATTTTAATAATATTAATAATTAAATAAATACATTTTTAAATTAATTTCTGTTGAACATTAGAGGAGGTAATAGTGCACGAATTGTCAATTTTTATTTTTACCCAGGAACCCTTAATTTTGAGAGGTTAGACAAAAAATTTTTTTTTTAAAAACCAATTCGGGATGGCCTGGGGTTAAGTTGTACTGCATTCGGGTAGAAGGTTGATAAATATTGGGAAAAATTAGACAAAACATCCATAACTATCTAAGTTTTGCCCCTAAAGGGGTCAATTGTTCGACAAAAAACAAAAAAAAACAAATTGGCCATTTCAGCCCTTGAAAGGACTTTGACCGAGCTTTTTATGATCAATTGTGTTGTGTGTGTTATTAAATGTTTGCACACAATTGACCGAGAACTGGACCTACATGTTTTATGCCGACTCCGAACGGCTAAAGTTCATGTTCTCAAGAAGCTTTACATGGCATTATTTACTCTCTGAGGTTTGCCATTGTCTGCAGAGAGATGGTGACCGATCAGAAAAAAATTTTTATTGAAAAAACTTTTTCGCCGCGGCTGGGGATCGAACCCGGGCTCCGAGCATGCCAAGCCACACACTTAACCTGCATGCCACGGTCACCACGACAACCCCCCATTAATTTTTCTTCCCCAAAATTTTCGGGCACATACCTACTCCTTTCTCCACCCCATTAGAGGGCTCCCACAAACAATGTATCTTTTAGGAAATTGAACCTCACCGCTTCCAAGATACGCCTAGAAGATTACATGTGTGGCTGACCCCCATTGGTTTTTCTTTTCAACATTTTATCCGAACATACTTATCCTCTATTTATTACCCTCATATGGGCTCCTATTAAAATTTTTTTTTTAATTTCTTTCACAAATATTTTTATAAAATCGACTTCCATCGTTCCCTGAAATAAGCTGAAATAAGAGACCAACTCACATTAATTTCTTTTCCCCAAATTTGTTTTGAGCATACCTACCCGTATTCCACCTGTAGTAAGAAATTTTCTAATTATAATTGTAAAACCATTTTAATCAAGTTAATTTATTTTTGTTATGGGATGGATATTTATTTCGACTTTCGGCGACGACTTGCAGCGAAAATATTTTCAGCATAACAAACTGTTGTTGTTCTCTATTAATCGTACACCTCTTTTGACGGCGTCGTTAACAACGTGTAGATTACGCAATATTTCTTGCTATTGTTGGTAACCTTCACACTCCGTCCAGGTTTCTGAATCGGTAGCAATGAAATCAGTTTAAAATCCGAAGCGTGCAAAAACTCTTGCTGTCTCATATGTGACGTCATGGCTCAAATATTTTTTTTTCAATTTCTGATTCACTTTTTTCGATGCCAACTGAGTCCTTTTTACACCTTTCAAGCTTACAACATTTACTGAACGAGCATGTGCTTGATTTCCGTTGCCACCGCCATCGTTTTGCTTGTCTTGTTTATCGATATCATATACGATCATCTTCCTCTACAATTCTATCATCTCGCTCTGTTCTTCATCAGACAATTCGACCATCTCATCGTCAGATAACTCATCTTCGTATTCCTTTTTTTCATCTTCGAATATAGTACGGCGGTTGCATTCGCCATTTTTTGCTTGATTTCTCAAGCGAATTGATTCTTTCTGAATGAAATAAGGCAAGACCTACAGATTCACCACTGCGGTACCAGGGAGCTCGGTACGAGCGTGGACATGTTTAATATCAACTCCGAACGGTTTATGTTCATGTTCTCTCAAATGAAATAAATGTTCTGCCATATGTGAGCTCGCCGTTGATATCTCAAATACTTGCTCATTATACCCTAAACCTGAAAGGTCAGGGTATATTAACTTTGTGCAAACGTTTGTAACGCATAGAACGAAGCGAGTCCGGTATAGAAAAGTATATATATTCTTGATCAGCGTCACCACGTGAGTCGAGCTATCTATGTCCGTCCGTCCGTCCGTCCGTCTGTCCGTCTGTGTGTTGTCCGTATACACAGGATAAGAAGAAGGAGTTGAGATAATTGGATGAAACTTGGTAGACATGGTCACATGTACCCAAGGATCTGCACTATTGAATATTTTTGGAATCCGCACACGGACACGCCTACCTCCCATACAACGCAAAAATTTAAAACTGCATAACTCAGCTCATAATAAGTCTACAACAACAAAATTTGGTATGTGCGTGTTTTATATCAACACAAAGATGTCTTTGAAAAATGGACGTCATCCGCTCACGGACACGCCCACCTCCCATACAACCCAAAAATTGAAAACGCAATAAATAAGCCTCTGTTTAACTTACAGAGTTAAAATTTGGCACGTATGTTTTTTATAACAAAAAAAAAATGGTTTTGAAAAATGGACATCGTCCGCCCACGGACACGCCTACTTCCCATACAACGCGAAAATTGAAAACTGCATAGCTCAGCTAATAATTAGCCTACAACAATAAAATTTGATATGTATGTGTTTCATACCAACACAAATATGTTTTCGGAAAATGGACGTCATCCGATCACGGACACGCCTACCTCCCATACAACCCAAAAATTGAAAACGCAATAAATAAGCATGTGTTTAACCTACAGAGCTAAAATTTGGCACGTATGTTTTTTATGACAAGACAAAGATGGTTTGGAAAAATGGACTTCATCCGCCCACGGACACGCCCATTTACAATTAATTTTTTTTTTTTTTTTTAAAAGTGGGTTTAGGGTATTTCATAGTCGGCCTAGACCGACTTTAGACTTTCTTTACTTGTTTTTAAATAGCACTATAATGCATTGCAGTTCAACTATAACACATTAATTTGGTTTTAAAATGCAGCAAATTTTGAATTTTTTCGAAAGCAGTACATTATAAGGCAGCTCACATCGGACTCATTGCAGCACATTATTTTATTTCTGCTATAATAAACCAAAAGTGGGTAAGCTTGTATAAGCTTCATAAATAACACACGAAAAGGTTTCAAAGCACTTTGATTTTAAATTTCAAACTGAATGAAATTGCTTATTTAAATATATAAATTAAAAAAATATAAACAGCAACTAGAAAAAATTTACAACAAATATCTGTTAAACGTCACACAAATAGCGCAACAACTTTGCCGGTTTTGTGGCATTTAATAAGTTATTGTAATTGTTGTTATCTATGTCGTTTTTGTTGTGTTGTAATTGTTGCTTATTTGTTTGTTTTTTATTTGTTTAACATTTGCGCCTGCGCACCTGTTAAAGTTGTGCTACACCACAAAAAATAAATATGTTGTAAAAATCAAAGCCTAGACTATAGCACACAAGCAGCAAAAGCTGCAAAGCGAAAAGATCAACAATTTAGACATTGCAATAGACAAAAAATAAATTCATAAAAAATATTGCATAGTTCAACTTGCCTATAGCTAGCTCTTCGACTAATGAAGATATATTTCCTAGATACAACGAGTAACTAGCAGATACATGCGTGGATAGCATGGCTACTCCTTTATTTTTATGTGTGTTGCTGGTTTGTTTTTGTAGATTTTTTGACCCTAGCTAGCCTTTGTTGGATGGCCACAGCTGCGTTTTGTTTTGTGCTTGTGTCAAACTGTCGTAAAAAAAACGAATTTTGAAAGTTTGTAAAAAACACACGAAAAATATAAAAAAAAAATTAACATGTCTTGTTGTTTATTTATTTGTTGTGAATTTATCAAACATGTAAACAATTCGCTGGCTACATGTTGCTGTACTCATAACTGCTGTTGTACTGTCTATTTGCTGAGTTGAATCGTTTTTCGATTACCCGTAACTGGAGACTTTGACAGCCTAATTGTTGCACTGTTGACCTGTGAGGCTTTTGAGTGTTTGCTTTCGATGTTGTTGTTGTTGTTGTTGTTGTTGTTGTTGTTGTTGTTGTTGTTGTTGTTGTTGTTGTTGTTGTTGTTGTTGTTGTTGTTGTTGTTGTTGTTGTTGTTGTTGTTGTTGTTGTTGTTGTTGTTGTTGTTGTTGTTGTTGTTGTTGTTGTTGTTGTTGTTGTTGTTGTTGTTGTTGTTGTTGTTGTTGTTGTTGTTGTTGTTGTTGTTGTTGTTGTTGTAGAAAATAAATATTATCGTACAATATAAAAACTATCTTAACTTATTTTCACAAAAAGTTTTTTGTCTTGCTGATGCCCCATAACTGACCCCAAAAACTTGCGACTAACAAAACTGATTATAATTCAATTTGTTTTATAATTAAAATTTTTTGTTTTTTAATTATAAATTTCTGTATTTTTTTTTTGTATTATTTTATTCAACAATTTGTAAGTAATTTTAAAAAATTTATAAGTTTATAAATTGTTTGAAAAATTTTAAGAACTTCTTGAAGAGCATAACATAACTTCAAAATTAATTTTAGTAAGCATGCTCATGCTTTCAATAGACCACAAAGGGTTAATTTAATTAAAACAATATACATTCTTTCTGTTCACTGGGTTGTTGCTCGAATAAGCAACGACCTACCGCCGTGAGTTGGGCTAATGTGCGGCAAATAGCTAATAAACATTAAAAAAAGCATAAAATACAGTTATGACAACTTAAGCAAATGTTAGTTTTCAATGCCTGCCATTGTTGTCATAATTTTATGATGCTACCAACATGGTAGCAACATGGCGCATGCGTAGCTATTCACTGAAATTTGCCAAATGGCAGTCGTTGTTTTTTATGCTTGTTTTGGTGTGTTTTGATTGTGTTGCTTTTGTTTGTTAACAATTGTTAAAAGTTTTATTTTTGAAACAACATGCAACGCATGCGTAGCTGTCTGGCGCTACGCAAGCCATAGCAAACTATTTTTATTGCGTTCATTAGCCTAAAGCGTACCAGTTTGCTTTACAAACTTTTTTAATGGTTAGTTAAGCTTTTTGTTTGGGATTTAATTTTTATTTTATGCTTTTTAATGATAAGTGAAGCTGTATGTTTTTTAATTAATATTAATATATTTGATTTTTTTTTTTTTCTTTTTCTCTGCTAAAGCAATTTTCCAAGCTCGTCATTTTGCTGTTTGGCTTAAATGTTTGCAGCTTGTACGTTTAACTTAATTAAAGTCAGTCTGATTTTAAAATTGCTGCTGCTTTTTGGCCCAGTTTTTTTTTTTATATATTCATAGCTTATAACCTTTGCTTGAAGTTACATCATTGCTGCTGTTGCAGCTGCTTGTTGTTAACAGCCTTGCACGCTGTTGATAAGCAGCTAACAGCCAAGCTTTCGCATGGATGAGCAGCGTTAAGCTTGTAAAATCATTACGTTCGACGCTTTTGCACTGATTGCAGTTGTTTTGTAAGCGGTTGTTTTTGTTGTTGCTGTTGTTGTTGTTGCTGTCTAGTATCTAGGTGGCACGTGTTGCCACATCAATCATTAAACAATGCAATCGCTAGCAATCACTTGCAAAACAATAGAAATGCGTTGCTTTGATTTGTTGTTTTAGTTTTTGTTTTTGCTTCTGACTTTTGATTATTTTCCATTTCTGCCAGCTAATTAATTAATATATGCTTTACTCTCTTTTGTTTATTTTGTTTTTAATTTATTTATATTTGAAACAAAGCGATTAAAAGTGCAAAATATCAAAAACAGCGCGATCTAAAAAGCCATGCAATGAAAAATAATGCATTTCTTTTTTTGTCTTGACGCAATTTATTGTCAGCCAGTGACAGTTTCGTAAAAAATTGAAAAATTTATTATGTTCTTTATAGTGTAATTTTCAATTGTCATCTATTTTAATTGTTTTATTAAATTTATTTTAATTTTTATTATTTATTAGATTACTTTGGTAAAAAATTGCAAAAATTCAGTTTGAAAAAAGTGTATTAATTATTAAGAATGAAAATGTGTTGGAATATTTAAAAATTTGCTTAAAGTTTACTGAAAATTTTTCAAATTCATAAATTGTTGACAGAATTCTATTCAACTTCCTGCTTTATAGCGACGTTATCATAGTTCTCTGTTAGTCCTCTGTTTTAAACAGAGATTCTATGTTATACAGATTTATATAAACTAGTATCACCTGGGGTCGAAATTCGACCAATTTATTGATTGCCTATTTATAAATATATGCGAGATGATCAAAATTAGTTCGGGGCTATAACTTTTCATTGATTGGAGATATTAAGCTATTTTCTTCAGAAAAATTATTTATTTATTTAATTATTTCTTTCAAAAACAGAAAAACAACATTTTAAAAAAATTTAATTTTTTAAAAAAAATCATAGGGGGTAGCATTGATTTTTTGATGGCACGGACAGTTTATTAATTTAGTGTCAAGACAAAATAAATTCACCGTCAATTCGGTATAGACTTTGAAAGAAAATCAAAAATGCAATTTTGAGTTTTTGGTTTTATTACAACAAAAATCATTTTTACCCCATATTTTTAGAATAAATCGAATTTTATGGTCTTTTTTTAAAATGAATAATTTAAATATAAACAAACAAAAAACGGCATTATTTTCAAAAATTTTTTTAAGTTAACTGATAAGACTTAAATACAAAAAAGAAATAAATAAAATCTATTCACAGATGGCGGAGATATTGGCTTCCCAATTTAGAACATTCAATTTGAGACAGTTTTTTTCTCTCTCTTGGCATTTGGTTGAAACACACGCTAAATAACTAACGACAATATTAAGAAAATTCATTAAAAATACTTTTGGTTAGAACTTTGCTGAAATTTAAAAGCACATTTAAAAGAAAATTTATCAAACTTTTAGAAAAAATGAAAAAAATTTAAAAACCGTTAAAATCCGACCAAGATATTTACATGGAAAGTCAAATTTTTGAGTTCAAAAAACATTTTTTTACAAATTTAACAATTGATGAATGCATAAAACTACAATTTTTTAAGAAATTGTTACTTTTAAAAAATTCAAATTCGAGCGACTTAAGAACTCTCCTCCAACCAAATTTCATATCAATCAACAAGCAGATTTTTTCTCAAAAATTTAATTTCTCTCTTAGAAGGTTGGGAACCCCCTCTATCAGATATATCATTTATATATACATTCTGCACATCTGGACAACAAAACCTTTCAAATGATATAAGTTTCAATTATTTTGAGTTTTAATTAATACCAAAAAAGCGTACGACAAACTTTAATGTTCACGTATTAATATATAAGATTTTCGCATATTCTTTCAATTTTTTTTACACCTTAAGATGCCATTTTTCATTATTATTTTGTAATATAATAATTTTATATATCATGTTTTAACAATATAATATTGTTATTTTTTCCCTTATGAATTTTTTTAATAACAATATGTATCTACTTTAGGAAGTGAAACCCTCCACAACCACTCAAATTATGGGAATTACTTTTTTAATATTTTTTTTTATTATTATTTTAAAAGAATAATATCTACTAACACTCTTTTTTTCTTTTCTGTTTGCAGGTATGTACAACATCAGGAAACATAGAGAAAATATGAATGTGTCTGACCTAAAGACAACAAGTAATTTAAAACTTATATAATTATAATTTGACTTTAGTCTTTAAGTTGTAATGATCTAAATTTTACAAATTATATCATTTGTACAGTTAAACCAGTTTTAAAGGGTTTTTTGAAATGACAACACAAGTATTACATCGAATCGGACAATGTTACAACCAACTTTATTTTTAAGACTTATCATTATAGCCTGAATACATTGGCGACGATATGCGACGAACGGCTTATCTTCATTATGTCGTTGTGGAGAAATGTTTTGCGACTTTATTATAATTAGAGTCCGACCGAATGTGAATTTTTCCCAAAGCCGAAGCCGAATTTTCGGCATAATGGAAATAATCGGCAGAAGGCCGAAGCCGAACAACAGACAAATGTTTTCAAGTAAAACAAATTATAAAATTAATATTTTGATTTTGTTATAACTTATTATAAGTACTAGTTCTTACCCTTCAACAATGACGAGCCCGATTTTAATAAAAAAAAACATGAAATATTGATTTTCTTTAAGCTGAATTTGAAATCAGCCACATATTCTATGTGTTAGTTCCAAATATTTATAAAATACCTTAAAGTAAAAACGGAAACTATAGTAGGTCTGACGAAATAAGTTTTAAATTTTTTTTGAAAACTGAAAAATTCAAAATAAAAAAATATAAACAGTTTTTTAAGTTTCAATAAATCACAAAACAAAAAATTCCTAAACATATCAATGGTTAGGCGCACTAAAGTGACAAAGTAACCTTTTGACGAAAATACATTTAATGCATTCTTCAATCCATCTATTTAATATCTGCCTTGTGTAAATTTATTGAAAATGCATAGCCAGTGAATGCGTGTCAGTACACAGTTAAAATAAGTGTTTTTTATTGAGATGTATTGAAATTAAAAAACAAAATCGACGTTCCTGAACATTTGAAATTTTTTACTTGTCACTTTAGTGAGCTTGACCATCGATATGCTAACAATACAATACAACGTTCTGAAATCATCAAATTCGAACTAAACGCAATAGTTTTTCCTCTAAATTTGTTCAGTTTACTGAATAATTCATAGAAATTCTAAAAACTTAGCCGAAGCCGAAGTTCAAAATATCGGCCGATTAAGCTGATTACCGAAGCTGAAGCCGAAGCCGAATAATCGGTCGGACACTAATTATAATCATCACGACTGCTGCAAACTTCAACAGCAAAATTGTTTGGCATTCAATAATAATCTATATCTAAACTCTATACTATTATACAAAAGGATACTCACGTATTTTGTGGGGAGTGTTCTTAATAACTACTGAACCGATTTTTATTATTTTTTCACTATTCAATTTCTATGATAAGCAAAATTAAAATAGGGTACTACGTTTTTTACAAAACTTTTTCTTTAATTATTTAAGAATTCATGTATTTTAATTCATGCTAATGCTATGCAAGCAGCGCAACAAGCAGCAAAAAACCAATGCTTAAGCTCTGACTGTGAGAGTAACTCACCACCAGCGTTGCCAGAGAACCGCGGAAAAAATTCTTCATTGTGGTATTGAAAAATCTGAATTTGCACTAAAAATACTTCCTTTAAAAAGTTTTTGAACTGGCGCATAGGAAAATAAACAATTTTTTTTTTATTGAAAAATAATTATATTGCCTATGGTAAGTTGCGTCACAACTAATTTTGGGTGTTTTCCACCCACAAAAGAAATTCTCAATAATAAAGACATCATTTCTCAAACCTAAGAAATGTGTTAGTTTTCAATAAAGTGCAGATTATTTCGCCATTTTAAAATGTTTTGTTATAAGAAGAATGGTTATTTCAATGTAAAACAAAAAATTTTGAACTAGTTCATGAGTTAATTTAGAAAAAAAAAAGAAAATACAATAGGTTTTGAAAAAAGTGTGTCATTTCTACAGTTTAAGAGCTAGTTATATATGAAATATATGATTTTAAAGCTGAAATTATTCAATTAAAAAAATTTTATAAGTACTTTTTCCTCTTTAGAACAAATTTCCACCTCAAAAAGACCAGCTAAATTTATATAACTTTCACAGTAATATTACGCTACTGGAAGAATGTAATATCTGTCGTTTTCCATTTTTGCGAAGGCATTGCGTTGAACGACATAATGTATTTATCACTGTTAGAGCACGTTATCTGAGTTTTGCTACTAAGCTTCCTGGGTGAAATTCACCGAAAAAAAAAATATTTTATAACAAATCTGGGTGTAAAGCACCCAAACACTTCTTATTTTAATTGCGCTGACACGCTTATATCTCGGAGATCACTAGAAACTGAAAATTATTGAATTAAAAATATTGAATAGAGAATATTGAAGAGAGACTGTTAGTTCGTCACGCAAGTATTGCATTAGAAATCTTACATAGAAAGTGTAACTGGGTGGATTCCACCTAAAGGTTAGTGATGGAGGGTTAAGTAACATACATTTTTAAATTTTTTATTTAAAATAGTTCAAATCAATTGCCACTTGCAATTTGTACTATAGGTTGATCTATAAAACAATTTAGATCTTTTAATAAAACATAACAAAACAAATGAGATCTTTCAATAATAATTCAGTTCAGTTCATTTCAATAGAATATATAATTTATAAAGGTTGGTTAAATTTTAAGGGCCGATGATGATTTTGAATAAAACATAAATTTTAAAGAAAATTATTGTCATTTCTTTTTATTATGATAATATTGGTATAGTTCAATCATGTATGGAATTGCAATCTCGGTGGCGCACCTCCATCCGATGTCCAACGGTTTCAAATCACATGATCATGGCGGCCAATTGACATCGCCACCACGTGAAATAATACGGCCATTGAATATGTCGCTCAAAAGAGACATTGTTTCGTTAGCTGTGTGGCAAGTGGCACCATCCTATTGAAACTACATAATGTTAACCACCCTTTTAATAGAGAGTACTTTTATGCTTAGTATTCAAACATTTTTTGGCTTCATTTTAGCAATTAAATACTTCAATCTTATTTTGGGTTGAAAATACTTCCAAATGAAGTATTTTACTTCCATATGGCAATGCTGCTCACCACACAGCACGGCTGCCATCTTGTGAGTGGGAGTTGCTCTCAGTTTGGTCTCTTGAGTAATGTTGCCAACAATCTGATATCGTATTGTCAGACTTGAATTGTATTTACATTTTTACAATAATAATAGCCGAATAAATAGCCGAATTATTTTGTTATTTATTGCAAATGTTATTCATCGACAATAACGTAATCTCGACGTATTGAAAGCTAAATACAATACTTCAGATTTAAAATTTGTTTTTATGGCACCACTAGCTAATTTATTTGCTAGTCAACTAGTTGCTCAGAGAGAATTATAAATACATTAAAATCTCACCATGAAATGGGGGATGAAATTTTTTATTGTTGTAGTTATTTCAGTACCTATACAAATATTCCATTACATATGCTCAAATGCTTCTAAGAGGATCTCAGTACGATTTGAAATCTCGCATTGATATGTTATGGTTTGTATGCATCTGCGCAGAAATTATTTGCATGCCTTATTAAATAGATTTCCTTAACCTTTTCAATAAATTTATATTGGACGCATTAGAAAATAATTTTTGTTTTTATTTTTCAACGTCTTTATTAAAATCAAATAGGTTGGTACAATGAAATGAAATTTTCCCAACATGATAACCATAAATTTCGACGAATACCTATATAACGTTTAATTTAGTTGTATTTTCGATTTTGTTCCAAACAGAAGCCTAAAATATTTTTCATTTCGCGTGTTTACAAATGTTGCATGTGGTTATTGTGATTGGTGTGCAAAGCATATTATATCAGAGACCGAAAATAACTGTTATTTTACAATTTCCGACTGAAAAAGACACAATGAAAAAATTGTCGAAGGACATTTTCAAATATACCATTATGATACAAATGGCCTCAGCTTCACGAATATTTAGAGCCTTTTAAATTTTGGACTGATTTCATAAAATTTAAAAATTAACTGTTATTTTTTTTCCTTTTATTTTTTCAAACAAAAATAACGGTTACCTTTGACTTATATTTTATCGGTCAAAAATAACAGTTATTTTGTGACTTTTATTTTTTCGGTCAAAAATATCAGGCAATCTGTGTTTTTTTAAAGGCCGCTTGTCCGATTAAAAAAGTATTGATACCATATGTAAAACGTGATCACCGATGAGACCAAAACAATGGTATAGATAGTTTTTTAGTCAGTAAAATGGCCTTTGTAAAAACATAAATTACCTGATATTTTTGACCGAAAAAATAAACGGCAGAAAATAACTGTTATTTTCGACCAATAAAATAAAAGTCAAAAGTAACTGTTATTTTTTGCCCAAAAAACTATAAGGCTCAAATAATTTTTATTTTTGTCGAAAAAAAAAAACAAAGATAAAAGTTAATATGTGACACTTTCGATAAAAACCATAGCCGATACGGCCCCTGGATGCAAAAATTGAATAAACAGATTATTATTCCATTTCGTATTGATTGAATTTCTTTTCAGATACTTTCTCTTTCTATTTCACACTAAAATCTCTCTTATTTATTAACTTATTTTATCTATTTTTTACTGTTAAAGAAGTTTCACTTCTGCCACGTATACGTTACGACACGCGAGGTTTTTTTTTTTTTTGTTTTTCCTAATAAAATTCTTTTATTCAACGAAAAAAAAAAAAAAAAAAAAAAAAAAACAAAACAAATTGGCCATTTCAGCCCTTGAAAGGACTTTGACCGAGCTTCTTATGATCAATTGTGTTGTGTGTGTTATTAAATGTTTGCACACAATTGACCGAGAACTGGACCTACATGTTTTATGCCGACTCCGAACGGCTCATGTTCTCAAGAAGCTTTACATGGCATTATTTACTCTCTGAGGTTTGCCATTGTCTGCAGAGAGGTGGTGACCGATCAGAAAAATTTTTATTGAAAAAACTTTTCGCCGCGGCTGGGGATCGAACCCGGGCTCCGAGCATGCTAAGCCACACACTTAACCTGCATGCCACGGTCACCACATTCAACGAACCAATTTAAAAACTCAATATGCAGAAATGTGGTCTAGTCTTCTCACTCACTTACCATGTAAAATTAAACATCTAGGAAGAATATTCTGAGCTTCAGTGTACTGAGAAAAAGTACACTGATTTCTTATAAAAATTTAAACAAAGAATTTCTTCAAAATTTCAATCACTTGAAAAGGATGTAGCAAGAAAAGTGCTAGCTGTAGACAATTGATATTTTAAACATGGCTTATTTAGACATATTTCAACTCATTCAACATTAAAATTTTGATTTTTTATTCTCTAGAACTGATAAAAGTCACACTGTGGTAGGCAGGCAGGCTGATATTTGTGTGAACAAACGAGATACAAATATCTATCTATCTCGCTTTTTCGCACACTCTGCCTGCCTGCCTGTTTGAATCGGCGTTTACTATGCACGCGGCCTAAGGCGTAGCAACGCGCGCCGGGTATTATATTTTAACATAATTTTAACAGATGTACGAAATATGTAAAAAAATAAAATTAAAATACTGGAGCTACACAGAGTTTAATACAAAAAAAAATTTCTTAATGCCTTACTTCAAATGTAAAAACTTAAAAAAACTTACTTCGGAAGTTTGTGAAATATTTTATGAATTTTAACAGAAACTCTTAAGAAATTTAAAAAGATTTATAGTATTTTAACAGAATTTAAAAAGAATGAAACAATATATTAGAGAATACAAAATTATATTTAAGTCAAGTGTTTAATTTTATAATAATAAAAGAAATCAGTTAAGAGAGAATTTTAGAGATCTTTACAGAAATTTTACAAAAATTTGACAGAACAAATGCATAGAGCAGGAAAAATTAAATAATTTGATAGAGTTTTCTAGTGAAATTTAATATAAAAATAAAAAATAAACAACTAATCTTTTACTGACTTCTGTAATTAAATGGAATGGTATAAAACATTTTTATAGATATTTATTAACAATTTTAATGAGAGAATTCAGATATATTTTTTATTGCTAATAAATTGCTCATAGGACAAAATTAATTTTTTGATTAAGCACTAATAATAAAAAAATATTTAGCAAATATTCTAAAAATTTAAACACATTAAAACTAAAGAGCAAAATTCAAGTTTGTTTATCTTGATTTATGTTTTGTTGTTTTTTTTTTATTTAGAAATTCTCTAGAAACGAGTACAATAAAAATTTTATGTTACAAAGTAGATCGATCGTTTGTGGTTTGATGTTTGTATGCATGCATGCAGATATATATAAGTTTGTGTATTCGTTCATGTTAGCGATTTTAACAAATGACCGACTTGTTTGCTATAAAAAATATACTTAAAATAATCATGCTTAAATTATAGTGACTCAAAGTAATAATAAATGATTGTAACAGAGCGAAAGACAAGCCGAGTTATGTTGGCCATGTAGAGCCAGATTGTTGTTATTAGCGGTGTTTTTTTTTGTTTTTGTATTTGTGGTAGGTGGTTTTATTGGGTTCAACGTTCAACATACAAACATACAGTTGCTTTGCCAGTTTGAATATCGATTTTTTAGCTATTTATGATGAATGAGATATCGAACATTATTATTACTGAAAAATTGATTGAAGAGTAAAAAAAAAATACAAAATTTATAGAAAATCGATGACTTAAAACCGATTAACAAACAGTTCCTACAGCCTTGATTTAGCTTAAATAAAATAATTCTGCTAAGATTCGCATCAATCAGACTAAACATTAAAAAAATACATAAAACAATTTGGCTGAGAAAGCTAAGCGCAGATAACAGAAAAAACAAAAAGCACATAAAACAAAACAAAAAAATTCCCAAAAACCATGCCATACTTTTAACAAAAGCCATCAATCAGAAGATTTTTCTATCTTTTGCTAAAACAACGCATATCGCGGTGTTATAATCGTCTATCTTAACTGTTTAATAGCGCGCTACCAGACAGTCTTAATAGTCCATTCAAACACCTCCAGAACCCTGCCAACCTAAACACTTACTCAGCTGACCACACCTGTTTAAAGCTTAATTTGGCAACATTTTTTAGGCATTAGCAGTTTTTTGTTTTTTTTTTTTTAATAATAGACATCAAAGAAACTTCAACGAAACAAAATAAAAAAAAAAAAAAAAATGTTTCATGAACCGTTACTTCTATTCTTATTTATTTTTTTTTTTAATTTTTTCTCATTTGCCATTTCTTCTGCTTCCTCTTCATATGTTGCTTTCAACAACTACATTACGTGACTGTGAAGCTAAAAATAAAAGTTTATAAAAACCAAGAAAATAAAAAAAAAATCACAACTCAATTCATGCGAGTGAAATTAAGGTTTAAGCGCTGAGAAACATAGATACTTTCCAGCGCTGGTCTTTCAGTAGTTGCAGTTGTTAATGTACGCAATATTGTGAAATACTCTTTGAGTCTTACAGAGTTAATACCATATGGAAAAAAAGATCTACTGAAATACATATTTCAATGCTATTTACAAAGAGAGTTTTTAAACTTATGTCTGTTCAAAAGTAATTATGGCTTTAAAAGAGTTGTCTTAGATATTTAAAGGGTTAAACAGCAAAAAGTTTTTTGACAAATTTAAATAGAAATAGAATCCAAACTTTTCCACAAATTGCATTTTGTTGGCTTCAAAACACTACAGCGAAACGACAAATTAACTGAAAAAGAAAGCCTTATTTATAATGATTCTTCAAAACTAAGTTGGCTACAACATTGTTTAATTTAATTCAATAATAGTGTTGCCACAAACTTTTTTGTTCACCTGATGTAAATAGTTTAATTATTGCTTGTTTTATTGCTCTAAAACTTTTTTCCAATATAAATACAAGGTCAAGGACATGCTCAGCTGCTTAACTTACATGCGAGTTCTAATTATTTAATTAGTTATAACAACTGTGGGAAAACCAGCAACAACATGCTGGCGCATGCAACATTTTAAGCTTTTGGCCTCGATGGCCATTAGTAATGGTACTGTTCTATACAGAATAGAACAAACTTAACAGGAAGAAACCCTTGTGGAACTTGTTGAAATTAACAAACTAAAATTGTAAAAGTTTTAAGACAAACTTTTATTTTTAAAACTTTGTTCTCGTGCTTAAAGTTCATACATTATTTTTTTGGAAATTAAACTCATTAACTTTTTTGATGAAGTTAACGGCACACTAAGGTTCGCATTTGTTTTGCTGCAGAGTAAACTTATAAGCTTTTTGAAGTGAAATGACTGCAGACGCCTCAGACGATAAAGTATAAGTCCAACGGATCAGTGTAGCTACCAACGAAAAAACAACCTACACTAGCCAATGGTAACAAAAATACCATTTAGACAAAAACAAAGTCATGAGAATTTCTTACCCCAGAAAAAACTCTGATTATTATAAGCGGAAAATGATCTTAACCCTTTTAGTATCTTTAAAGAATTAATAATGAACAAAAATTTAGAAATTCTAAATTTATGATAAATACATTCTAAATTAAGTAAGTAAAAGAAAAAATTAATAAATAAAAAGGAAGTTGGTTTTTGCGCATGTCCATTACAATGTACATTACTTTTAAAAATTTTTGTTTTCCAAGTAAAACAACAAATGTGTTTTTTATAGACATTCACTGCTCTTTTGTATTTATTTTCTATATAAATTTTTCTATTATAATTTATAAATATAATCAGAAAAAATAAATGTTCACTCATTTTGATTTTTTTCTTTTCGGCTCTTGGAAATACTTCAAATCTTGGAATACTTACTTACTTACTAAAAAGGCGCTTATAACTGTTTTTCGGTTTTGGTCTCGTCTAAGAATTTTCACCAGCCTCTTTTGTCGTGCGCTTGCTGGCATCTGTTAGAAACCCCAAGCATCGTAAGGTTATCCAATGTCTGATCTTTCCAACAGAGATGCGGTCTTTCTCGTCTGCGTTAACCAAATCATATAATTTTTTCGCTGAAGCATCGTCGTTCATTCTCTTGACATGACCTTGCCAGCGAATCCGCTCAATTCTAATACGCTTGACTATATCGATGTCGGACTATAGCTCTTGCTATATCTTGATCTTAATTGCACCATAGATCTTGCGAACGATTTTTCTCTCGAACGCTCCCAAAGTCCTTTCATCAGAGTTGCTCAACGTCGAGGTTTGTAATGGATATAGCAGGACGGTCATGATTATTGACTTATAGAGCGTCAGTTTTGTTCATCGAGAGAGAGCTCTGCTTCTCAATAGCCCACTGAGCCCAAAGTAACATCTGTTGACAAGAGTTATCCTTCGTTTAATCTCAATACTGATATCGTTGGAGGAGTTAATGCTAGATCCCAGATAAACAAAGTCCTTCACTACCTCAAAGGAGGTGTTGTCAACAGTTGACGTGGTTTCCAAGACACTGGTACTGTTTGTTTGTTGACACGAGATACTTCGTTTTATCTGCGTTTACTGCAAGACCCATTCGACTCGACTCTTTTTCTAGCCTGGAGAATGCTGCACTGACTTCGCGCGTATTGTGGCCAATGATGTCGAAATCATCTGCATACGCCAGCAGCATAACACTCTTATAGAAAATTGTGCCGCTGCGTCTCAGGTCAGCAGCTCGGATGATCTTCTCCATGACTATATTAAAAAAGTCGCACGATAAGGAATCACCTTGTCTGAAACCTCGCTTGGTATCGAAAGGAAGGGAGAGGTCCTTCCCGATTTTCACTGCACTGCTTGTGTTGTTCAGTGTCATCCTGCAAAGACATATTAGCTTCGCAGGAATACCAAATTCAGACATGATGTAGTAAAGGTGACTTCTTATTGGACTGTCGAAGGCGGAAATCGACAAAAAGACGGTGTGTATCGATTTGTTTTTCAAGGGTCTTTTCAAAGATCTGTCGGAAAGTGAAGATCTGGTCGATGGTAGACTTTCCAGGTCTGAAGCCACAGTGATAAGGTCCAATCAGTTGGTTGACGATGGGCTTCAGTCTTTCACACAATACGCTCGACAGGACCTTATATGCGATATTAAGAAGGCTAATCGCACGGTAGTTGACGCAAATGGTGGGATCGCCTTTCTTGTGGATTGGGCAGAGTACACTGAGGTTCCAATCATCTAGAATGCATTCTTCCGACCATATTCTGCATAGAAGTCTGTGAATGCATTTAAACAGAGCTTCGCCACCGGTCTTAAACAGCTCAGCTGGTAGGCCATCGGCTCCTGCAGCTTTGTTGTTTTTAAGCCGAGTTATAGCTGTTAAGACCTCGTTATAGTCCAGCAGCGGAACTTCAACGCTATCATCCATAATTGGGGTTTCTGGGATATCATCTCCACTGGCGGGATTGTTGTCAGCGTCGCCATTTAAAAGACTGGAGAAGTGTACCCTTCATAACACCAGTGTACTCTGGATATCTGTCACTAGATTCGCATTCTCATACTTGCAGGAAGAGGCTCCGGTCTTAAAACCATCGGTGAGGCGTCTTATTTTTTCGAAAAATATTCAAGCCTCATTCCTATCGTCATACATCTCAATTTTCTCGCATTTCTCCCTCTCGTTTTTTCTCTCGTATCGCTCCATAGCAGCACGCGTAACAACCAACTGCAGGATGGCGTTGCGACATTCTTGGTGGAGCGAATGATTTCGGCGAGGGCGGTGATAGCCTATCACCTCTTCGACAGCCGTACGCATAGAGTGGGATATGTGCGTCCACTGTCCGCATATATCGTCGATCGGAGGAGTGCTTTCTTGAAGCAGGAGTGAGAGTTGAGTAGTGAAGGCCATTTTGACTGCAGCTTATCGACGCCTAGCTTTCTTAGTGTAGGATTGCGAGCATTCTTAGCTGCGCACAGACGTGTGCGGATCTTTGCTGCGACAAGATAATGATCCAAGTCTATGTTAGCACCGGTGACCGTGGCGTGCAGGTTAAGTGTGTGGCTTAGCACGTTCGGAGCCCGAATTCGATCCCCAGTCGCGGCGAAAAGTTTTTTCATTAAAAAAATTGTTCTGATCGGTCACCACCTCTCTGCAGACAATGGCAAACCTCAGAGAGTAAATAATGTCATGTAAAGCTTCTTGAGAACATGAACTTCAGCCGTTCGGAGTCAGCATAAAACATGTAGGTCCAGTTCTCGGTTAGTTGTGTGCAAGCATTTAATAACACACACAACACAATTGATCATAAGAAGCTCGGTCAAAGTCCTTTCAAGTGCTGAAATGGCCAATTTGATTTTTTTTTTTTTTTTCTATGTTAGCACCACGGATCGTGCGTATGTCTAGTACACTGGAAGAGTGCCTTTCGTCAATCAAAACGTGATCAATTTGCTTGCACGTTTTTTGATCAGGTGACAACCAGGTGGCCTTATGAATATTGAGATACTTGAATCTAGTGCTACTTACGACCATGTTTCGTGCTGCGGCGAAGTCAATCAACCTCATTCCGTTATCGGATGTGTTGTCGGGGAGGATGAACTTTCCGACTGTAGGACCAAATATGTTTTCCTTACCCACCTTGGCGTTGAAGTCACCAAGCACGATTTAAATGTCATGACGGAGGCAGCGCGTCATCTGATCTCGTCATCTTTTTCTTCTGTCGGAGCATGCGCACATATTAGGCTGATGTTGAAAAATTTTACCTTGAAGCGGACTAATGCAAGTCGTTCGTTCACAGGAGTGAATCGCAGGATATGATGCCGTTTTCTCTTGCCAACTACAAATCTGCATCCAAACTCGCGCTTCTTCGCATGGCCGCTGTAGTAGATATCACAGAATTTTTGCCGTAAGCAACCTTGTCCTTTCCATAGCATTTCTTGGATTGCAGAGATATCAGAATTATATCTATCAAAGATATCAATCAGTTGGATAGAGGCACCATCCCAATTAAGGGGTTCAGATATTCCAGGTGCATATCCGTAAATCATTATCAGTTTTTCGTTTGCGGTAGTCGTCATCAGATTTGGGGATCATTCTTTTATATATTCTTAGACTTTTCATTGAAATAATCTTATTACGTGGTGCGCTTCAAACTCAACTCACAACCTTTGCTTGATTGTCGAAGAAAGCCCACCGCTCAAATTCGCTGCGAAAGTCTATCGGGCGATAGTTTTTTGACGTTTCCAGGAGACACCACGCGGAGGTTTGAGTCGACTTGAGACGATTTCGACATGGATAATGCTGGCCTCGCCAAGTTGAGGCAGTCAGACACGTTGCCATGTGAAGATCGCCCCCTTATCTCCCAAGCCAGGAATGCAATTTCTAAAACCTAAATATACCACCTAAAAGATTTTAAAAAAGGTTAGTTATATCCATTAAATGGTCAGTAATAGTAAATTTTTTATTAATTTTTAAAGAAAATTTCAAGGTCATACACTATTTGCCCCATTGTGGAGCTCACAAGTAGACTTTCAAGAAAGTACATACACCAACTGAAAGGAATGAAAGAGAGTAAAAAAAGGTCAGTTATATTCATTAATTGGTCAACGATAGAAAATTTTTTAGAAACGATTTTCATATATTAAATATTTTGCCCCATTGTGCAGTCCACAAGTCGAATTTCAAAAACAAGCGAAAACCATCTGAAAGGTATTAAAAACGTTAAAAAAGTTCAGCTGTATTCAATTATTGGTCAACGATAGATAATTTTTTAGAAACGATTTTCATATATTAAATATTTTCCCCCATTGTGCAGTCCACAAGTCGAACCACCTGAAAGATATGAAAATGATTAAAAAAGGTCAGTTTTTTCATATCTTAACAGGTCAACAACAACCTTTTTTGACCTTTTTCATAGCTTTCAGAAAGCATCATCAGTTTTTTAAAATTCCACCAATGAGGTGCCGGCATCCCATAGCTGAAATAATGGTTTCTCTTAGCGAAAGGGTAAGCGATGAACGAAATTTTCTGAATTACTTATTCGATTACATGTAAGCGAATTTTTTGCTGGGTTTTTAGAGTTTGTGAAAGGCCAAGCAAAATCTTTGCTTACATGTGATCGAGAGAGTAATCCGGAAAATTTCATTAATCGCTTACCCTCTCGCTTACAGAACCCATTATTTTTATACAGGCATGTCATTGGCGGTAATCGATGAAGCTTTCGCTGGACCTAGAAGTACTTATGTATGAGTTCATAAATCTTGGGGAATAACTACTTCCCAGTCATCAATTATTTGATAAAAACTTTGACGATATTGAATAAAACATTGATTTGCATAAATAAGGAAAGCAATTGCAGTATTGAACAAATATTTTTCTATAAATCTTGCCAAACAGGGGGAGGGTGTAAAAACACTAATTCTTAAAGTTCTTCTTTACAATCAAAAATTCTTTAATATAAAATATAAAACATAATTTATCTGTAATAGCAGCAACTAATATTAATACATCGTAAAATTTTACTTTATTTTATACATAAATTTTATATTTTTTACACGTTTTTCTGAGCTTATAAGTTTGGCCATTCAAAAATTGTTAATGAATTCTAATAAAAATATTAAAAAAATTAAAGCAAAACAAAAGTCAAACAGAATAAATAAAGATATATAAAAATTAAAAAAATTAATAAAAATAAAATAAATAAATAAAAAATAAAAATAGCAAAAATTCAATTACTGAGTGCGTAACGATTAATATGCAATATAATGCAATGTAATGCGTTTTAAAATTGAATGCAAATCAAGGCTTTAAAATTTTTGTAAATTGTTAAAATTTTGAATAATATGTAACAATTTTTGTTTATGAACAAACCTAAGGTTACGCCAAATTTCTCGCACTTTGTTTATGTAAAGACTGTGTAGGTTAAGAACTTACAACGAAGTCTTTTTTCAGACCAGACGCAGATTGAATGTGAATGAGATTGATTGAGAGAGATTGAATTCTGTTTTGGAAGGTTCACTTTGCTTATAACACAAATTTTGCTTATAAATTTGGTGATTAATCAGAAACTCACAAACCAAAAATATTACTGTAAAAGTAAACATGTGTAGTGTTCAATACATTTTGATGCTGCCAAATCTTAATGATTTAAAAGACATATGATGCATAATTCCATCTTATATAGATCAGCCACATTTTAATTATATACATTGCGATATAATTGATTTGAAATGGTATGATGCAGGTATGCATATCTGCCATTCAAAGGGTTAAATGTCTGTTTCAATCCCTTTTAAATCTTATGTCTGTTAAATTTCTCTTAAATATCTTAAAGTTTATCTCTGATATAAAATATCTTAAATATATGTTTCATTTCTCATCAAGTTTATGTCTGCTCAAATTCTGTTAAACGTCTGTTTTCACTCTGTTAAAGTTTATTTCTGCTCAAATTCTGTTGAATATGTGTACTTATTCTGTTTAAGTCTGTTCATTGTAGTATTTTTGAATCTTCCTTGCGAATTACAAACAATTGACGTGACTGTTTGAACTTTTAGTTAAAATAATACAAAAGTTCAAATTGATTTTGAATTGAAATGTTGTAAGCATAAATTTTTGTTGATATTTTGATAAATTTTGTTTATAGCTGCCGTATTAAATGTTTATTATTTTCAACTTTTCTCATAGTTGCAATAAATTTAAATGCTTATTTTTTAAAAAAAAAGCATTGAAGTTCAACCTTCAACTTTAGCAGAAAAAGGAACAGAAAATTTTTTTCTTAAATTTTTTAAAAAATTAAAACCCATTAAAATTAAATACTTCCTTAATATGAACCTAATGGTACATATTAACTATGAATGGTTGATGTATAGTATAGCTTTAAGAAACGTCATAAAACTAACTTCGCAGCTAATCGGCACATTTATGCGTGGCATTATTTTTTAATTTTTTTTTTAGTTTTTTTTCGACAAACGACATGTGCATGTTATCGTTGCTGTTTTTTAATTCTAAAAAATATGCTGTAAGTTAATTGAAGAAATTGTTAAACTCACTTAATAGCGTAAAAAGATGCAAAGTTAAACTAAACGAATATTTTACGACCATCATAAAAATGCTATAAAAAATCAATTTACTAGTGAGTACATAGAATAGCAAATAAAAATCTAAGAAGAATCATTTTTTAAAAAATTTAAATTTTAATTTCAATTTTAGTTTGAATATTACTTTCAATTTATATATTTATTTTGTAAGATTTTCTGAGCTCTTTTCCGCACATTTTGATGACTTTGATTTAAAGTCGAAATACTTTTACACGGTTAAAAATTTTGGACTAGTTTTTCAACCAAACTTTGGTTTGAAGGAATTTTTAATCCTAAAAATAATATTTTTTATTCCATATTTAAGTTTAATTTTTTTTTAATCCAAAAAAGTTTAAGTTTAAGACTATTTTTGGACTACAAATTTGCATTAGGTAGTATTTTCAGAAAAATTATTTATGTTATTTAATAGATGAATTACAATGCAGCAGTGGCAGCAGCTGTGTTAGTGGCAGCGGCAGTGATCAGCTGTTTAGTATTTTACTGCCTGCAAATTACAATCTAGCGTCAGCATCAAAAACAGTGAATATGGAATTTTTCTTAGTAGTTTAATTTTTTGCATGTTGGCAGTGACTTTAGAAATAGGGCTAACCTCGGCAGTACTGCTTACTGCCACTGCTGCTATGTAAGTTTCACCATTGAACAACAGTATTCCAAAATTAACAGCTGATCAATGCCACTGCCACTGACGCTGCGCCACAAAAAAAAAAACAAATTGGCCATTTCAGCCCTTGAAAGGACTTTGACCGAGCTTCTTATGATCAATTGTGTTGTGTGTGTTATTAAATGTTTCTACACAATTGACCGAGAACTGGACCTACATGTTTTATGCCGACTCCGAACGGCTCATGTTCTCAAGAAGCTTTACATGGCATTATTTACTCTCTGAGGTTTGCCATTGTCTGCAGAGAGGTGGTGACCGATCAGAAAAATTTTTATTGAAAAAACTTTTCGCCGCGGCTGGGGATCGAACCCGGGCTCCGAGCATGCTAAGCCACACACTTAACCTGCATGCCACGGTCACCACTGCTGCGCCACTGCCGCATTGTTATTTAAGCTAAATACGAAATTTAAGCTAAATACAATTCTAAATGTTGTTAAAGCATCCGAAATTTATTTTTAATTAAATGAAACAAATTGTTTATTAAAATCTGAACCAAAATATTATTAAATACATTATTACAGTAAACAGTGTTTAAACCTTTGTGGATTAAATATTAATTCTTTTCGGATTAAAATATTTTAAACTTTTTTGGACTAAAATCTAATCCTTTTTGGATTATAGTATTTTAAACATTCTGTGGATTAAAAATTATTCCTTTTTGGATTAAAAAATTTTAAACTTTTTGCGGATTAAAAATAAATCCTTTTTGGATTGAAAAATTTAAAACTTTTCATTGAATTAAAAAATAATCTTTTTTTGGTCGTGTCCTATATGTAATCCGAAAAAGTTTAAAATTTAGTCCAAGATTTTTAACCGTGTACTTGAATATTGCTACTATAGTCCGTTTCAAAACTATCAGGTTGAAGAAATTTGTGCAATTTATAACGTTATTTTTATATAAAAGAAAAAAAACAAAATTAGCCACTTCAGTTTTTGATATGACGATCGAGCTTCTTATGTTGAATTGTGTTGTGTTGATGATCGAGAACTGGAGAAAATTGAACATATCGTTGTTTACTCTCTTATATTTGACATTTTCTGCAAAGTGGTGACAGCCGATTAGAAAAGTTTTTTGCATTGAAAAAATTTGCTGTGTTAGATAGTGATTCAAACCCGGGTCTGCCGAGATACATTGGCTCTCACGCCATATCAATTTCAATAATGCCTTTAAAAAAAAGCTGACAGGTTTCGAAGGGAGGTTGACTATTGACTATTATTCTTTCAATGATTCTAAGAACACTTTCCAGAAAATTCAGAAGAAAGAATTATTGCGCACGCTTAAACAATTGCCTAGCATGAGCAGAACTTATAATTTTGAAACATAGCCTAGCAATATAGTTCATTTTTTTAATTTTTTTTTTTTCTTATTTGTCTTTAGTTTTTGCTATCAGCTCTTGTCATGCCTTGGTTCTGCTCTAATTTTTACGACAATACATTTTTTCACATTTCTTTTGCAATTTTTATTCGTCTACTTGGCAACACTCTGGCAATTAAGTAGTTGTGCGTAGTCGCGGCTTGCATGTCGGCGCACAATGTTGCCAGTCTTAAATTTTGCTCAAACTCTATATCATGCATGCTTAAAATGCAGAATTGCAGAATTTCTTAATTTTTTTGTTTTTAATTTCTTTTCTCTAGACTTTAAAATAAGTAATAAAATTTCATAATAGACTTTTATGGTTGTTTCGCTTCTAATGTTGTTTTTTGTGATTGTTAGTTGAAGATTTTTTACTTTCACTTTTGTTGTTTTTGTTGTTTTCTTTGTTTGTATTAATTGAATTTGCTATTCGTTGCGGTGTTGGCGGATGCCGGCTCAAAAAATAACAAAACAAAAAAAAAAAAGGAAAAGAAAAAGAAAAAAAAACGTAGCGTAATCAAACAAAGTGTCGGCTATGGAATCATAAATAATTGGCGCTCATTTAAAATGTTTGAAATTGATCGCATTCACCAGCCAACAGCTTGAAATGGGGAAAAAAAAACGGACAGTGATTTGATTACTTTTCACTTTTTTCTTCAACTCATTCACTTTTTTCACGACTGCAATTTGGAATTTTTTTTGTTTTTTATTTTTTTGAATAGCTGTTGAAATACTTGAGGTTGTTTTTTTTTCAATAATATATTTATTTTGTTTTCTGTAAATTGGTGTTTAGAAATTGTAGCACGGTATCGATGACTAGAAAAAATTACCAAAAACAACAACAGAAAAATAACATGGATTGGAATTTAAATCAATACAACGTTGTGGCTACAAAAATATTTGGGATAATAATATGGAGTGACTGGCACACATACTGTTGATGTTGTTGTTGTTGTTGTTGTTGTCGTTGTCAACATATAACAAATTCAGCAAAATTAGGTTAAGTGATTTTAACAACAATATTGTTATTATTTGTATTTTCATGGTTGTTGTTGTTGTTGTTGTTTCTGTTAACGTGATTGACAACAGAATTGATAACATATTTTTTTGACTTCGTAACTATTTAAAAGAATGCAAGAGTTGCTTGCATGAATACGCAACAAAGTGAGTTAAAATAAATTTTAAAGTGCCATAAATATGACTTTAACCCAACAATATTATATTTTTTTTTTTTTTTTGGTTAAAAATAAATTCATCCGTTGCTATTCATAAGTTGAAATATAAAAAATATTTACAAAAATAAAAACTAAATTTTTTTCAAGCAAATTTATACTTACCAAAAAGACAAAATATTTTTATGATTTTTATTAGTTTTCAAACGGATAACACCCCTTAAAGTATTATTACCACATGTTTTTTTTTTCTTTTTTTTTTTTTGCTGTTGTTATTTTTTGTTAATATGAAAACTTGAGAAACTTAACTCTTTTTGCATGCAGCAAATGAGCTAATCATCTATTAAAAACCGCTAACCATGAGATAAACATATAGTTTTAGCCAATTATAACATGAAAAAAATTAAAAAAAAAAATAAAAAATTGTAAAAATAATGTATAGTAAAAAAGAAGTTAGAATGGACGAACATTAATTCAGCTGTCAGCAAGACTAAAACATAAATGGGCGAAAAACCGTTCATTTGCTAGCTAAGACGTTTGTTTGGATAGTTGATAGCTAGTTGGCTTTTAAAGTTGGACTTGGTTGGCACAACTTGAGGTGCGGTTGCAGCTCTAGAGCCATAAGTAGACGCAATTGAAATTAGCTGTTTGTTGTTGCCATATAATTAGTTCAAAGACAAAGACTAGTTTTAAGTTGTAACAACAACAACAACAACAACAACGACTAGTGCATGTGGATGAGTGCGGAAATCTCGTTATATGGTGAAGAGAAAAACTTTTCCTTCCTCATTCTGTTGACTTAATTGTCGTATAGCAGGTTGTAAAAATTAGTTTAATAAAAATAAAATCATTTGAAAATGCTTAACATAAGCCACCAATAAATGCAAAAATGCAGCAATGTATAGACAAAAGCGGATTAACTGTCGACTGTTTAATAGATCAAACGAACAACACTGATCAACAGGAAGACTAACGGATAAAATACGTATAACACAAAAAGTTATGATTCATGGAAAAAATATTAATAACAAACGATAAATGCACAAATCTTTTTAAATTTAAGCATTAAAAGCACAAATATTTATGAAATAAATTTTATGAAGGAAACTTCAAAAATTAATTAGAACAAATTTAAAAAAAAAAATATTAAAAACGAATAGATGTTAAATTCATATGAAAAATGAAGATATAAACTGAGACTTTTATCTGTCTCAGAGAAACACAGAGAAAACTTAAAAGAATTCAAAGTATAACTCAGAGTTGGAATTGAAAGAAATTCGGCTCTATGAAAGGCTAAATTTTAATAAATTTTAATTTTTATTTTTAATAATTTTTTTATGACGTATTAATAATATACTATCAAGCAAATTTTGAAAGAGGTTTAGAAGAATTTTTATCTATCTGATGAAATTCATAAAAGTGAGGAAGAGTTTTTTGAAAAATGTACATACATTTCACGAAAAACTTATATATATGTCACCTTAAATATATGTTACATATGGTGAAATATATGCCATAACACATATGGGCATCTCCCAGTGGTACGGACGTGACATTCGCACGGTTTGAATTACTCGAAAAACAGGAAAGAAACAATTAGAGCCAATATGTATTACTATGTGTACTAACGCGATGAAAGAGTGCTACATTTTATAAAAATATTGTCAAGATTTAGTAAAAATTAGTACAAAGTATTAAGCAATCATACAATGGAACAGACGCGACAAAAAATATAAGTTTTTTTTAAGCTCGTATAGAAAAATGCAAAATTTAGATAATTTTTAGAACTTTTTTTTTATATATATTAGAGTGTATCGAAAATCTGACCCCCAATTCCGGTACCAAAATTAAATAGTACATGAAAAATTCTGTCGATTGGTATACTTTGTTTTTATTTGAATTAATTTTGGCGTCCCCCGAAATGCATTTTTTATCAACTTTTGTACTGTAGACCCATTAATGGTTGATTTTAAAGGAAAATCAAGCTAATCAATCAACATGTTATCTCTCACATGTTTTTAAATAGATTTCGCACGAATACGGACGCGACATCATGGACGCGATAAATTTTTCCAACGGTAGTAAAATACAGTAATGATGTTCATTATAAATTTTAATAAAAATACATCAAAATAAGTTTAATTCAAGTGACAAAGAGTAATACTAATCAAACTAAAAAAAAAAATAAAGTTAAAAGCTGTTAGAGTGCTTTATTTTAATGTTTTTCTTCACTTTTGGTTGACTTTTTTTGGGAGATGCCCTTATGTTAATGTACTTTAAAGAAAAGTTTTCAGTTTTTTTTTTTAAGTCCTACAGACCTGCAGCCTTACCAAAAAACGATTTTAATGTACAACATTTTCAAAAATGTTGAACCTTAAGCAAAAACGGTACCAATAAAAACATAAAGTCGGTTTTAAATTTAAAAAATAGCCAGCTCAGAAAATACAAAGCTTTTCCATGTTTATACCCTAAACCTGAAAGGTCAGGGTATATTAACTTTGTGCAAACGTTTGTAACGCATAGAACGAAGCGAGTCCGGTATAGAAAAGTATATATATTCTTGATCAGCGTCACCACGTGAGTCGAGCTATCCATGTCCGTCCGTCCGTCCGTCCGTCCGTCCGTCCGTCCGTCCGTCTGTCCGTCTGTGTGTTGTCCGTATACACAGGATAAGAAGAAGGAGTTGAGATAATTGAATGAAACTTGGTACACATAGTCAAATAGACCCAAGGATCTGCACTATTGAATATTTTTGGAATCCGCCCACGGACACGCCTACCTCCCATACAACCCAAAAATTGAAAACTGCATAACTCAGCTCATAATTAATCTACAACAATTAAATTTGGTATGTATGTGTTTTGTATCAACACAAAGATGTTTTTGAAAAATGGGTGTCATCCACTCACGGACACGCCCACCTCCCATACAACCCAAAAATTGAAAACGCAATAAATAAGCCTCTGTTTAACCTACAGAGCTAAAATTTGGCACATATGTTTTTTATAACAAAAGAAAGATGGTTTTGAAAAATGGACATCATCCGCCCACGGACACGCCTACCTCCCATACGAAGCGAAAATTGAAAACTGCATAACTCAGCTCATATTTAGTCTACAACAATAAAATTTGATATGTATGTGTTTTATACAAACACAAAGATGTTTTCGAAAAATGGACGTCATCTGTTCACGGACACGCCCACCTCCCATACAACCCAAAAATTGAAAACGCAATAAATAAGCCTCTGTTTAACCTACAGAGCTAAAATTTGGCACATATGTTTTTTATGACAAGACAAAGATATTTTTGAAAAATGGACGTCATCCGCATACGGACACGCCTACCTCCCATACAACCCAAAAAGTTTAAAACTCAATAAATAAGGTTATGTTTGTCATAGAGAGATTAAATTTGGTATGTATGTATTTTATACCAAAACTGATGTGTGTTCAAAAATTGGGAGTAATCCGTCCATGAACACGCCCACTTCCCATAGCGAAAGCACAATAAAGGCATTAACTGTGAGCTACAGGAATAAAACTTGGTATGTGTAAATTTTTCATCACCATTTAAATGCAATTAAAATATAGGCTTCATCCGCCCACGGAGACGCCCATTTGCAATAAAAAATTTTTTATTTTTGAAAAGTGGGTTTAGGGTATTTCATAGTCGGCCTAGACCGACTTTAGACTTTCTTTACTTGTTTTTTTTAAAACTGGCTACTTTTTTGACATTCAACTCATGTTTGGACTTATTTATAATTGAAAATTATTTTAAAATTGACAAATTTAACTTAACATGGTCGAAGAAAGTTTATTTATGGGCAGAGAAATCCTAACAGACTGTAGTGCTGTACGAAAAACAACATAGTATAAGAAACCTATCTCCACGTCACCGTCATTGCTGGCTTGGTCTTCATTATAGCCATCATAACAACCATTTACCGCTGCCATTGCCATATCTACAATGGATACCGAGTTTGGTCTTGAACCACCGCCCATGGTGACTACTCAAGCTTATAAAAAGCGCTGGCTCTATTGGCTGCTAGCTTTAAGATAACAGACCTCTTTGCACCTGTTTGCAAGAGCCGGCAATCCATGAGCAGTCAATAGGGCAAAAACTTCACTCCATATCTTGTCCTTCTGCCTAATTGTTTTGATGTTATTTTTCGACACTTTTTCTATCAAGGCACAATTCCCTGAGTATGCCTTTGTGCACCTCATTCTAAGATGATAGCTCTGAATTCATAAGTCACAAGCGAGTAGATTGTCCCTTAGCTCTTGTCAATATGAACGGCGTTTATCTTGTGGAGTTAGCAACTCTTGCCGTTCTGTGCATATCAATCCAATCTGATCTTCGTTGGAATGATCATATATTTGATGTGTCAAAGGAACCGGCCAAGTGGCTAGGTTTTTTAGAACGGTGCAAGAAATACTTCACTCCAGCTGATCTTCGCTTGATGAGGTAAAGCTCATATACTAGCCCACGAATGGAGTACAATTCGCCCATTTGGGCAGGGCCTTCAGGATCTTATTTGGTGCTTCTAGACAGAAATCAACGTTGTACGATAGATTTGATAGGGGGAGAAACCATTTCTTCCTTTTTCTACTCTCTTAAGCATCGACCCAATGTTGGTAACCTAAGCCTTCTGTACAGGTACTACATTGGGAAGTGTTCAAGAAATATTCATGGTCTGACACTCGTTTGTTTTCTACACCCACTCTGGCAGCTCTCTAGGCTCAGCTCTATACTATTATTGCCTTGATGTCCAATAGAACATTCCATTACTGACACAATTCGTTCTTCAATTGCTAGTAAATTGTGGAATAATCGCCCTGCAAGTGTCTTTCCCGGAAGTTTCGAGCAGCACATATTCAAAACACACCTTCACCGAAACTACTCTATTCCCCAACCACCCACTAATCTAATACTCTTCTCTCGAACTAACACAATGCTTACTCCATTTATATGAGGCATTCTCTGAGCGTTGGTTAAGCCTAAAAATAAACTTCTTTCTCAATTTCCTACTTGTCTGAAATATATTTTTTTTTTTCGAAAAGCGATAAAAATCATTTGTTTTTCTATCAAAAATGACAGTGTTGTCTTCTTTTTTGAAACATCCCTATTTTAGCAAAATAATGCTTGACTCGTTTTTTATTGGTAGCAAACAAAAAGTGTGGAGCTTTAAAAAAGTAGTCAGTTTTAAGTAAAACAGATTTTAAGAGAAAGTGTGCAGCTCGTTTTTGGTAAGGATGTTAGAGAACGTCTATTTTAGACCAACTTGTGCTTGAATTTCGTAAAATCTCCTAATAGAAAACCTGATTTCTCCTTACACAGAAAACCAGATTTTTAGTGAAAATCTGATTATCGCGACATCGAAAACTCTTACAAAAATTTGAAAAAATTTCGAAAATACTGCTTAGATTGAGCCACAACGAAATTAAAAAAATTCTTTTGGGACATCGTAATGTTCACGTTCTTCAGAAGCTTAGCATTGCATTTTTAACTCTCTCTTTGTTTACGACATATTATAGAAATGAGTTTCTATTGACAACACATTTTGTTTCGGATGAGAGAAATGAACCCGGTTTTGCCATCATTAGCGCAACCAAAAGAAGGTGTCGAGGTTTAACCCCCCCCCCCCCCAAAAAAAAAAATTATTCTAGTACTCATACCAAGCAATATAGGATTCAATCACACTTAGTAACATAAAAAGTAATCACACATCTATCAATTATCAGATGAGTGAAAACTTCATTTGTATTTTCGATTCTCGATGATTCATAATTTCGGTTGTTGTTTAATTTTTGTAAAGTTTTGTTTCTATCTACTTGTGGGGTTGTTGACAATACTTCGACTTAAGTTTTCTTTTAGCATGGAATCCACTAAGGCAGCTGAAATATTTGGGAAAAACTTTATTCAAAAGTAAAACAAAATAATAAAGCCTGAAGTTAAGGACAATCGGCTGAGTCCCTCGCACCGAAATAATTAAAGAAATTCCCTCTAAAATCGTAATTTTTCGTCCTTTTTTTATCATAATTTTTTTTTAAACACAAACTTACCCAAACTGTAAGAATTACGTTTAAAGTGAAGTCATGTGATTTACTAAAAAAATAATACCGATTGACTTTTATAAACGAGATTTGACAATTGAAAAAATTCATAATTTTCATAAAATTTATACATTCCCGAATCTGTTTCATAAAAATTTCTCTAAATTTGCCAAATATTATCCGATTTTAAGAATTAAGGGCTTTTAGAAAAAAATATGTTGGTTTGATTTATCTTCTTCCTTCATCCGTTTTTGTCCAGAGATGTACAAAAGTTATACCAATAAGCATGAACTATAGGAAAGATCTTCAGGATACTTTACCAAAGAGGGATTTTCATGCAACAGATTTTTAAAATCCAACGGAAATTATGAACTGTAAAATATTTTTCACCAATTTCGGAAGCCGGAAATCGGAATTATTTAGGAACTGAATCATGTGGCTTCACTGGATACTTGATTCCCACAAATGATTTGGGTTAGTATGTAAGTGTTAAAAAAATTACGATATAAAATAAGGATTTTGGAGTAAATTCCATTGGTTTTTTAGGTGATGAGGGCCTCCAACTCAAAATATAAGAAATAAGCAATTGTGGCTATCTTGTCTCTGTATACGAGAGACTACAACTAGCCCCAAAAACAGTCTAATGGGATTAAATCGCATGACCGTGGCGGCCATTGGACTGCTCCAAAACGTGAATTAAATCGTTTACCAAACTCATCTCTAAATAGGGGTATGGTATCTCGCGCCGTGTGGCATGTGGAACCGTCTTGTTGAAACCACAAGTCCATCTCTTTCATTTTGAGGGGCAAAAAGTCCACAATCATTGCACGGTACCTTGTTTCTTTGGCTGTTACGTTGCGATTTTCATCATTTTTGAAAAATTACTGTTCAGTGATACCGCTGGCAAACAAACCGCACCAAATAGTGCATTTTTCAGAGTGCATTGGCAGCTCTTACACTGCCTCTGGCTCCTCTTCAGACCAAATTCGTCAACTTTTTTTGTTGACGTACCCTTTGATCCAAAAATGAGCTTCGCCACTGAAGACATTTTTTTTATAAAAAAGTGGATCTTCTTCCAACTTTTCTAAGGCCCATTCAGCAAAAAATCTTCGATGTCGTAATTACCCAGCTTAATATAGTTTCATACCGAGGTCCTTACGTAAAATGTTCCAGGTGGTCGAATAACACAAGGGCAATTATTGAGAACGACGACGAATTAACATATCGCGATCTTCATTGACACTGGTCTATACAGCAATAATATTCTCCTCAGTACGCACTCTCCATATACAGGTTGGTGGATTGGTGTCTACTCAAGCGATAGTGGTGCGAAATTTGGTCACAATACCTTGAATGGCCTGCTCAGTTGGTCGATTATAACAACCATAAAATGGACGTTATAACTTTGTGGAAAATTATTGCTGTGAAGTCTTAAAAAAAAATATGTTGCTCTCCCTGCTTGAAGTTTAAAGAAGGAACTGTTAGTGCAAAAATCGGACACATTAACCGCTACATCACAGCCGCTATAATAACGTAAAATTGTTTTCATATATAAACCAAGCATTTGATAAAACTCCCCCAAAAAAAATGCCTGGTTGCGCCCCTGTCAACCACTATACCACTATGTTACTGCAACTATGTAGTGAGATCAGGAATGCCAACTGGTGGGAAATTCCCCGATTTGCGGGGAATTTCAAGTTGATCGGGGAATAACATGCAATAACAATAGAGTTCAGCTGCTACAATTTTTTCGGACTTCCTTAGCATTAACTCATTTGAAGCCACAATCCAAAGCATCATAAAAAATTAATGATAAGCATTCAGTGGCTCAAAACAAAGTTCATGTGGAAAAAATGTACCCGCCAAAGTTTGGGTTGGGCTCACGGACAACACAGAACGTAACTACTAACCATGCACATATAGATCTAATTATAGAATAGCTTTTAGTCTACTCTTGAGTGGATCTTTTGACAAGTTAACATCAAAAACGCTACAGCTGTTAACAAAGGTAATCATGCGGTTTAAAGGAGCAGTTTACATATAGTTCGTTCTACTAAAAGGTAAATAAATTAAAGTGTTAGCGTTTCTACTGCTTCTGCGGTTAGAGTTAAAATTATTGAGAAAAAGAATTTCCGGAGAATCGAAAACACCGGTTATGAGTTGGTTTAAATATACGATATCTGCAGACCTCCTTTGCTCACTTAGTGACTTCCTTCCTTCCACTTAGAGAAGGAAGGTTAAAAATGTCAGTTCCACTTAAGCCCCTTAGAGCAAACCGAACAAAACGTTTTTGGATCCTCTCTATGCGTTCAACATGGACATTATAACGTGGGGACCAGACTACAATACCGTACTCCAAGTGAGGACGCACAATTGCATAACATAACTTTGTTGTTATAATCATGCTATTGAATTCTTTGACCCAGCGTTTTGTGAATTCACGAAGACGCTTTTTTACAAATATTATCAATATGAATGTAGAACGATAACTTAGGATCCATGTATATACCAAGATCTTTAACCGCATCTACACAACTTCAAACAGTATCTTTTATATTGTAATCAATTAATAAATTATTCCTTTTTTGGGAAAAGGTCATAGTTTCGCATTTACCAGGATTGAGAAACATATTATTTTTAGAAGATTGGAGTAGATTGGAATCATCTTAAGTATCTATTTTTCTGTATATTTTCATATCGTCTGCATAAATCAGCAGACGACAGTGTTTAATGACGTGTGTGACGTCATTAATTGCTAAAAATAAACAGAAGTGGAACAAAGTTCACCCCTTCGGAATCGTAATTGATAAGATCGCTCAGTCAAATTTGATTTTATCCAGCATACAAGATATTGTGGAAATTCCATTAACTTTAGTTTGAATTAGATTAAGTCATGAGGTAATTTATCAAATGCTTTACCAAAGTCAGTATCAATACAGTCGACCTGGTTACCAGATTCCATTGAATTTAAGCAGAATGTTGTAAAATCTAGCAGATTAGAGACAGTGGATCTTCCATTAACAAAACCATGCTTACAAGTTGTTAAGATCCACAATGAATTTTAACACGATCGGAAACAATTCACTCAAAAAGTTTGGGAATCGACGAAAGCTTAGCGATGGGCCTTTAATTCTTAACATCATTCCTGCAACCTTTTTTATAGATAGGACTTTTAAATGATTTTTTTTCCAAAAAACTGGAAAATAACTTTCAGTAATTGATTTGTTAAATAATAAAGAAAGTGGTAGACATAAAACGGAACCGCATTGAATTAGCAAAGCGACAAGAATTCCATCGGGTCCAGCGCCAAAATCCTCATCGATTGTCCCAATATACTTTAAAATATCCTCAGAGGTGAAGGATATATATTCCAAACAGACCCGGGGTGAAGAGTGCATGTAGTCAAAGTATCCTTCATCAGGATTAAAAGAACCTGATCAACAAGATTCCTTGTAAAGATTGGCAAAAATGCCACAAATTATCAAAAGATCGTCTAAATAAAGTAAGTCCATCAAGAATTTTGAAGGTTAAAAGAAATCCATCAGATTTTTTTCTTAATTTTTATGAATCCCCAAAGTTTAATATTGTCTAAATATTCATTAAATAAAACAGCTGAAAGATTTTGAAATTCCAGAAACAAACGTTTGTAGATTTCTAAGTCATTTGAGTCCAAACTACAGACCATGCCTTTTCCTGTTATTACGAAGTGCTTTTGTACTTTACAAACTTCAACATTATACAGGAAAATCTCAAAGCTAATGTGTGCAGAAATTTATGTCATGACTCATGAGTATATAAATTTATGAAGTCAGTTCATATGCTTTTCACTTTGTGTTTGGAACATGTTCTGGATTAAATATGTGCCTAAGTCGGCTGACCTCGCAGTTGCACATGCTGGTTAACAAGTTTTGCTTCTATTTCTTTCCAAAAACAAATATTTATTTTTTGTTTAAAAGAGTAACGAATTCAGAAACGAGTAATAACGTGTGTGTTTCCCTTCATGAAAGGGCACACAGAACTGAGTCTATAATATGACTCTTATAAGAGTTTGAAAACACTCATAATTCTGGCATTTAAATGCAATTATTTTTCATGATTATGACTCTTTTCTGAATCATATTTAGAAATGGTCATGTAAGTTATTATATTATAACTTATACATTTTTTAAGATATTTTCTCTCTACGTTTATGTTGAATTCATGACATCATCGATATGAAACTCTCAAGCGTTGATTCTATATCGTATCAAAGCTTATAAGTTATAACAAATGGTTCACAACAAATATGTATAAGCCTTGCTTAAAAAAAAAAAATTAACTCTGAATCATTTAAAAATTATGATATGTATAATACTTAAAATGTCAGAGCTCGGTTTTTATACCCTAAACCTGAAAGGTCAGGGTATATTAACTTTGTGCAAACGTTTGTAACGCATAGAACGAAGCGAGTCCGGTATAGAGAAGTATATATATTCTTGATCAGCGTCACCACGTGAGTCGAGCTATCCATGTCCGTCCGTCCGTCCGTCCGTCCGTCTGTGTGTTGTCCGTATACACAGGATAAGAAGAAGGAGTTGAGATAATTGAATGAAACTTAGTACACATGGTCACATGGACCCAAGGATCTGCACTATTGAATATTTTTGGAATCCGCCCACGGACACGCCTACCTCCCATACAAGGCAAAAATGTAATATGCATTACTCAGCTCATAATAAGCCTACAACAATAAAATTTGGTATGTATGTGTTTTATACAAAATAAAGATGTTTTTGAAAAATGGGTGTCATCCGCTCACGGACACGCCCACCTCCCATACAACCCAAAAATTGAAAACGCAATAAATAAGCCTCTGTTTTACCTACAGTGATAAAATTTGGCACATATGTTTTTTATAACAAAAGAAAGGTGGTTTTGAAAAGTGGACATCATCCGCTCACGGACACGCCCACCTCCCATACAACCCAAAAATTGAAAACGCAATAAATAAGCCTTTGTTTAACCTTCAGAGCTAAAATTTAACACATATGTTTTTTGTAACAAAACAAAGATGGTTTTGAAAAGTGGACATCATCCGCCCACGGACACGCCTACCTCCCATACAACGTGAAAATTGAAAACTGCATAACTCAGCTCATAGTTCGCCTACAACAATAAAATTTGATATGTATGTGTTTTATACAAACACAAATATGTTTTCGAAAAATGGACGTCATCCGCTCACGGACACGCCCACCTCCCATACAACCCAAAAATTGAAAACGCAATAAGTAAGCCTCTGTTTAACCTACAGAGCTAAAATTTGGCACGTATGTTTTTTATGACAAGACAAAGATGGTTTTGAAAAATCATGCGCCTACGGACACGCCTTTTTCCCATGCAACCCAAAAAGTTTTAAACTCAATAAATAAGGTTATGTTTGTCATAGAGAAATTAAATTTGGTATGCATGTATTTTATACCAATACTAAGGTGTGTTCAAAAATTGGAAGTAATCCGTCCATGAACACGCCCACCTCCCATAGGGAAAGCACAATAAAGGCATTAACTGTGAGCTCCAGGAATAAAACTTGGGATGTGCAAAATTTTCGCCAACATTTAAATGCATATAAAATATAGGCTTCATCCGCCCTTGGAGACGCCCATTTACAATAAAAATTTTTTGTTTTTTTGGTTAAAAGTGGGTTTAGGGTATTTCATAGTCGGCCTAGACCGACTTTAGACTTTCTTTACTTGTTTTTTTTTGGTGCTGTCTACCAATGGCCTAAAATTGGGCTTTTGTACACGGTTAAAAATCTAGGACTAAATTTAAAACTTTTTTGGATTACATATAGAACACGACCAAAAAAAGATTATTTTTCAATCCAATGAAAAGTTTTAAACTTTTCAATCCAAAAAGGATTTATTTTTAATAGGCAAAAAGTTTAAACTTGCTTAATCCAAAAAGGAATAATTGTTAGTCCACAGAAAGTTTAAAATATTATAATTCAAAAAGGATTAGATTAGAGTCCAAAAAAGTTTAAAATATTTTAATCCGAAAAGGATTACTATTTAATCCACAAAGGTTTAAACACTGTTTACTGTAATAATGTATTTAATAATATTTTGGCTCAGATTTTAATAAACAATTTGTTTCATTTAATTAAAAATAAATTTCGGATGCTTTAACAACATTTAGAATTGTATTTAGCTTAAATTTCGTAGAAGTAGTTTTCAATCTTATACCTGAATAACAATGCGGCAGTGGCGCAACGTCAGTGACAGTGGCATTGATCAGCTGTTGGCATCAGCATTGATCAATTTTGGAATACTGTTGTTCAATGGTGAAACTTACATAGCAGCAGTGGCAGTAAGCATTACAGCCGAGGTTAGCCCTATTTCTAAAGTCACTGCCAACATGCAAAAAATTAAACTACTAAGAAAAATTCCATATTCACTGCTTTTGATGCTGATGCTGCCACTGCTAGATTGTAGTGTCCGACCGATTATTCGGCTTCGGCTTCGGTAATCGGCATAAATTACCGAAATAGCCGATTATTTTTGCAGAATGTTTTTTGCTTAACTAAACAATTTTTTTATAATTTTTTTGAATTTTTTTGAATTATTCAGTAAATATATTTAACATTTTCATTGTTCATTTTGTGTTTCTCTCGTTTTCTGTTCTTTCATGAGTTGGTGTTCATTCAGTGAAAATTTTATTCAAATGATAAATGCAGCGAGTCCGACTGTTACGTTTTTGCTTTTGTTATGGACTGAAATATAAAAGCCGAGTTAACGCTAGAAATTTTCTGCCAGATTTCAGTTAGTATTACATTGCTGTAGCTTTTCTCGACTGGATCGAAAATATATTAAATTTTTTCTACTTTATCCTGACGTCAATAATTCGATTACAGAAAAATCCCAATCTTGCAGAAAAACTCTTCCGTTTAACTCGAATTTAATGATTTCAGTAAGTTTTTTTGTACTGAAATGAATATAAAGGTTGGTTAATTAAATAATAAAACACAAATTATTCAGAAAATTACTGTCAGTTATTTTTATTATGATAATATTGGTATGGTTCAATTATGTATGAAACAAAATATCGGCCAAATGGCTTCCGCGACCTCGGCGGCACACCTCCATCCGATGGTCCAAATTTTCTATGACGTTGAGGCATAATTGAGGTTCTATGCTGTTAATGTGCCGAATTTTCTCATCCTTTAGCTCTTGAATTGTTGCTGACTTATCAACGTACACCTTTTCTTTCAAATAACCCATGCAATTGGCATCCACATATGCAATTGGCGTCCAATTGACATCGCCACAACGTGAGATAACACGGCCATTGAATTCGTCGCGCAAAAGAGTCATTGTTTCATTAGCTGTGTGGCAAGGTGTACCATCCTGTTGAAACCACATAATGTTCACATTTATATCTACTAATTCGGTCCTTAAAAAGTTCGTTATCATCTCACGATAGCGAACAACATCCACAGTACCTACCTGACCGGCCTCATTTTGGAATAAATATGGCCCGATAATGCCGCCAGCCCATGTATCGCACCAAACAGTCACTCTTTGTGGGTGCATTCGTTTTTCGACAATCACTCTTGGATTATCATTCGCCTAAATGCGGCAATTCTGTTTATTGACGAATCCACTGAGGTGAAAATCTGCCTCATCACTGAAGATGATTTTCTTCGAGAATTGATCCTCCACTGTTGCCATTTCTTGAATAACTTCAACGCGTTGCTCGATTATGTCTCTTTCTATGGTTGAAATTGAGTTAGTCTGAAATTGGGAAATGCCAAGTGAAATGCAGAAAAAAACTTAAAGTTTCGGTGTGGTTCACATTCAACATAGGGCCTCAACAAAAGCAAGTTTCTTATTCGGCTTCGGCTTCGGCCTTCGGCCGACTATTTCCATTTTGCCGAAGAATCGGCTTCGGCTTCGGCTTCGGCAAAAATTCACGTTCGGTCGGACACTACTAGATTGTGATTTGCAGGCAGTAAAATACAAAACAGCTGATCACTGCCGCTGCCACTGACACAGCTGCTGCCACTGCCACTGCTGCATTGTAATTCAGCTATTAAATAACATAATTACTTTTTCCTGAAAATACTACCTTTATGCAAATTTGTAGTCCAAAAATAGTCTTAAACTTAAACTTTTTCGGATTAAAAAAAATTAACTAAGATATGGAATAAAAAATAGACTTTTAGGATTAAAAATTCCTTTAAACCAAAGTTTGGATTAAAAACTAGTCCAACATTTTTAACCGTGTAGATAGCTGATGGGTGATGCAGCAAAACAGACTTAGAATTCAGTGCTTCAAAGTACATAAGAATAAACATGTCAGACTTTGAATTCGACAATTTTTTTTTTGTACTCTCACTTTGCGTAGAACTTTAGCTTTTGGTTTATTTGGAAATACTGTTTCTCCTCAAATCATTCATTTGTTGTTATATTTTCTTAAGTGTGGTTTTCACTACTTCATTTTCAATGAACAGTTTTTGTCAGTTTAATATAAAATAATAAGACGTTGTCAAGTATTTTCATTTGACAATGAAGAGAAAGAAGAAAAGCTGATGTACTGACATGTTTTTTTTTAACAAAAACTCGCATGCAAGTTGTTATATATGTGTTCTTTGAGGCTTTGCTGTTTCATATAAAATAGAAAATATCGTTCAAACTTATCAAATATCAACAAATTCAGTCATAAATTATATAAACATATATCATCCACTAATTTTGAAGCAAAAATAAATTTCAAATAAAGTCTCACTTACTATGGAGTTATCCATATAGGGCAGCCTTGTTTAAGGCGTGTTACATTAACATGACATTTTTAACAACATATCCTTTTACAAACTCAAAATTATACACTTAAAAACAAATTTACATACATTTTATCGTAATCAGCTTGCATCAGCTGACCCACATTTGTTCGATTGTTTGTTTATATTTTCAAATTTGGCATGGTTACACCAAAATGGGTGACACCAAAATCAACTAAACTGACTCAACTGACTCATATTTATATACATATCCATTAACATGCTTCGAAACAACAGCGTCAAAGGCAGGATAGCAGTTTTATCGTCGAACACGTGTCCGTGTTTATTAGTCATAAAATTGAAATAAAACACATAAAACTGCAAACTTTAGACGAAGCTCATATTAAAGAAATAAAATAAAATAGAAAAAAAAAACATTTTATGCTGATTACACAAAATATTATATACAATACCGATCATGTCCCAAAACGAGGTTGCAAAATGAACACGATCATCGATGCGCCTAGAAAACGTGATCATTTAATGACAAACACAAATGCAGACAAATAAACAACGTTTATAAAAAAAGGCAAAAAAATATATTCACAACAGCCATAAGTATTAAAGAAAAAAAAAAACATGAACTTAAGTAAACATTAAAAAACTCATAATAATAAAAAACAATTAAAGCCAAAACGAACACAAAAATAGAGCCAGTAAATGGCACAAATAAGCCTACAATAACAAAAATAAAGACAACAATAATAGTGCTAACAGTTTTAAAGAAACAAAAAAAAAATACTTTCGCTTTTTATAATGACGCACTGGCAACTCTGCAAGCTGTTTTGCAAAGTATGATCAACTGTATAGCTTAAAGCTGAAGAGCATTCTGACGTTGAACGTATGTTTTTCGTACAGTTTTCAGACATTTTGCTGACGTTTTTCTTATGTTTCGTCAAAACGTTTATTTTTCTTATAGCTGCTAATTATTGTTAGTGCGCCGCGCCGTTGCGTCTAATGATAAGTTTTGCTCATTATTTGTATAAGCAACGCATCAGGGTTGCCTGATGATTGTAAACTCTTGGAAAACATGAAAATGTGTCATTTTTTGCAAAAGTAGGTCAGCCATTAAACAAACAATGCGGCTCGATTATATTGAGTGCCCAGTTAATGTGTCATAAGTATTTTTGCTGAAAAACTATGCATGCAATAAATGATAATTGGCAGCACTAAAAAATAAACTTTTAAAAAAATTAAGACAACATTTAAAAGTTTAAGAAAGCACACAAAAACATTGGCCAAAAGTCAATTAACCTAAATTCCACAGCTAGAAATAGGAATTAGCCATGGAATAAATAAAGCTGTTAAGCTTTCAATGTGAAGGGGGTGCAAAAGTATTGCAAATGATGATAAATGATAAGTCAAAAATAATATTTAAAATGACAACGAAAGCTGTTGAATGAAATTTTCAACATGTCAAAGGCCATGGTTCAAACAGTAAGAATTAAGCGAAAATTTCCGTATTTACACTATTAATCCCATAAACCTATTTTTAAAAATTGTAATTTCTGTTTGCTTGCATTGTTTCAGAATATAAGTTCTGGTTAAAAACTAAAAGTAATTTATTTCTCTTACATTTATTAATTATTGCTAAAAATCATTCAATTCTGCACAGAAAAAAATAGTATCACATAAAATCGATTAGATTTTTCTTAAAATGTAAAAAGGAGAGGTATTTTTTAAGAAGAAATTTATTTTTTATAAAAAAATTCTTCCTAAATTTATTCAATAAGATATCTTCTTAATTTCTTCCAAAATTCATATTTTCAAGACTTTTTTTCAAGTTCTAGTCTACGCCAACACTTCGTGTATTGTTTTATCGATATTTCTTATTTGTTTATTTCATATTTAGAAGAAAATCAAATCCTGTAAAAAATGTTGTTGCTTTATGAGATTCTTTCTGAAAAAAATCAAAAAGAAAACCCACAAGCTTTGAGATTCCTTTTTGAAAAAAAAAAAGGAAGAAAATATATTTTTTCGTTTCCTTTCGTTGTGTTCAAAATAAGGTTCCGAAAAAACACCAAAAATTATAAAGTTTTTAAATAAGGGGAGTTTATCCGTTTGTTAGTAAGCTATTTCAGTCATAACTTTCGACCAAGTAAATATTTATGCAGACATATATTTATCAATGGAAAGTCCTTAGGTAATTACTGGTGAGAGGATTCATTTGATTCCATCAAAAAGAAACAAATTATCAAACTTTTTATGGAGTACTATATTTTTAAAAAAAAAATTTTAACCGGTTGTGGGCACCCCTGTAAAATAACCTGAAAATGGGAAAATATGCAGTAAATCGCTACTAAATATGAGCAAAAGAAAATTTATTTATTTATATTTCACTAGATCGTCCTGCTGGGCCAAAGTAATTATCTTGAAATTAAAAATAGAAAAAAAAATAAATTTATTGAAAAAAATGCAACATGCATTCGAAACATAGATAAAGAATTAAATTACCTGATTGGATGGCACACGTTGGATACATCTACGAATAAAAGCCAACAAAATAACATCTTCGACGTTTGAAATGTCGCCCAGCTGTTATCTATATTCTTGAGGTAGCGCTGCAAGGTACTCCGAGGAACGCCATAGGCTATTTCAGTCGGTTTTTCGGGCTCATTGTCGATTTTGCACAGTCTAATGGCTTCGATGTCTACATCAAAAGTAATTTTTGCAGTTAACATGGCTAAAACCCACAAAAAAATCCGCATATGAGACACAATATGATGGAATTTACTCAAATAACACTTGAAAAAATAGTCCGCCTGACGAGTGTAAGAGGACTATGGCAGTGCTGTTTTTTGTCACACCCATTCAGCCGAAAAAATTAAGTGCCCACAACCGGTAAAATATTGGTGCCCACAACTGGAAAATTAATAGCTGTCAAAAAATGACCAGTAAATTTTTCGGTGCAAACATTTTGATCAAAACAATATAAAATCACAAAATATATTGAATTTCCTTCTGAAACATATATTATACAAACAATACTTCACTTCAATTTATCGCACTTTGAACACAATACAAAATAAGATATTTCTGATTATCACACATGAAAATATATTTTCAACTATAGCTACTACGCTTATGCATCTATTCGCTTCGGTGTCAGCACTAAAACATCATGCAGACATTGAGCACTAACGACAATTTTCAGATCAACTGCATGTTCTCACTGTCAAAAGTTATACAGGGGTGCCTACAACCGTATAACTCCCAGACCCAACTAACTTACCCTACTAATTTTACTAATAATAAAGAATTATTCTGCAAGAATTTAACTTTTCGAACCAAACCTTCAAGCATTGTTTTGTTTCTTCACTTGAGTAAATTCACACCCCGAGAAAAAATTTAGTTAATATGACGAAATTTTAACCAAACCTCAGATAAAAATTTTTCAACATGAATCCTCAGGTAAAGGTAATTTAACCTGTTTTTTAGCTTAATCAGACTAAGAATTTATTAAGTGTGGTCAGTGGCGTACATAGCTTTTGGTTTTGGGAGGGGTCCAAATAAGTAATGACCCATAATACGCCAAGTAAAGTAAAGACATACTTGTTAGAGTACCCATGAAGTGTGTGGAATTTTCAAAATTGAGAATTGTTTTTCGCTCCCTGCGAACTTTTCTAGAGAATGGGTGCTTAAAATAAGATCTGCAAAAATTAACTTGGTCTAGTCGCTTTTGAGTTTTACCCTAAAACTTACTCAACAAACCCATGAAACGACCACATAAATTTTTATTTAAAATTTATGGCTAAAGATTTTTTGGTTCTAACTTTTCCTCTTTACCATGGCAGTTCTGGTTTGTTAAAAGGTCTAAGTAAACTTTTTTTTTAAAATTTAAGTCAATTTTCATGAGGAAAAAACACACTTTAAAATTAAACAAAAAGTTGTAAAATACAAATTTAACGTGTTTTTTGCGTTTCTCTAAAACAAAATTTAAATCAAGCATGTTTAATTTTTAATTTTTATGTGGTGACCGTGGCATGAAGGTTAAGTGTGTGGCTTAGCATGCTCGGAGCCCAAGTTCGATCCCCAGCCGCGGCGAAAAGTTTTTTCAATAAAAAATTTTTCTGATCGGTCACCACCTCTCTGCAGACAATGGCAAACCTCAGAGAGTAAATAATGCCATGTAAAGCTTCTTGAGAACATGAACTTTAGACGTTTGGACATGGCATAAAATATTTAGGTCCAATTCTCGGTCAATTGTGTGCAAAAATTTAATAACACACACAACACAATTGATCATAAGAAGCTCTGTCAAAGTACTTTCAAGGGCTGAAATTTGTGCCAATTGTTTTTGTGTTTTTTTTTTTTTTTTTTGTTTTAATGTTTAATTTTCAACTATACATATATTTTTTTTTTAAAACAAACACTTTTGTTTTCAATTTAACTTCAAAAACAATTGTGCTTGCATTCAACTTCTATTTGAAAATTTTTTGTTTAATTTTAAAGTATTTTTTTCTTCTCAGTGTACTTTTAATTTCAGTTCAGCTCAGTACAAAAGAATATTTGTAAGACAAATGTTTTCACGTATATTAAAAGCATTGGTTTTTCTGTTCAGTTTCACCACAATCTATTAAAATAAACTTTAAGGTATAAATAAGACTTAGAAAACTCATATTTGTTTCGATGATTCCATTAACATTTAATAAAAAAAAAAATATAATTTTTTTTTTATAAACTTATCATAAAACATATCTTAAATATTTTCTTATCATAAAATTCTTTTGACAATCGCAAAACAACTTTAAACTTAATAGAATCAATTAACAAACACTTTTATATTTGGCTCATGGCTCTTGGGGGGTCCGAACCCGTGTACCACCTCCATACCTACGCCACTGGCTGTCGTTAATGTAACCAAATATCTACCTTTTTTATTGTTAGACAAACAACTAATAAAAAATTATAGTCTTCGTCCAATATAAGAACACTGTGACGCAATATTCAACTTTTTGACTCCAAACAAAAAAACACTTATCCCAGCCGAAAGTACTCGATGAGAGGAGAAAATTAATTTCTGGATTTTGCTAGATTGGTTGCCGTTCGTTTTTTATGAGCCTCTATAGTTTTTTCGCCAAATTCGATTTTGAGCACTTTTTTGCAATTTTCTTCTATTTTTCGCATGGCCATAGCTCGAAAAATGCTGTGAATTTTTTTTTTCAGTCTTCAGCAAAGTTGTAGCTCTTGACTCGGCCAACAAAAACGCTGAATATATTAAGTCGGAAAAATTTCATCTTCATGCTCAAAACCCCAAAAATGTCGAAAAAATTACCACTTTTTTCACCGATTTTATCCGTTTTTCGACTACAGCTCTTGAACTATTGAAAATTTTACCAAACAATCAAGAGAAAAATGTAGCCTATAAAATTATGAACAACTTTACATTACATACTAACTTCATACGACCACTCCTTGATACGGATTTTGCCATACAAATGTAGATATAGCAAAGCCTCCATACAAACTATAGAGGCTCATAAAAAACGAACGGCAACCAATCTAGCAAAATCCAGAAATTACTTTTCTCCTCTCATCGAGTACTTTCGGCTGGGATAAGTGTTTTTTTGTTTTGAATTTTTGTGTTGCACTGTGGAATCGAACCTGGACTTCTGTAGCTATCGCATGAGAGTTCATCGACCAACCTATAATCCATGCTAATGAATCTTTAAACGTGAGCAAAATGAAAATAAAAACAAATAAAGCAGTCGCCCTTTTTTCACAAACATCTCCGTTTTTTTATAAAAAATATGCGTACCAAATTTTTTCTTTGTAAGACAAACATAAGCTTATTTATTGAGTTCTAAATTTTCGCATTGTATTTAGGTGGGCGTGTCCGTGGGCGGATGACATCCATTTTTCGATGACATCTTTATTTTGATATAAAATACATACATACCCAGTTTTGTTGTTGTAATTTAATTATGAACTTATTTAGGCAGTTTTCAATTTTTGCGTTGTATGGGAGGTAGGCATTCCCGTGGACGTGATTCCAAAAATATTCAATAGTGCAGATCCTTGGGTTGATGTGAACAGGTGTACCGAATTTCATCTAATTATCTCAACTCCTTCTTCTTGTCCTGTGTTTACGGACAACACACAGGCGGACGGACGGATGGACATGGATAGCTCGACTCATGAGGTGACCTTAATCAAGAATATATGTACTTTTCTATACCTGACTCGCTTCGTTCTATGCGTTACAAACGTTTGCATAAAGTTAATATACCCTGACCTTTCAGGTTTAGGGTATAAAAAAGTTAATGGAATCATCAAAAGTCTTCCATTTATGTACTCTAAAATAATGCGAAGTTTACTATGAATTGAATAATTCAACTAACAATAGTCAGGTTTCTTAAAAAAACTTGAACTTTATCTATGGAATTTGAAATTACCATATTTTCTCTGCCTGATATATACCAATTATTCGTTTGGTCGATGGGATTCATCAACAGTTGTTAGAGCATGGAAGGCTCTCTAAACTATGACAATAATATTGTCTGTTGTTAAAACTAGATCAAGAAGTCGATTTAGACTATTTTAATTACAACTCACTTTTATTGAGTTATTCAAAACATATTTTATCATCAAATTCTTCGATTATTGGATTCTAGACGGGTCTTCGTTCATCGTTCATCGACCAACGAGGCACTTAAAATTCTTTAAAATTTAATTTTTTCACTTGCAGTGTTTTCTGATGGCGACAGATGAAGTTTTCTAGAAATTAATTGTTTATCTGTCTCTTTGTGGCTTTCTGTAAAAAATTAATATTCAAAATAGGTTGTATTCTAATGGCTTTTTGCTAGAGGTCATGACTGAAACTATACTATCATGCTAAAAAATAGAAGTTCAGGTAAAAATTAAAAAAAAATACTCAAATAGAAAAGTTTGAAAAAATTTCCCACATCAGTCTAAAAGTTTTTTTCAACTTTGCCATTCTACTAGTAAAATGATAATCAAATTAAAAAATTTTAATATTTTAAACTAAAAACTTTTGTTGAATTCATCATTGGTGCCTTTGTTTGTGCTGAATATCAAACCACAGTATATGTCTTTCACTTGCATGTTAACATGAAGAAAAAAATGACTTTTCAAACTCAGTAACTTTCCGTCACTTAACATTTAACCACAAACATTCTGTGACTTGTAATCGGTAACTTGACTGTAATCGGTCACTTTCAAACAATAGAACTACAAAAAACAGAGAAAAGAAACAACAAAAATCTTATCGCTTTAAATAAATTTTAAATATCATTTTATCAGCATTTGGTTTGCCAGGGTCAACGTGTTGACAAATTATAGAACATTTGAGACACCGCAATACTGTTGAAAAATGTTGAAAAATCGCAGAAGAAATCCAAAAACCGGCATTTATATTTGTATTCGTTTTGACAAGAGACTTTTGATAATTAACGGTTTTGTGGTAAATAAAGTATTCTTATTTTAAAAATATCTTAGTTTTCTTTTGGCTAGAGTTTATGTATTATTTTTGATTTTTAAATTATGTATGATAAATTGTAGATATTGAATTATGAAATGAACAAAAAAGATTACAGGAACCGCAAGCCGAACAGGAATGTTTTATGAACAGGAAAAACCTTGTTCTCAATATAATTTTGACATATTATACAGAAATATAAAATTGCAAAATATATATATATTTATTAAGTGACAACCTGCTGTGAAGAAGCAAGTTTTTAAAAAGAGAATTTTTTTTTTAATCACATTGTTTTGATTAAAGTGATACACAGAAATAAAGAAAACTGAATACCTTTCCAACAAAAACAATTCCAAGTAAATTTAATAAAAATGCATCTTTTACAGCGATTTTAAAAAATTGTCTTTTTAAAAAAATGTAACAAAATTTAAACAACTTTTTTATGTCAAAACGTTAGTATGTGTAAGAAATTTAACATATGTATAAGCAGATTTGGGTATGCATTATATGAAAAATAAAAAGTTACAATAAAAAAAATTGGTTTTTTTTTTACCAAAAAGATCCTTCAAAAAGTATGCAGAAATCATTTTAATGAGTTTCTATAACTTTTGAGGCCCCGACCGGATGACATTTTTTTTTATCCATACAAAAATGATCCGGCCTACTGTACATGTTTCTTAAAGTTTATTGAAATAAAATGTTGCAAAATTTTCGATACGGCAAATATTGCCATTTTATCCAAACTATATAAATTTTCAAACAAACAAAATGAAATTAACCGTTTCAGCCTTTGAAAGGGTTTTGACCCAGTTTCTTATGATCAATTGCGTTGTGTGGTTATTGAATTAATTTTTATTTAAAAACCCATCGTCTTGTACTCGGCAACAAAACCAGATTTTCGTCCGTCTGCGCATAGGACACTGAAACCCTAGCAGCAGCTATTGCACTATTTTTCTTTTAGTTATAATATTTTATATTTGATAATTATATATAACTAGCAATACCCGGCGCGCGTTGCTACGCCTTAGGCCACGTGCATAGTAAACGCCGATTCAGACTGCCTGCCTGTGTCCGCAGAGTGTGTGAAAAAGCGAGAGAGATAGATATTTGTATCTCATTTGTTCACACAGATTTCAGCTTGCCTGTCTGTCTGAATCGGCGTTGAAAATGCACGCAGCCTTAGACAAACACATGTACTTCATCTGTGACTTCAGAACCTATTCGATCAAAAATGTAGCTTGTAGGGGAAGGTGCACCCACTTGACCAAAGCTCAGACCAGTTTTCTATTAGAAGGACATTACCAAATGGCAACTCCATTCGGAATTTCACTGATCAGCGATTTTTATTTCCAATGCTATTTGCTATTAAAAATTTGGCTTGTATGGGCGGATTCACACCCCGTTTTCCAATGCCCGTGCCATATTTCTTGTCGAAAGACATTTCCAAAAATTAAATTTATACTGAGTTTAAATATAATGAAACATTAAGTACCACAGCTATTCGATATTAAACATTTAAACTATGTTGATGGTGTCACGACCCAATTTCCAATGCTTGCTGGATTTTTCCAGTGGATGGACACGACTAAATGTTATATTCCTTCCGAGTTTCACAAATTTGTGACTTATGTTTCTTAAATTATACTGAAAAGTTTGAATGCCTTAAAAGTGTCACGCCCCTTCTGCAACGGCTTTAAAATTTTACCAGTAAAACAGCACGTGAAAATTGAGGTCAAATACAGAATTTTGGAGCTGTGCAACATGTAATTCTAAAGCTATTCGATATCGATGCCAAACTTCACAGGAGCGCTCTGCAGACTTTGCTAGAGTTTCCCTGAAAATTTCATAACAATTGGTTTAGCGGTTTTGAAGTCTACTTGTACATACAATCATTTTAATATGCAAAGAAGATGTTAACAGCTTGTTTAAAATATGCTTAATTTACGCATCCTTTAAACACTAAAATATGCGTCAAACATACGTTTTCGATGCGTTTTACATGCGCTGCGTAGCTTATGCCAGGCTGTCTAATATAATGGAAAACCATTCAAAAGTTGAATTATAATATTAAGGTTCAACTAAAACTACTGGAGACCAATGCAAATGCATTATTTATAATGCTATTATAAAAAAACAGAGAAACCAACCAACTTGAGACCCTCCTCCTTTTTGAAATCGGTTAAAAATAAAAAATATGCTCCAATCACAATAACTCTTTTAATGTGCAACATTTATTAACACGCGAAATAAAAAACTTTGAGGCTTCTGTTTGGAACAAAATCGAAAATCCAACTAAATTAAAGAAGTTATATTGGTATTCCTCTACATTTATGGTCATCATTTTGTTACAACTTCATTTCATAGTACCAACCTATTTGATTTTAAAAAAGACGTTGGAAAATAAAAACAAAAATTATTTTCTGATGCGTCCAATATAAACCTATTGAAAAGTTTAAAGGAAATCTATTTTATAAGGTTGTATGCATGAACATAATTTCTGCGCAGATGAACACAAACAATGACATATCAATGCGACATTTCAGATCGTACTGAGATCCTCTGAGAAGCATTTGAGCATATTCAATGGAATATTTGTATACTGAAATAACTACAACAATAAAAAATTTCATCCCCCATTTCATGGTAAGATTTTAATATATTTATATTTCTCTCTGAGCAAGAAGTTGACTGCAAATAAAGTAGCTAGTGTTGCCATAAAAACAAATTTTAAATCTGAACTATTGTATAAAGCTTTCAATCCGTCGAGATTGTGTTATTGTCGATGAATAACATTTGCAATAAATAACAAAATAATAATTTGGTTATATATCAGGCATAAGAGGAAAAAGATTTTTTGACTGTAAATATGTATAAACAATTCAAGTCTGAAAACCATAACAAATACGATGTCAGATTGTTGGCAACACTGCTCAACAGACCAAACTGAGAGCAACTCCCGACACAACTTGGCAGCAGTGTTGCCGCAGTAAATTTATTTTTATATCCAAAATACAAAATAAAAATAGCCAAAATGTAAAAAAAATAGCCAAAAGATTAATTAATCTTAATATATATAAATCTCGTGTCACGATGTTTGTCCTCAATGGACTCCTAAACCACTTAACCGATTATAATAAAATTCGCACACCATGTGCAGTTCGATCCAACTTGAGAGATAGGATAGTTTAAATGGGCGGAAGTTGAATGTGGGCGTGGCACTATATAATAACTTCTAAACGCCTGGACCGATTTCAATGAAATTTGGCATGAAGGTTCAACTGCTCCCAAAATAAAACATAGGCTATAAAAAGTTCCAAAGACTTCCGCAAGAGGGCGCTTTAAGTAGTGCATTTTTAAGACTCAATAACTCCTAAACTCCTGGACCGATTTCAATGAAATTTGTTATGAAGGTTCAACTGCATCCAAGATAAAGACAGGTAAAAAAGTGGGCGGAAGTATGTGGGCGTGGCAATCTGTAATAACTTCTAAACTCCTGAACCGATTTCCATGAAATTTGGTATGAAGGTTCAACTGCTCCCAAAATAAAACATAGGCAATAAAAAATTCCAAAGACTTCCGCAAGAGGGCGCTTTAAGTAGTGCGTTTTTAAGACGTAATAATTCCTAAGCTCCTGGACCGATTTCAATGAAATTTGATATGAAGGTTCAACTGCACCCAAGATAAAGCATAGGTAAAAAATTGGGCGGAAATATGTGGGCGTGGCACTCTATAATAACTCCTAAACACCTGGACGGATTTCAATTAAATTTGGAATGAAGGTTCGACTGCGCCCAAGATAACATATGCTTTAAAAATTCCAAAGACTTCCGTAAGGGGGCGCTTTAAGTAGTGCGTTTTAAAGACTCAATAACTCCTAAACGCCTGAACCGATTTCAATGAAATTTGGTATGAACGTTCAACTGCACCCAAGATAAAACATCAAATATAAAAAAATTCCAAAGACTTCTAAAAGAGGGCACTTTAAGTAGTGCATTGTTAAGACTCAATAACTCCTAAATAACTTGACCGATTTTATTAAAATTTGGTACGTGAAATAACTTGACTCTACAACAGAATTGAGACTATTTAAATTTCATAAAACTTCAGTGAGAGGGCGCTTTCTTCAATCAACTTTGTTCGGCTCATTCACGTCAAAACGGATGAACCGATTTTGATGAAAATTGACAAGCATTTGTATTTGTTACTGAAATAGACCCTATGCTTTTAAAAGTTCTTTCGACAACAATCAAGGAAAATCGTTCCGAAGTTGAATGAAGACAATCCAAAAATCGAATCGATGCTTACAGAATTTTATAAAATTTTATAAAATTTATTGGAGATAAAATTGCACACAGAAAAAATTTTCTCGGAATATGATAAAAATGGCATCATATTTACTGAAAAATGGTATTGACCTTGCTTCAGAGAATACTTTTCTCTAAATGCGATCCTAAAATTCTCTAAAAATGATAAAAACCTTCTATGAAATAGAGAAATATATAAAAATAATTCGATTTTAGAGAAAAAGACTCTTTGTTTTTGAAAAAAAAAATTGTTTTTATTGAAGAAAATACTTCTCATAGTGAATTTTTTATCAAAATATAGGAAAAAAAATTTTCATTTCCAAAAACTTTTCCTTATAAATGAGAATTTTTTTGTGCGAGAAAAATATTTGTCATTATAAGAGACATTGAAATATTTCCATTTCCTAGAAGTGAAGATATATTTCTTCGAAAATTTATTCTAATTGAAGAAAATTTTATTTGAAAAAAGGGAAATTGCTATTATCGAAAATAGAGAAATTTTTCACCGGAGGAAGATATGTGTTTTTTTTCTGAGTGGGGGTGTCCATTTTCCTCAGAAACCAGACGTCAGATCGAGAGGCAAGTACAGTTTTACGGAAATTTGACTTAACACTTTCGACGGAAAGAGGGGGCAAAACCCCAAAAAACGATAATTTAAAAAATTTTAAAATTGAAGTGATAATTTTAAAAACGTAAAAATGAGAGAAGTTTTCAAAATCGTCCTCTTTCTGTGCTCGAGGCACAACCCCGAGTAACACCGGGTTACATCCGCTAGTTGTATTATAAAAAAGAAATAGGAGTAACATTCATACGTTTTTAACTAATTAGTTTTTTTTTACAACATAAATAGTACCGTTTTTTACTGGAAACAGATTTATAAACATGGTTGTTTTAAAATATGTTATAAAAAATTATATGTTGAAAATATAAGAGCATATTTTAAACATATTAAGGGCATATATCCTTTAAATAGACGGACCTTTAATATAGAAGGACGTTAGGTCATTTATTTTTTACCTGATAAAAGTAGAAAAAACTTTATAAAAATAAGGTTTGCATTTTCGGAAGTAAAAAAAGTATTACATTTTTTTTTATCTTCGAACCAAGAATTTCAGGTGTCAAACCTATTAATTGAACCCAGGTGAGAAAGTAAAATCAAGTGATACATGTGAAGAATGTCTTATGTGTGGCGGAGTGCAACATCAGCTTCCTTTTCCATGCTGACTTGCTTAATTTTACTTTTGAAAACAAACCACAATTACTTTCAATAATCAAAATTATATACATTGTTGCTATTCTCATGTGGCACATGATTACAGATGGCAGATGTCAAATTGTTGGATATTCTTGCGCTCGGCTGCACGATTAGCATCACTGGCAGGTCGTGATCAAATGAAGAGAGAATTCACCCTCACGTGAATATTTTAAATCATTTCCTTGCAAACATTTGGAAGACGATTGGCAGAGAAGTGGATTTTGCGATGCACCAGTAATTCGCCCAAGTGTTTTTTGGGAAAATCCATCGCTTTTCAAATGCTCAAGCAATGCATGCTCTAGTCACGAAAATTTTCAAAATCTTCCTTCACTAATTTCAGCGATTGTTGGAAGATGGATTATTGAAAAATGTTCAAATATGAAATATCATGGGAATATGAAGCAGGATCTGAAAAATCGTAAAATCAATTATAAAGTTGAACTAGTATAGTTTCGAAGCAACGTCACATTATATCGAAGCGAAATAAAAACAAATTTACAAAAAAATTCATTGAAATCGGACAGAACAACGATGCTTTGGAATAAATTGCTGAGGACTCTTGAATGGACTTCGTTTGACACCCTTTTCGGCGAATTTCTTGTTACTCCTCTAGGCGGTTCATTGGCGAATCTTCCCGGCGAATCGGCCTAAGCAGCTTACAATAGAAGGAAATTGCTTGATCTTCCCAGCAATTCGTTGGGGATTCTCTGGCAATTGAAAATTTTATATGTAAAATAAAAAATTAATTTTCGCCGGAATGCAAAAACATAGCCGAGTACAGAAAAATAGCCAAATGAAAAATAAAATCGCCAAATAGCCAAAACTCATCACGAGCAAAAAAAATAACCACTTTTGGCTATAAATAGCCAAAACGGCAACACTGCTTGGCAGCCGTGCTGAGTTACTCTCACTCACGCATTGGTTTTCTGCTGCTTGTTGTGCTGCTTGTACAACATTAGCATGAATTAAAAGACATGAATTCTTAAATAATTAAAGAAAAAGTTTTGTAAAAAACGTAGTACCCTATTTTAATTTCGCTTATCATAGCAATTGAATAGTGAAAAAATTATAAAAATCGGTTCAGCGGTTATTGAGAACACGTCGCCGCAAATCCGTGAGTCTCCTTTTATATAATAATAATATAGAAATATAGATATAGATAATAACAAAACAAAAATATATGAAACCTTCTTCTTCCAACCCGAGTCTACCGAGAGTCGCTGACGCTTTCATGCCACACACGTCAACATTTCTTACTATAGAAAACAGTTATTTCGGTTGACTTTGTGAGAAATCGTGGGAATATTATAAGACCTGAAAGATGACCGTTGGTGTTAAAAACAGAGTAGAAAAACCAGTACCTTATGCGAAGCTTTACAAAAGGTCACTCAAAATTTTTTTCTATCCATTTCTATACATGGCTTTTCGACTCAAAAACTACCATTATCCCTAACTCGTCAAAAAAAGAGAGCGGAATGTAAAGATAGTGTGGTGATGTTCAAAAAAATTATACGCTTTGTTGTAGTTGTTGATCACGTTCATAAACCAAAACCGTACGAAATGTAACGTTTTTTTCTGTCGGCACTTTGTAGGTTGTTTTCGAGATATGGCGTTTCTAAAATTTGATTTTAAGGTTATGTTTTCATTAAACCCCATCTGCAAGTCCCAAAATTTTCATCCCCTTAAGAGCTCTTATTTTAGGTTAAGTTGATACGGCTGTTTCTCTTTGAAGTCTCATATAGACGAAATGGTTTTTGGTGGTAGCGGTTGGTGAAAGCCTTCAAGAAATTAATGGGAATTCTGAAATAGTTTTGGGGTCATATTTTAATGACGATAACGTCGGTTAGCTAAAGTCTAGATCTAAGTAAGTTTTTATTTAAGGCAGGGCATGTGTTTAGAAGTTTCACAGAAGTTTTTTTGGATTCCTGGTTCCTTGCACTTCCTGCAATTTTTATCCATAGTAATACCTAGCTTTTGAGCACAGATGCCACAATGCCATGACCTGTGACGATACCCACCAGTGTTCTGCTCTCAGTCCAAGGGCGTCCCAGAATAAAATAAGTTCGTTTTCCATGTTGATGTATGTTGATGTATCACACATGATTCTCGAGATTTTGCATATTTATACAGTTCTTATAGTAGTATAGCTACGTGTTCTTTGAGCTCTGGTCCCAGCTCGGTACCTTTATTTGCTAGTTCTTCTGCCATTTCGTTTCCGTCAATGCCTCGGATATTTGAAATCCAGTAGATGCACATTCTCTTTGAAGTGCTCAATGCATCTCGTGCAATGGACTTGCGCTCCCACTTCCTTACTTATTTTGCAGTCATCTGTGAATATGTTGGCCTTGGAAATTCTACCATGTTCAAATCTTTGTTTGTGAAAGTTGTCAGCTGCCATTAGTCCTTGGGGCGTTTTTCCAACTATGAGTTTTGCACGTTTTTTTAGAGGGTCCAAACCTACATTGGGTTTAAGAGTTTTTGTTGAAGTTGACTTGGAGCATTAGAGCGCACCTGTTATGCAAAGCTGAGCCTACCACTGAGTCTTTTCCAAAAATTTTATGTGTCTTAACTTTTCCACCAACGAGCACCACACGATGATACGATAGAGTAGCATTAGACGAACTACCTTTTCGTAGATTCATTGCATCAGAGAGGTTGAAAAGCCCGAAGAGCTGCCCAGCATCTTCTTGGATTTACTCAACCTTTCGACCACATTGCGTCTCCACATCAGTGTTCTGTCGTGGACAACTCGCAGAAGTTTTTTGTGAGTATTCGGAATGAGTCAAGTGTAGTTTATTCTTGGTGTTATCTTGTTTTTATTCAGAAACAACACCAAATCCATTTTCTTTGCTACAAAGACCGACTGAGCTCACCTATTAAAGTACCCCTTTAAGAGTATGCTCCTTTAAAGAGCTTAATGTCGGAAGGCATTTTCCAACTTAAATTATGCTTAAATCGTCCGCGTGGAAGTTATCTTAAGAGCTCTACCTACAAAGTTTTTGAGTAGTTCGTTTACAACTATATTGCAAAGTAGGGGAGAGAGAACTCCTTCTTTCCCCCTACCCACTTCTCCTACCATGGATGTAGAGCCCCACTCAGCTTGGAATTTTCTACGATTTAGTAGGTTGTCTATATAGAAGTCGATTGCTGGTGATGCATCTTTCGCACGTTATCCGTTAAGTATAGCCGCAGTGGATACATTGTTCTTAATGCAAATTCTTTGTGTTGGAACACTTTCTCTACATGTACTATTAGGGACTGTAGTGCTGTCTCGGCAGATTTTTCTTTCGTTATGCATGGTGGAAGACTGCAAGCAGCACCTGGCTTGTAATTTTTCTTATATCCAGTTCTACCAACTCCCCAATTTTTTTGAGTAAACATTAAGTTTGTCTTATGGGCCTGTAGTCCATTGAATATAGATAGCTGGTACAGCCTAATTTTAGTATTAATACAACCCTAGCTATCCTCCAGGCTACAGGCACATAGTTACTTTTGATCTAAACTTTATATAATAACTCAAGCCAAGGAACGACTTGCACAGTTCCATGATATATTTACTCAAAGGTAGTATTGACGTTTCTGTTGGAAACGGACTTTTGTCAAAAAATATAACAAGAAAGAGAGCGCTCACAATCCGCCATAGCATACAATTAATTATCACTGGTCACATTCAGCGTACCCAACAGTTGCCAACTGCTAACTTGATGCACATAAATATAAAGTTGCGCATTAAAATGCGTTTAATAATAGAAAATTTTTAATTTTTCGGTAAAATTTCCATTCGTATTTGATACAAAGCTTGATATTTCATAAACTTGACAATTTTTCTGAAACTTCAATACCAATAATAGCGCTCCCCGATGTGTTGCTGTCACAACAGTTGACACAGCTGAATGTGGCCAATGTATATAACAACGAACAGCTGTTTTTGACAAGGGTTCGTTTATTTGTAGCTGAGAGAATCAATATTTGTCAACACTACCTGGTAAAATTATTCTATCATGCACAGTTCTGAGTTAAATTCTGAAAATAAATTTATGTCCCAACGAATTTTGTCTGATATTATTCAATTTTTCGAAATTTGTGACGGGCTTGTTCTCTGTGGCGTTAGTGTTTGAGACTTCAGACTTCAAAGAAAAACGTTCCTTTAGAAGTATGTACATTTAAGGGATTCCTTACTGCTTTTCGTCCCTTTACCAACTGTTTTGAGAGCAGCTTCCTAAGCATTGGTGTGTCCGTAGGTTGCTCAATGAAATCAGAAGTTTTCCATGAGGATCTTTTTCTTTAAGCCTTCATTTGTATTCTCCCCATATTTCTTTCGAAGTTCGAAGAAATCTTATAGGTGGCGTAGGTACTCTACAAAATCAGGACTTCACCATGGTGGTCTGATTTTTCACTTCGTTCGCCTGAGTCTACAAAAGAAGTGGTAGGCTTTTAGAAGCTGGTCTAAAAGCGTCTTTGGCACCTTTCAATATCGTCTGCCTGACACTTAATTATTAAACGTTATATTTTTTTTTTTTCATTTCTATTCATTATGTTGAAAATTATATTTAGATTAATTTTGAAACATTCTAGCAGGCAGAGAATGATCTCAAGAAAAATATCAAGTACCTCGAAGTTTTAAAGTAATGGCCAATTATGATTTCAAATGCCAAATTTACGATGCAAATTATTTCGTTAAGGAGCTCCTGCTGCTTAACAACATAATCTCCTAGACTTATGAAATCCAACTCATTCACGGAAACTGAAAAAAATGAGTACAGAAGGTTATAAGACTTTATTTGTACATAAAAAGTCTTTCCTCAGCACTTTATTTTAATACCAGCCATAACACTTGTCATACTATTTTGAGGTGTCAAAATATTCAAGTCATTTAATGGCATATTAAAATTTGATGTCATAATATGCGTTATGGTAAAACTTTCTTACTTTGATCTTTATCTGATCTTTGAAACCAAAAACACGTTAACCTGTGTGAGAAATATGAGCGTGCCTCCATATATGAGAAATTTTTTTAGTATTAAACACTAAATGTGTATTAAATAATAAAAATTATATATAATTAAGCTCAATAATTAAGCAATTTTTATCAACTAATTAAAATATTTAAAAAAAATATAAAAAATTTTAATATAGAAATAGCTCCCAGTTAGAAACAGTGCGGCATGGTACTGCTAGTGGGCTAAACTTTGCAAATTTTCCACCCAGCTTACATTTGCAATAGAAATTTTTATCTCGCATTGAATCATTTTCACGCTAGATCAAAAAAATAATAAATAAAGAGCTCAGCAGATCGCAACAGAAGTGCATTTTCACTCAAAGTTTCTCTTAATAAAACGAATGCTGCTCTTAAATTAAATGTGTGCTCGCAAAAAGCTCTTAAATTGAAATACCGATCGCGGTCAAGCAAAAAGCGCTCAAACGATTAAGTTTCGTCACAATATTTTTGCTCTAACTTTTGATCACACTCAATCGCTCACACGTTTTACACTCTTAACAGTTTACAGCACACATAAATACGCAGATATATTATTGTTGTTGTTGTTATCAACAACTACCTGTAAAATGTTATCTTATGGATACAATAGAGTGCTCAATCGAACTGCGAATAATAAACGTCTTATTTTTTTTATGATGTTTGCTGCAAATAAAAATAAATACAATAAAAAAAAATAATACCATAATTCCTAATAAAAACAACAACAAGAGATAAACAAACTCTACGAAAAACTCCAATCAAAAACAGCGCTGCACAAAAGCTACTCTCACAGCTTATTTTTGCGCTCTAAATGTTGTGAAAATCGCACTCAAGCATTGCTAACGACTCACAAACGCTGCCGACAACAAAACACAACAAAATAAAAACAAAACGACCGCTACAACAACAGAAACCCGCACAAAGCAAAGAAGTATCGCAAAAATACGAGCTCAACATCAGGGCGCTCAAACGAGTTGCTGAGTATCTGAACAGAATCATTCTTAAAAGCGCGCGCGAACTGTTTGGTAGCAGCAATAAAATTGGCTGTAATAAAACAGAATAGAACATTAAATAAAAAAGAAAAATTCGCACGAAATCGTAGATTTTCGTGAAAAACCAAATTTGTTGAATTGAAGTAAGAAAATCAAATAAACGCGACTAACTCGTAGAACGTTGTTGACGATAGAACGTGATAGACGACAGTGTACTTCGAGCAGTCAACGTGTAACAAGCTTAGCAAAAAGCTAAACAAAACAAAGTTGAATGTTGAAAGTTTGACAAACTTAAAAAAAAAAAATTTAATAAAAATATTAACAGTATATTTCAACAAAAAACAAACAAAAATATTAATTTAATATATTACAAAAAAAATTTAAAAAAAGCCGTAAGTTTTTGAAAACCAAAAAACAATCAAAACATAAACAAAGAGTTTTGCAAAATTTCGTGTATAAGTTTGTTTTAAAAATTTATTACAGAAATAAAAGAAATTATTCAAAAAAGCTCTGACATAAGAAAAACTAAAAACTTTTAAGTGAATTTTTAAGTTGTGAAAAATTTTTGAGCAGCATTAAATAAACAAATTTGTGCTAAATCATTACAAAAAAAAGCAACAAACTTAAAACAAAAAGTTGCAAAAGCTTCAAAGCTTTAAACAAAAGAACTGTGCAAAAGTTTAACCTACTTACCTGAAACTGAAAATACCCAAAAATAACGCAAAGAAAAAAAAAAAGTAACAAACACCGGCCGGCAATTTGTGCTCATTAAACGCGATTTGTTGTTGTATTCAAGTGCTGCCTCAGCGTTGCTCCACCTAAAGCGAGCCAACAAGCTTTGCTGCACGTTGTTATTGTCATTGTCGTGTTATATGTTTTTGTTGTAATTGTTGCAACATTGCTTATGTATATGAATTCAACAACAACGACAAACTGTGAATAAATGAAATAATAAAATAAAAAATAAATTAATTAACAAGCAACATAAAAGTTGCTAAGAAACAAAGCAAGAATTTTTAATTGAATTATTTTGTAAAATTTTAAAATTTGCTATCGCAAAATTTTCGTGTCTTGCAGCAACCGTGAAGATTTAATAAAGAGAATAAATTCATTAATTTTGTTGTTGTGCGTTTTTGATACAATTTTAACGGTGCTGCTGATTTAAATTGATTGTAGCAACAGAGTGAAAAAAAAAGAAAAAAATAAAAACAGCATAAAAATATTGCTGACAACATTGTTGAGATAACTCAATATTTTATCGTGTTTTTAAAAATCAAGAAATCAAGTGATTTTTGGCTTCTATACAATTTGCTGCAATTAATTAGTTAAACATTGTTTTCAAATTTTTGGGCAGTAACAGATGAACAGAGTGCAACAGATAAAGGTGAATAGAGTAATTTTTTTTCAAATAAATGCTTGCTGAATTTAAGGCATTGCTTTTAGTGATAAGAAACAAGTTTTTTTTTTTGTTGTGATAAAAACTTTTTTAACAATTTCATGAAATCAAAGGCTTTGCCTCTGAATTTAAAAACTTATAGTCTACTAGAGCATAAATTAGTTGTCACAAAGCACACTAACAGTCTTATTCTGGTGATTAACATTTCTGAAACATGGAGTTTGAAAGATAAAACTATTTTATATTTTTAATTATAGCTAGCAATGCCTTTTCTGATGTTGATAGCATTTTTAAAATAATGAGCTTTTGATTTTATTTCAGAATGAAAAATGTTTATGCTTTTCAATACTTTTGCAATCGCTAATCACCAGAATTAGGCTCGAATTTTAATATATATGAAAATACGTTGCCTTTAACTGTTTTAACTGTTTCATATGCTCTTCAAAAAAACACAAAAAAAAACAAAAAAATTGCCTTTTTATAGGCGTTCTAAAAGTGTACCCCTGAACTATTCTTAACTGTAAGAAAACATCTAAATATATGGCTCTGACATACTTTTAGAATTTGCAGTCCTATAGTAGTATTTTCTAAAAAATATTTTTGTAGATAGTTGTTTTCCTTTAATTAACTTATTTAAAGGTTTTCTTACCCTTTTCAAAAAGGTTTACAAAAATAGTCTTAATAGTAGCAGAATAACTGAAAATATTCTATGAAAATGTTCCTAGCTACATTTTATTATAATTAAATTTGGACACAAATTTGTCTGAACCTTACTTCTTTGCAGAAAAATAGCAAATTTTCACTACCTACTGGTAGAAGTCCATCATTTAAAATACATTTCATACTAAACAAATCTGTAGTATAGTCAACTACTACTATTCCTTTACCCTATACTCGCAATTGAACTTACACTTTCTCTCCTTTTGAGGTAAGAAAGTTCATATGAACCCCTTTGAAACTCATATGTCGCACGTTAAAGGCTCACTCTTAAATGAAACAGTCTAGATTTGCAGCCTTATGCTGGCATTATCGTCACAATCAGTTGATACTGAAAAATTGTGATATTTTTGACCCGTCTCTATTGAATCATATTCCGAATAAACTCTCACAAGCAAAAAACTTTAAAAATTCACCTCATAATGGTGTAAAGCTTTTTTCAATTTGACGTTATTTTTTGACAAAGAAATTTTATTCAAATAATTTAATATTATTTAAATAAAATTGAAACGCGGATAAATTGTTGCCGTCGAATAAAAAAAAAATAAAGCGCATCAAAAGAATTACATTGACAAGAACGCATCCAAGAAAACTCATACTCAGGAGAATGGTTTTTAGGAATTCGTTACATACACTCCAACGCATTGACTTCGGCAACCGAGAGACTTTCTGGCCGTGTGTTTATATCATAGCTGTCCAGCAGATGGCTGAGAAGTCGTCTTCTCTCAACAGGTTTCCTTGTTTTAAATATTTCGACGAATTAATTACATAAAACGAACTTCCCTCCTACATTTCGGTAAAATGTTTGTTTTTTATAATATTTTATTTCTGCGAAATTTTTATGAAATCTGTGTTTGTGACGTGCTTAGCTACTCATCACTATTTCGATCTCAATTGATACAAAAAGAGCTTTTTCAAATTGCTCAGAATAGGAATTTGTATCAATTGTGACATTTGTGTCAATTGATATTGAGGTGGCTTTTGTGATTTTGTTAGAATAGAGCTGTTGGTTTCTTCGCAAGATAAACAAAAGTTATCGAGAGCTGATTGAGCTTCGAGAAGGTATTTCGCCATTACCTTTACGAAGCTCCATGATAAGGATCTTACAAGCAAAATAAAACTCACTCACTGCCTCCACCTCTACCTCTACCTCTACCTCTACCTCTACCTCTACCTCTACCTCTACCTCTACCTCTACCTCTACCTCTACCTCTACCTCTACCTCTACCTCTACCTCTACCTCTACCTCTACCTCTACCTCTACCTCTACCTCTACCTCTACCTCTACCTCTACCTCTACCTCTACCTCTACCTCTACCTCTACCTCTACCTCTACCTCTACCTCTACCTCTACCTCTACCTCTACCTCTACCTCTACCTCTACCTCTACCTCTACCTCTACCTCTACCTCTACCTCTACCTCTACCTCTACCTCTACCTCTACCTCTACCTCTACCTCTACCTCTACCTCTACCTCTACCTCTACCTCTACCTCTACCTCTACCTCTACCTCTACCTCTACCTCTACCTCTACCTCTACCTCTACCTCTACCTCTACCTCTACCTCTACCTCTACCTCTACCTCTACCTCTACCTCTACCTCTACCTCTACCTCTACCTCTACCTCTACCTCTACCTCTACCTCTACCTCTACCTCTACCTCTACCTCTACCTCTACCTCTACCTCTACCTCTACCTCTACCTCTACCTCTACCTCTACCTCTACCTCTACCTCTACCTCTACCTCTACCTCTACCTCTACCTCTACCTCTACCTCTACCTCTACCTCTACCTCTACCTCTACCTCTACCTCTACCTCTACCTCTACCTCTACCTCTACCTCTACCTCTACCTCTACCTCTACCTCTACCTCTACCTCTACCTCTACCTCTACCTCTACCTCTACCTCTACCTCTACCTCTACCTCTACCTCTACCTCTACCTCTACCTCTACCTCTACCTCTACCTCTACCTCTACCTCTACCTCTACCTCTACCTCTACCTCTACCTCTACCTCTACCTCTACCTCTACCTCTACCTCTACCTCTACCTCTACCTCTACCTCTACCTCTACCTCTACCTCTACCTCTACCTCTACCTCTACCTCTACCTCTACCTCTACCTCTACCTCTACCTCTACCTCTACCTCTACCTCTACCTCTACCTCTACCTCTACCTCTACCTCTACCTCTACCTCTACCTCTACCTCTACCTCTACCTCTACCTCTACCTCTACCTCTACCTCTACCTCTACCTCTACCTCTACCTCTACCTCTACCTCTACCTCTACCTCTACCTCTACCTCTACCTCTACCTCTACCTCTACCTCTACCTCTACCTCTACCTCTACCTCTACCTCTACCTCTACCTCTACCTCTACCTCTACCTCTACCTCTACCTCTACCTCTACCTCTACCTCTACCTCTACCTCTACCTCTACCTCTACCTCTACCTCTACCTCTACCTCTACCTCTACCTCTACCTCTACCTCTACCTCTACCTCTACCTCTACCTCTACCTCTACCTCTACCTCTACCTCTACCTCTACCTCTACCTCTACCTCTACCTCTACCTCTACCTCTACCTCTACCTCTACCTCTACCTCTACCTCTACCTCTACCTCTACCTCTACCTCTACCTCTACCTCTACCTCTACCTCTACCTCTACCTCTACCTCTACCTCTACCTCTACCTCTACCTCTACCTCTACCTCTACCTCTACCTCTACCTCTACCTCTACCTCTACCTCTACCTCTACCTCTACCTCTACCTCTACCTCTACCTCTACCTCTACCTCTACCTCTACCTCTACCTCTACCTCTACCTCTACCTCTACCTCTACCTCTACCTCTACCTCTACCTCTACCTCTACCTCTACCTCTACCTCTACCTCTACCTCTACCTCTACCTCTACCTCTACCTCTACCTCTACCTCTACCTCTACCTCTACCTCTACCTCTACCTCTACCTCTACCTCTACCTCTACCTCTACCTCTACCTCTACCTCTACCTCTACCTCTACCTCTACCTCTACCTCTACCTCTACCTCTACCTCTACCTCTACCTCTACCTCTACCTCTACCTCTACCTCTACCTCTACCTCTACCTCTACCTCTACCTCTACCTCTACCTCTACCTCTAACTATAATGCTGGTTCCCCTTATGATTTGTGGCTTGTTTTGGCAAAAGAACCAGCTTTTGTCTCTTCCATCTGCTTAAAAAAAACGCCTTCATTCAAGCAGAACTAAAGCATGTTGACGAAAGTGTTCGAGATGTTTGTTGTCTCCTTTCTTCTTTAGGTATTCAATGACTTCCTCAGTTGTAATCGGTGTAATCGACGTTGGATTCATTTATTGCTCTGGTTCCCTGATAACGATTTTGTGCTTTGGATACAGTGAAGGCACTCTTTTCAATATAAATTCCGGGCATTTTTTTTGTGGAGCTTTATATCTTTTTATTTTGGCCATTACGACTCTGTAAGTGATTCCCCTTGTGTTGCTGTCAGCGTCATTGCAAAGCTGAAAACTGACCTTAGCTTCCATACAAAATGATGTCGTCTATATATCAAAACCTTCATAAATTCCACTAAAATTAATTTATTGAATTCATTTTGCACACACTAATTTTGATATTTAAAGCATTATTTGAATTTGAAATTTAGAAAAATTGCATGAAAACCACACATATAAGCCACCCATATAAGCTGTTTTCATACAAAGTGACGTCATCAAAATAATAAAATCTAAATTACTTCAAATACATGTACATTAATGTGTCCGGGTATGTTATCATCTTAATTGTTGTAATTGAACAAATGATATTTAGAAATCATTTCTTGTAGGGTAAAAAAATGAGTCAAGATATATTTAATCTAAAATTTTTTTGTATGAAGACCGACCTGGCCTATTAAAGTTTTTAAAAAATATGTTTGAAATCACTTTTCCAACCAAAGTTAACTTTAAATTTATTGAACATTTAAAAATATTTATTTACCTCCCACAATTTAAAGAATTTTTATAAATTCCTGTTTTTTTTATTTTTATCTCTATAGGAACCCATCGAACTGAAGAAACGTCTCGAAGAGGTGCGTCTGCTCGAATCGCGACGCTCCGCACGTTTAGCCGATCAGGATCGTGATACGGATTTTGCACGCCTAGCCGATATGGGTGGTGATCGACGTAGAACATCGCATAGCATTGATGTGCCGGCCGCTTTGACGCCGCAGCACAAGTAAGTACCAAACAAAAACAAACAACAAAAACTATTATTATCACATTTCAATAGAAATCTATGCCTCCAAGAACAACAAGAAATCCCAAAAACTATTTTTTTTTTTTTTTTTTTTGATAAGCTCAAAAAAGTATGTTACGTCGCATAAAATAGTAATCTTATCTGAGCCAGAGGCAAAAGAATGAATAAAAAAATTTAACAAAAAAAAAAAACTATTAGTTGTCCTTGTCTCAATTTATGCCATTGATAGCAGTCATTCTAAAACGCAATATCTTGGACAGCATAGAAAAATAATGTCGATTAGATCGACTTAGTTTTCATAATTTTTGTTTTTTGTTTTATTTTATTTTAATAAAGCAAAAATGCCGCCACTGTAGACGTTACGACGGCGACGTCAAAAACATGCGCCGCTGATAAGCCAATTTAACAAAACTCAATTTTTTGCTCAAAGCACGCCAAAGCCGCTCACGTGCTACACTCAAACCAAAGAAATTCGATTATTATTGATTATTCATAAATATTATTAATTATTTTTTAATATAGTTTGCTAACTTTTGTCTTTGAGTGTGATTATCACGCGGTCACTTCATTAATGCGCTTTGTACTAGACTAAAAGGTTTTTTATTTTACTTATCAATTCTAATGCGTTGCTTTAGTAGTTATAAAATTTGCAATTGTTTCAAATACAGCCACCATAATAAGGTCAACACCAAATACAATATGATTCGTATACTTACACAAAAAACAAAAAAATTAATATAAAATTTAAACCTTTTCACTTAAAAAACTTTTCACTTTTAGTTATCAAAATTTGGTTCACAGATTAATTTATGTTTAACTTTAAATTTTTGGGGCTATGGAGCAATTGTGGCTTCTGTCATTAATGATTTTTATGACATTCGGAAGCATTCTGTTGAAAAATTACAGTTATTTTTTTAATTTGCTCACATTTTTATAGCCTTCTCCAAAACTAATAGCACGTTGTGACTTTAGTGAAAACTGACGCTTTAGTGCCTAAAACAATTCATTGTTTGTTTAGTTTTATAATTTTGTGCTAGTTTTTGTATGAAAGGCAGAATTGTACCTTGAATTTTCCTTTATAATTTTTCTGTGCTGCTTTGAGCTATGCTTGAAACTCATTGTTAGCATATGCCTTTATTTATTTATTTATATTTCAAGGAGCAATTGTTCTTTTATAGTATTTGGATATTAATTTGTTTTTAAACAAATTTTTTATTTCTTTGGTGACAAACATACGCATAAATTGAGACATTGGTACAATTATGTATCTTTGCATTTTAAATAAAACAATATTTTTTGCCAAGGCACAATTGCACCTTTAGTTTTATAGTAATTTATGCTAAATAAATAGCTCAATACATTAAATTCATGTTATTTTTTATGAATTTTTCATTGTTTTATTTACCATTAATATACTTATAACGAGATATGAAACTCTTGGAGCAATCCTTCATATATATTTTTGTGTGTCACAATTTACTTAGATGCATGTTTATCTGAAAATATTTTTAAGCATTTTTCATCATTTTTAGTCGTGCTTTATGTCACAGGGTAACTGGTGTATGCAGAAAATTTGCATTTTTTTATGTTTTATGAGTGAAAGCGCAAGAATTGCTATCTTTAACTTAAGAATTCTCTTTTGGGAGATTTTTTTCTATACAGGCACCAATACTTGAGCGCAAGGCAACACATAATGTGTTTAAAGTTCGCAATACCCTCAATTTTTATATTAAATTCAGTCTTATATGTCAAGGTGCAAGCCTTAAGTATTACTCATATAGCGAGCAATGCTTGTAAAAAGTTATTTTTATTTAAATTTTAAACTATAAATGCGTGCTTTTCTAAAGTTAATATTAGTTTCCTCATTATTAAAATTATTTTGGTTACTAAATTGCAAGGAGCAAGGCTTAATTTACGAGCAATAACTGTGAACAATTTTTTTCTATGAAAAACTTTAAATTTTAATCATTTTTTTGGCCAAGTCCCGAACAATTATTAACTTATTTATTAAAATATCAATTGTTAATAAGCATTACTGAAGGACCCGCAATATTCATACTTTAAGCAATATTGATTTTTGCTTCAGTTTTGTTTAATGTGGCTTTAAATTGCTTGTATTTTCAATTGAGCAATTATTGCTCATTAAGTGTTTTTGAAGCTCTCAGAGCCAACTGTCTCAAAATTAGTGAGCAATCCTAGACATTTTCTTTTTAAGATACTTTGTCTTTTGAATTTCTGATTCAGGATTCAGTATGTATGTGAATTATGAATTACATTAAGTTTTGCTCCTTAAGGATTGGAAAATAAGGAAAATATGAAGTTTAAAGAAATTTCACTAACTTGATTGCATCTTTTAATTTAATTTTTTTCTACTTATAAATAAATACTTGAATTTTTAATGATTTCATTGGTAAAGTCCTAAACAATTATTAAGTTATTTATTAAGTGATCAACTTTAAATGAGCAATACTGAAGTACCCGTTATATTCATACTTAACTTTGTCTCATATGTCAAGGAGCAATTTTCCAATATAGCTCATATAGCGAGAAAATCCTGTAAATAATTATTTTTATGATAGACTTGGATCAATTAATGCACGTTTCCTTAATCTAAAGACTAGTTTGCTCCTTTAAAATAATGATTTAAATAGTGAGCAATAGACATTCAAAATTGATTTTGAATCCTTGATTTCAAAGATAAAATTTATTAAGTCTTGAACAATTTAGTTTCTATGCAGTTAACATTTTAATACAGTTTTCAAAAATAATTTTATTGAAGTTGCCTAACATTTCTCCACGTCTCCAGCAAAGCTTATGCAGAGCACATGTATGGATTGTCTGTGACAGCTACTGATTGAAACTAATCAAATTCGAATAAATATGCAATAATTATAAATAAACGCAGTTAAAAATTTAAAATAATAGAATAAAAGTATGAAAAAAACAGAAAAAAAAATTAAAGATTGCAAAAGATATGAAGCAAGAATTAATAATTAAGACTAACCGAGTATTGTATGGAAAAAATAAAATTGTAGACTTTAGTTTTTGTAGAGATTTGCACTTCGCACTTCGTCTTATCAAGCGCTCACAAAACGCCCCACTAACGAGTGAAGACTGCCCCCACTCCACACAAACACCCATAAGCACTCTGCATAACAACAACAATGACTACAACAAGTTGTTCACTTAGCAGTTGCTGTCTAGTTCTTGTTTATTTTGAATGTCTATCAAATAATAAATAAATATATATTAATACATAAACTGCCAGATAGCTTATTTTTGTCTTGAACTAATACGTGTTTTTTGTTTTGTCTTTCGTTATGACGCTCTTTGGAAATGCGGAAATAGTAAATATTTTTGTTATTTACTTTTGTTTTGCGCGCCGCAACTGTATATATTTATAATGAATGACGTGCCAAAAAAACAAAAAAGCCGGAATTTTTTTTCAATGTTTTGTTTGTTTGGTGCGATATTTAGTTTCTTGGGGAATTTTTAATAAGCAATTATTTTGAATTGATTAGAAATTTAATGTTTAAAGCTTAGAAGTTCCGAAAAAATTCCCCTCATTTTTAAAATTGTTCCCAAGCGTTCAGTTTTAATCATTTATAAAGAAGAAAGACGAGTTGAATTTTTTTATTTTGTTGTTTGCTGAGTCAGCCTGTTGTGTATATTTTTATTTTGTTTTTTTTTACTAGATTTTGATCTTAGCTTTAACAGCAACTTAACCAATTTTTTACAATTATTGGCAACACTGACGTCTAATTTGCAACACGTTGTTTTTAACCATTACGTCAGCAAGAAAACCTGTAAATATTATTGTAATTAACAACAAATAAGCAGCAACAGTTAATAGCCGGTATTGATTTGTGACAACAGCAAAACCAGAAAAATACGGTAGTAACTACTTTTTTCCTGGGAAAAACAACTTAAAGAAAACGTAAACAAAAAAGAAAACTGAAAGTCATTAAAAAGAAAAAAACAACAACAAAACTATTCATGTCTACAATCAACAACATAGCAATAAGAACAACTTTAATATCTACTCTGCTCTCGCAATATATATAATATCTTTGTTACAGTGAAATAAAAAAAATTCAAAATTAGAGAGCAATACCTAAATTCCTTGTATCAAACCCATTTTGTCTTATAAAAACATAAATTTAAGCCTTGGCATTAATTTTTTGACGGTTTACTTTATGATGTTTACTTGGCGCAATTATTGCTCACTGAATGTTTTTTAACTTTATCGTAGTTTTTTGTTAAAATTTGAATAATCGTTCACTGAAGTTCTCTACAATTGTTCAACTCATAAACGTTGAAAAGCAAGATATTATTAAATAAAGATATAAATATCAGGTCTCCAAATTTAAAAAAAAAAAACACCAAAGTATAAAATCTTAATTTAATTTTTTCTTTATTTTCAATTCAAACAGTATTGCTCATTAGGCATTATTCAAGCTCTTATAAGCCAAGAGTTTACAGTTTAGTGAGCAATTCTAAGAGTTTTCTTCAAAATATAATTTTATTGTGACTTTTCAATTCAGTAATGAATTTCGGATTTATTATTCTAATATTTCTTGATGTAATTCTTGCTCCTTCATTTTCCAGGCTCAATTTTTCAAAACGTGTGTTTTAAAGAAATTTCGCTGGTCCTTAATCAATCAATTTCTTAATCAATTCTTAAAAAAAAATTTTATTTCTGTCATTTAATAGCTCAGGAAAATAACTAAAGCCCATTTTATATGTTAGAGAGCAATCTTGCGCACCATTAAATTTAGACCTTTTTCTTGTGAATTTGGTATTGACTATTAATATTTTTAATAATTTGTTATAGTATTGAATGAAGTTCTCTACAATAAGAGTTGAAACCTAAACGTCTTCATTGTGTAGTCATAATTTGAATACTAGAACCCCAAAATTAAACAAATTTCTAAACATATACATAAGGGTGCAATCTTTGAATTTTTAATATACAGTCTTTATTTCTTGTGACTTTTATATCGGCCATAGCCACCTTAATTTTTACTTCTGTATTGTTTTATGCAGCTTTTAATTGTTTGTATTTTCAATTCAGCAATTATTGCTCATTAAGCGTTTTCAAAGCTCTCAGAAGCAAACAGTCTCAAAATTAGTGAGCAATCATAAAAATTTTATTTGTAATACACTTTTTCTTGTGAATTTTTGATTCGGTATTCAGTTTTTATGTGAAGAAAAAAAATAATGATTTTTGGATTCATAATACGAATATTTCTTGTGGACATTCTTGCTCCTTACGAATTTTTCAAACTCTGTTTTTCAAAATTTGTATTTTAAAGAAGTTTCATTGATAATTGCATCCTTTCATCAGCTCTGAAGCAAAATTTGTTACTATCTTTAAAAATTAAGCAAAAACAATTAATTAAACCCATTTTTAATAGAAGGGAGCAATTTCTCGCACCATTAAATTGAAATTTTTTTTATTGCTTGTACTGTGTATTTATTGTACTGACTATCAATATTTATACTAATTTTTAATATTATTGTGTGAAGTCTTCTACCATTTTTCAACTCCTAAACATTAACCATCCTAGAATCATAATTTGAATAATAGGCCCCCAAAGTTAAAAATTTCTTAAGATATATATAAGGGAGCAATCTTTGAGTTCATAATTTAAAGTCTATATTTCCTATGACTTTCATATCGGCTAAAGTTATATTAACTTTTGCTTCAGTTTTGTTTAATGTTGCTTTTAATTGTTTGTATTTTCAATTAAGCAATTATTGCTCATTAAGTGTTTTTCAAGCTCTCAGAAGCAAACAGTCTCAAGATTAGTGAGCAATCCTTAACATTTTCTTTTTAAGATACTTTTTCTTATAAAATTTTTGATTTTGGTATTAAGCTTTTATGTGAATAATGAAGTTTGGATTTATAATATGAATAATTCTTTCAATTTTCTTTTTTCCAAAATTTGTATTTTAAAGAAATTTCACTAACTTGATTGCATCTTTTACTCAACTGTGTAGCAACATTTGTTGCTATCTTTAGAAATTAAGGAAAAACAATTAATAAAACCAATTTTTTTATACAAGTGAGCAATTTTGTGAAACATTAAAATGTGCCCTTTTTTCTAATGGATTTTTATAACGATTATTACAATATGAACTAATTTATTCGTTCTTAAAATACAGTATTAGTTTTATTATATTATTTATTTGAATTTTCTATGGCGCAATTATTGCTCATTCACCACTTTTCAGAGAAATAATCCTTTTTTCACTAACAAAAAATACACTACAGGAGCAAGTCTGAAAATTAATCAATTCATCAACTTAATTATCTTTTATTTCAGACAAAACATTGCCAAGGAGCAATCCATGCCATCTTAATCCTACTATTCATTAAATGGTTTTTGTTCTAACATGTTTCGCCAATGTGTTAGCTTGGATTATGCATAAACCCTGCATTATTTACATCAAAAGATCATATGTTTGCAATTTTATTGCAAATCTATGTGTCGCTATGTTCTTAATTAACAACATTAATCGAAAATCCTGCGCACAAGACAAGCTTTGCATTTGAGCAGTATTTGGAGCAATTTTTCGGAAATCATCTGCTAAATTTAAAATTTAAAGCCAATATTTGAAGCTCTTAATTGCAACTCCGTTTCAATATAAAAGACTGGGAGCAATTTTTCAACTTTTTAACCCTTTACTTGATCAATTGTTCTTAAAAACAAAATAAGCAACAATCCTTCCGAAATAAACTGTTTTCATGTAATTTAAGCAAATAATTTGAGTCTTCTTTATCAATACTTTTGCTTCAATACAAAAGGAAATAGCTACTTTTTCACTTTTCAATCTTCGACTTTAATATTTAAGCAATTGAGCAATCTTTTTTTAATTGAATCATAGTAACGTTTTAGTCAACATGTCTTTATGTTTTCAAAAACCGTAAATTTTTTATTTGGTATATAAAATGAAATATATATAAATTCATTTATAATATTATTCTTGTCAAGGAATAGTTCCTAAAAATAAACACAGTCATTTAAATGTTCTATAGTTAGGTACTCTTGTGTCTAAAGGCAAGGGACTAGAGACATTTTTCTGAATTTTTTTCTTTTTATTCAACTCAAATTTATTTACCAATACTTGAAACGAAAATGTTTATTTTATCAGTGTTTGCTGTTTATAGTACTGGTTTTGCCCTTTTCAATATAACTTTTTGCCAGAAATTTTTATATGAAAGTCAGTGCGCAATTGCTCTTGAGAGTGATATGAGATCTAAGGGAAATGATATGAGTGTTTTATTTAAAAAAATTTACTTTGTAAGTTATATAATAAGATCGATTTGTTCAGAAAATATTTTTTTTATTTAAAACTGGAAGTATTTCTGGTAAAAGTACTTATTAAAATGTCTTAGTGCAATTGTGCTTAAAACTCTTTCAGTTTTTTGTGTAAAATACTTTTTCTAAGTGTTTCAATAAGAGCGTACCTAATTAGGATAGTAATTTTTTGCAATCCAAAATGGTTTTTTACAATTACATTTCAAAGAATATAAGTGAGCAATTGTGCTTTAGTTTAAAAAAGTTATTTTATTTATAAAAAAAATACTGTCTGATTCCTCTTACAGACTACTTTTGCACGAGATTAATTTCCTGTTGAATTTAAACAAAAAACAAATTGTGTGCGCAATTGCTCTCTAATGTAAAATTAATTATTTTGTTAAAAAGAGGTTTCACAATACTGTTATGATACAGAAAAAATTTAATTGAATGTCCTATTTATTTGAAACTGTATATAAGATGAAAATTTTTGTGCGCAATCGGCTTTTAATTGATATGATTTATAAGTTGTATTTAAAAAGATTCTCAACCAAAAGTGCAAGTCTTACGATGCTTAAATGTGTATTATGATTATATATATCATACAAGGTTTCTCTACAGAAATACTTATAAAACGTGTCAGTGAGCAATTGTGTCTAAGTTAAAATTATTATATTTTTTGTCATAAAACTGATCTATGAATAAAAAATTTGCATGATTACGTTAGAAACGATATTTGAGTTTTTTTTTAATTTTTGAACATTCCATTTTTAAGCTATTTAGCAGTTTACTGCCAAGGCGCAATTCTTTTGAAAACTTGTAAAGCACATAGCAGCAACGACCGCAGCGTAAACTAGCAAAATACATTAATTTGCTAGCGATTTTATCAGAGATACAAAGTTGTGAAAAATTTGCTTAAAATCAGCACTACTTAATAACGCGAGGCTTTTAAGAACGGCCGCATTTTGAATGAACACAACAATTATTACATTTATATTCTATGAATTTTAATTTTTCATATTTTTGTTTTTTAAGTGAAATGTTAAGAAAAATCAATTCTTAAACGAGGTCAATAATATTATTGATGCAGAACAGTATAAATGTTATAAAAATAATATCTTAACATTTTAATAAAATTACAAAAGATACATAATTTTGACTCTGGAAGTGTAAGTTTTTTAAAACTTTACCGTTTCTCATTGATTCTGCACATTTGAGTGTTCGGTTATGCACGAATGATTAAAACGTTTATCTCCGAAGGTTATTTTTTTTATAAGCTTTTAATTTAATTCAAGGTGATTTCTTATGATATGCATTTAAAAAGAGCTTTTTGGGTTAAAAGTTTAATGCTTATTGTGCATTTTTATATTTTTTTTTTTTTCAACAATTTACAGTGCAGCACATTTAATGTACCATAAAATTGTTAAAAATAACTTATAACTAGAAGCTTTGTTTGCTCTTAAGTTGAATTTGTATCTTGCAGATACATACATGCTTTAATTATAAATTCATTCAATTCTTTTTTTATTTTTTAGTAGCTTTTAACAGCTAATGCAGTTTGCAATTTCCGCTGCATTATTCTGACAACAAAATACCGTTGTTTCTTCGTTAAGTTATATTTGTATCCATGGCTTGTAAAGCTTTATTGATTTGTATCTTTAGAGTGAAAGTGCGCTTTGTTCGGTAATTGCTGCACGTGCAGCTAACAAAAAGCTATTTCGAACTTTCCATTAAATTCGAAATGTGTTCGGAACTCTGTAGCATCAGCATTTATGTAACTGTAAAGCACATTTTTTTTTTTTTGTATTCATTTTATTATCATAAATAAAAGCAAACTTAATTTCAAGATATATTTCTGCACATTTTCATCAATCTGCAACAACTCAATTGCTAGCCATCAAAATGAAGTTAACGGCATTAGCTTATGATCAACCAATTGCCGCCAGTCGCCTCAAGCCGCGCCCACTTTTCAGCAACAATTGTAAAAGCATTAAATGTATGCCCCTCAGCTAGTAGTGTTTTCTTACTACTTATTTTTCTTCTCTTTTATTGTTGTATTTGTATAATCATTTCTGTTTTTTTTCCAACAATTTATACAATTGCTGCAATTGGTACGCATGCAATTTCTAGTTCTCCATGTTGCCAGTATCACCATGTTTAAGCCATGTTTGCAAATAATTCCTAGGAAGTCCGTCAGCAACAACGATTGTCGGCTTGTATGGGACACGAATTGTGGCTTGATATCGCTGTGTGTGTGTGGAAATTACACCAAGAGCTGCCTAGATTGAGTTGTTGTCTTTGTTATTGCACTAAGATTTGCTAGTGTTATTATTCTTTTTGTTTGTTGTTGTTGTTGTTGTTGTTGTTGTTTTTGTCTTATTCAAAAGCTTGCTATTCATGTCACGATGTAGCAGCGCGTTTCACCAACGTATAAACCTGGTCATGCAACTTAAGGCCCCAATTATGATTCTTTTATTGCTTTTAAATAAATTATACATTAAATTTTTTCAAACATTACTTAGCTTTCGGAAGATATTAACAAAATTTAGTTTCTATAAAGTGCTGTATTGAGCGTGCAAGCTTCGTAAAGTATGATTTTATTCAATTTTCAAAATTTAAAAAGTTGTGCTGTTTTGTGCTCGGATTGTGCTGCAATGTGCCATAAAAATATTAAAAAATGTATCTTGAGCATGTAAAGACACTTTTAAACGTAGATCGAATATCTTAATCAAATTAGATTAACTTAATTACCAAAAATTATCAGAATTAACTTGAAGCACGATCAAATCCATCCAAAAAAAGCTTTGAAGCTACATATATAAGCTTAAGAAATGTGTTAAAATGTATTTAAAAGAAAAATTATTTAAATAAATCATAAAAGCTCACACAGGTTATTTGAATATGTTCTTCATAACGTAACTAATTTTCCAAAAACAATTTTCAAAACACACCATAAGCCCTTTTTTGTTTTGTTTAAAAAAAAATGTTGAATAGATACATAAAAATTTTTAAGCATGAAAAATGTTGCATTCTATCCTTTCCTATGTGTTTTTATAAAGCTTTGAAAGATAAATAAAAAGCTTTGAAAACTTTTTATAAAGAAAGTTATAAAGAAAGTTATATTTGAAAGCTTTTCACAAAGCTTTGAAAGCTTTTTATAACGCTTTGAAATCTTTTTATAACGCTTTGAAATCTTTTTATAACGCTGTGAAAGCTTTTCATAACGATTTGAAAGCTTTTCATAACGCTTTGAAAGCTTTTCTTAAATCTTTGGAGGCTTTTTATAAAGCTTTTAAAGCTTTTAATACAGCTTTGGAAGCTTTTTATAAAGCTTTGGAAGCTTTTTATAAAGCTTTGGAAGCTTTGACGACACATAAAAAAGCTCTTCATAAAGCTTCAAAACTTTTTAACTTTAAATAACGCTTTGAAAACTTATCATAAGTTTTGCAAGTTTACCATAAAGCTTTTTAAGCTTTCCGTAAATCTTCAAAAGCTCTTCATAAAGCTTTGAAACCTTGTACTGAAGCCTTGAAAGTTTTTCATAAAGCATTGAAAGGTTTCATATAGCCTTGAAAGCTTTTCATAAATCTTTGAAAGTCTTTCCTATGACTTTGAAATCTTTATTCATAGGATTTTATAAATCTTTTAACTATTTTTAAAACTTTCTTAGCTTTTTATCAAGCCGTGGAAGTTTCAAAATCACTTTGTAAGCCCATTGCTTTTGAAAACTTTTAATATATCTTTGAAAGCTTTTCAGGGCACTTTTGAAAATTTTTATGAAATTCTTTTTTTATATATTGTCTTATTTTTACTTATAAAAGCCTTTTATAAAACTTTAAAAAGTTTAAAAACATTGAAAGCTAAAAGCTTTAAAATATTTTTCTAAGAACTTTGAGAACTTTTAAGAAAGCTTCGAAAGACTTTTATAAAGCTTTTAAAATTGTTTGCTGATTATGTATGCATTTTAAATCCTTTGTACAACCCTGCAAAATTTAAGGGCATTAAATCTGAAATCTGATTAGGTAGAATTTATAACTAAAGCTTACACTACTAAGCTATAAAAGTTAAACAAAGCGTTTTATTTAATATATTGATGAAGTTCTACCTTAAAAAAAAATCTTTCATAAAACATTAAGATTTCAAAAGCTTTGCAAATATTTTCTGATTTTATATAAGCAGTTTTTAAAGCTTTATACTTATTTTTTACTATTAATAAATTTTTTAAAGGTTTTTATAAAGCTTTTAAAAGCTTTTTATAAAGCTTTTAAAAAGCTTTTTTTGTAATTTTTAAATCCCATTCCAAACTATTGCAGAATTGTACGAATCTTTAAAAGCTTTTAATGAAGTTATGATCAATTTTTATAGAACTTTTAGAGTTTTTAGAAATTTCGAAAGCTTATAATGTGAAAGCTTTTTTTAACATATTTTAATAGCTGTTATAGCTTACAAAGCTTTTTTAAAAATTTTATAAATGTTTATATTTGTGAGCTTTAAGCTTTGCTCTGCAAAAAGCTATGTTGTAATATAAATTAAACAAAAGTTTTTCACGTAGTTCTACAAAATATTTGTTTCTAGAGAAATCAAACTTAAAAGCTCATTTAAACATGCAGTTTCTTTAAGCGCTTTAATTGTTCATCACATTTCAAACTATTGCAAAATTATACGAACCTTTAACAGCTTTTAATGAAGCTTTGATAAATTTGTATAGATCTTTGTATCGATCTAAGAGTTTTTATACATTTTTAAAGCTTATAATGAATGTAGATGTGGAAGCTTTTTAACATATTCTAATAGTTGTTTAGCTTTAAAAGCTCTTGTTAAAAGTTTATAAATTTTTTTGTATTTATGAGCTTTTAAGCTTTGCACTGCAAAAACTTGTGTCGTAATTTAAAAAAAAACAAAAGTTTTTCAAGTAGTTCTACAACAGATTTGCTACTAGAGAAGTCAAACTTAAAAGCTCATTTAGACTTTAAGTTGCTTAAAGTGCTTTAAGTTTCCCATAAAATTGCTGAGAATATAATTTTTTTAAAGCTTTTGCGAGCATAACTTCTTGTTAGCTTAATTTCTTAAATTTGTTTTAAAGTTTAAAGTTATTGAAAGCTTCTTTTTTGCTTCTTTCTAAAGCCACTCAATGTATTGTCTGAGTTAGTTTTGCATCTTATTGTATTTATAACAGAAAAAAATGTTCTTGCACTTTAAAAACATTAAATTTTATTTGTTGCATTTAGCTTATAAAAGCTTAGATGACTGAAAAGCTTTTCTTTATCAAACAACTAAATGTAATTAATTTTGTTTATAATTGCTTTTCTTGATAATATTCTTATACGCGCAGAAACTGCTTAGAAATGCATAAATAAACTATTTTCACTATAAAGCTTTGTTTGCAGCTTGAACTCATAGCTTTTAATGATAATTGTGCTGCTTGCAAGGCAATTTGAATGAATTTTTATGTACTGCCTTTTACCATTACTTTTTTTCAAAGCTGCTATTTGCATTTGTTGTTTTGCAATGACAGTGTTTTGATGTTGTTGTTGTTGTTGTTACAGTTTATGCAATTTTTTGTTGTTGTTTCAGTTATTGTTGTTGTAATTGCCTTCACATGACTAGCCTAGGGCTTGCTCAACCAACTAACCAACTATCAAAATCTATCTATCGACTTCTTATATGTTGACCCTGCAAAGCTTTGCAAAAGCTACAAATAAATTAAGCTAAATTGTTGTGTCACGATTAATTCGGCGATATTCATGCATCAGCAAAACGAAACGAAACGAATTTAGTTTTTATTTTTTCTTTTTTTTGTTTTTTTTTTAGCGCAAAGTCTGGCAACATTCAATGGCAATTTGCATTGATTTGAAGTTGTATTTTGGTTGTGGAATTTATAGCTAATGAAGGGATTTAAAAACATTTAGAAGGTTTTTTGTTGTGTGTTTTTTTTTTTTTTTTGCATATGACTTGGAAAAAGAAGGTTAAGCTGCTTGGCTTGTTATTGTTTTGGATTTTTTGCTGTATTTTATTATTGTTGCTATTGTTATTGCAAATGCATTTCTTCATTTTCTTATAGTTATTTTTGAATTTTGCCATAAATGCTTAAATTTAAATGCAGTTAATAAAATTTAATTTACTTGCTTAGCTAGCTTTTCAAAAAGTTTTTTATTCAAAAAGCATAGATTTTTAAGATGATTTCTTTTAATATGCCAAACATGCAACATTTTAGCTTTAAAACTGTTAACAAAAGCTGCCTAATCAATTACTTTGAGTGTGCTTTTGAAATGCAGCTCATGTTTTTATGGCCTGTTAATGTTAAGTGGTTAATAATAAATAATTATTTTATTTTTTCATAACCATGAATTAACATGAATTAACCATATAAAAAAACACAACGTCCAGCTTAACCAAGCAAACTTTCAACTAGTGCGTCGCTCTGACGGCCTATAACTGCATTCATTTCGCGTAGCCATGGTCAACAACTGTTTATCTCCGTCAAGTTCTACGCATAGCCGACAATTGAACACGAGAATAACAACAACAACAAATACCGTTAAATTGTAGGCTGCTTCCTGGCTACATGCCACATGCATGCTAAATAAGCGCTGCCTGAAGTTGCGCTACATGTTGTACACAGTATGTGCGTAAAAGTACGCGTCTTGTGCAGGCCGCCATCAGATGGACGTCACCAGCTGTTGGCGAACAGGAACGCCCTTAGAAAAACATGAGAAATAAAAGAGTGACAAATACTTTGGAGTAATATTAGTAGAGAAATACAAAGAAAAATGAGTAAAAGAATTGATATAGAATACAAACCGGGTTTCCTCTATTGCAACGCATGTTGTTGCGCCTGCGCAGTGCAAGCAAACGCAAAGTAGGTGCAGCATGATTGGCATAACGTGCATATGTGCCTGTGTGTGTGTTTCTTTATGAGCTCATTTATGTGGGAACCAGTGCCAACAAAGCTGTTAACATGGCTTAAGCGGAGAAGTTTATTGAATACAAAGTCGACCTGTTTTCTGTTGAAGAAAACTTAAGACTATAGAACATTCTGTTTGAAAATATTCTAAAGCATATTTAATAGCTGTATCGTATGGCATTTTAAATTAATTTGTTTTTCTACACTTTTCTTCGTCTCAGATTTGATAGATTTAAGGCGTCTCAATTTTGTCGGTATTTCTCACATAAGCACGCAATTGTTACTTTGCTTCTCTGGCTGATTTGAATTTCGGTTTAAAAGCTAAGCTTCACAGCTAGTTAGTCAACATAGTTGACATGTTTCCAACATGATGATCACTAGGAAGTTGTCGCTTTTTAAAAAGCAGTCCGCAAAATAGTTTATTTTATTAAAAACTAACGTTGCCAACAGCTGTCAAGCTATTTTACTATTTTCGTTAATATCAGCTGCTGTCTACGTGCAAATTAATGCAATTTAAACAAGCTCAGAGCGTAGCTGAGACTAGCTTGTATTGAGCTATACAGATGCTGCTAATGCCTTCTTTTTTGAGTTGGATAGTGTAAGAATGTATGCGTAACTGAAATAAATTTGATTTCCAAATTTAAGACGATACATGTTTTGCCAACGAAGTGAAATCCATATATTTCCAAAAAATTTTATATAAATTCAATTTTTTTAAAAACTTGCTATTGGTGAGAGTTTTTCTTGTCGACACTAAAAATTAAACTTTAAAATTTAAAATATCTTTCAATTTCTACTAACCAAACACATCCTTATGCAGACCCGTAGCCAAGTAGGAGTTTTTTGGCTTAAAACAAGTAAAGAAAGTCTAAAGTCGGTCTAGGCTGACTATGAAATACCCTAAACCTACTTATTTTAAAAAAAGAAAAAATATTATTGAAAATTGGCATGTCACTGGGCGGATGAAGCCTATATTTTATATTCATTTAAATGTTGATGAAAAACTTAAACATACCAAGTTTTATTCCTGTGTCTCACAGTTAATGCCTATGTTGTGCTTTCGCTATGGGAGGTGGGCGTGTTCATGGACGGATTACTCTCAATTTTTGAACACACTTTAGTTTTGGTATAAAATGCACACGTACCAAATTTGATCTCTCTATGACAAAAATAATGCCATTTATGAGTTACTTATGAGTTTTAAACTTTTTGGATTGTATGGGAGGTAGGCGTGTCCGTTAGCGGATGACGTCCATTTTTCAAAAAGATCTTTGTTGTGTCATAAAAAACATACATGCCAATTTTTATCTCTGTAGGTTAAACAGCCGCCCAGCCGCGGCGAAAAGTTTTTTCAATAAAAAATTTCTCTGATCGGTCACCACCTCTCTGCAGACAATGGCAAACCTCAGAGAGTAAATAATGCCATGTAAAGCTTCTTGAGAACATGAACTTTAGCCGTTCGGAGTCGGCATAAAATATGTAGGTCCAGTTCTCGGTCAATTGTGTGCAAACATTTAATAACACACACAGCACAATTGATCATAAGAAGCTCGGTCAAAGTCCTTTCAAGGGCTGAAATGGCCAATTTGTTTTTTTTTTTTTAAACAGATGCTTATTTATTGAGTTTTCAATTTTTGGGTTGTATGGGAGGTGGGCGTGTCCATGAGCGGATGACACCCATTTTTCGAAGACATCTTTGTGTTGGTACAAAACACAAACACACCAATTTTTACTGTTAAAATTATGAGCTTACTTGTGCAGTTTTCAATTTTGCATTGTATGGGAGGTAGGAGTTGCCGTGGGCGGATGATGCCCATATTTCAAAGCCATCTTTTTTTTGTTATAAAAAACTTACGTGCCAAATTTTATCTGTGTTGGTTAAACATAGGCTTATTTATTGGCTTTTCAATTTTTGGGTTGTATGGGAGGTGGGCGTGTCCGTGGGCGAATGACACCCATTTTTCGAAAACATCTTTGTGTTGATACAAAACTCATACATACCAAATTATATTGTTGTAGTCTTGTTGTGAGCTTATTTATGCAGTTTTAAGTTTTTGCGTTGTATGGGAGGTAGGCGTGTCCGTGGGCGGATTCCAAAAATATTCAATAGTACAGATCCTTGGGTGCATGTGACCATGTGTATAAAGTTTCATCCAATTATCTCGACTCCTTCTTCTTATCCTGTGTTTACGGACAACACACAGACGGACGGACGGACATAGATAGCTCGACTCACGTGGTGACGCTGATCAAGAAAATATATACTTTTCTATACCGGACTCTTTTCGTTCTATGCGTTACAAACGTTTGATCAAAGTTAATATACTCTACCCTTTCAGGTAAAGGGTATAAAAATTGATAGAAAAATGGAAAGATTAAGTAGTTTCGGCGATATTTCAGATATTTTTTAAAATCTTGATGCAGATAATGTGTTTCAAATGTTAAGTTCAATTTTAATTGTGATCTTGTTTTGATTTACTTAATTTGATCAATTCAAGCTGTTTGCGATGGTGCTTATGTTAATTTACTGTTTTATCACAATTATTGTTTAACTAAATATTACTTTGACATGAAAACTATGCAAAAAAGAGCTAAAAGTGCATTAATTACAAAAGTCAGATTTGAAGTCAGATTTCAAAACCACAAAAACATACCCAATATGATATAAAAATTATAATAAAAAAAAAACTGCATAGAAAAATTTGAAAATTATAAAATAATTAGTGGTCAAGCAAAAATTTGGGGGCCTCGGTAGTCGAGTGTTGAGCGTGCTTGACTGCCAACCCAGTGGTTCCGGGTTCGAATCCCAGTCTGGCCATGGTCCTACGCTTTTACCTTTCTTTAATAATTTTCTCATTTATAATCAACTGTAATTAAAACTTTATCAAAATATACGACTTTGGAAGTTGTAACATTTAAAAGAATATGTTGATGATGTGGAAAACGCTAATAGAAAACGCGCTAATTTTGTAATGGTGAAAATTAACGTTTATGTAGTTTCTAGTTTAGTATCTCAAAAATGTTACAATGTATCTGTGATCTATGTATGTTATGTATCTTTATATACATATTTATCTATGCCTCTATCTTCTTCTCATATTATCTCTGTTTTGTTAAATCTTCATTTCTTTCAGTTCATGAAACATTTCACCCGAAAACGCTATAAAATTTGAATATTTTATCTAGTTAGAAACAACGTTAACGCTAACAAAAATAAGTTTCTAGCTAAAATAACCCACTGACCTCGATGCTACGCATTTATTAACAGAATTTTTAATGAAATTCTCCAATACAAAGTTTTTTTTTTTGTTGGTTTTTTCTATCTATTTCGTTCAAGCGACTCAATTTCATACGCACACGCAAACTTCACGGCATGCGTGTTGTTGATTTCATCAAAAAATAAGTAGAAATACGAAAAAAAAAATGCAAATTATAGGCTTTGTCATTTTTGTATAAAACAACAAAGCTGCTAAACCTGAAAAATAACACACAGAAAAAGTGTAAAAAAAAGCAATATTAGTCGTTAAACAAACAAGCTTGTCGAGAAGCTGAAACTGTGAGTTGTTGTTGTCTCGATAAATTTAAGATATTTAAATAATTGATGCTGTTTAAACTTAACAATATTTTACTTCCGCTTATTTCAGATATACAATCTAGCCAAATAAGAGTATGTTATTTCAAAAAGACTATTTCTCTGCGTCGAATATGATTGATTTGCTTTTATTTGCAAAAGTTTTGTCTTTAACTTTTTGATTTTGTTGCTTTATGAGTTTTTTGTTGACTTTTTTGTTGTTCACTGATAAGCAGCCAACTAAACGGAAATGGCTCATTAACGTGTTTATCTAAGGCAACAATAACGTTTTGACCTTCTTTTCGCAGAATTGTTTTTTGTGATTTGCTTTTAATGAATGAACTGCAAAGTGTAGAGAACAGCATGACGTTATCGCAAAGTGTGGCAATAGATAAATTTTTTTTTCTATAAGTTTTAAGTCGGCAATTTAAAATTTTTTTTTTTCCTAAAGATAACAATCTTAAAAGTTCTCAGAACCTAAAAGTAAAATATGTTTGATTCAGTTATCAATATCCTGTGCCGAAATTTTAAACAAAAGTTTATACAAGTAATTCCAAAATGTAGACAAATATTTGGCGTTCATAACAATGTTTTGAAAAGAAAGCTCATTATTCAATCAATATCAACTTAAAGTATCTATTACAACTCTTTAAAAAATATATATTGTGTAGGCAAAAGAAATCAATAACAATAAAGAATAAATTTTTTGAAATTTTGCAACTAGCAAAAGAGTAGAAAAACACTGCTTGAACAAGTGAAAAGCTTTTTGGGTAATTCCGTTTTGGTTTTCCTGCGGTTAAGCTTATTAACTTATCAAAGCAAGTGGACTGCATAAACCACAGAGACTACTGATGAGTCGGAGTAGCGTCCGACGAAACCATGGTCTAGTTTGCTCGGTTTGTTCTGCAAAGAACATTGTTGTTGTAGCAGCCTGTTTGACTTCAACAAATTATTTGGCATCAAGCTCTAAAAATAATTCTTAAAAAATATGTTTTTTAAGAATTATAAAATAATAGAAATCAATAACCTTTTTGTCCTTAAATCGTTAACCAGCAGCTTTTATTATTTATTTTTAGCCTAATACAACTTAATCAAGTTGTCACAAAATTGCTAAAAGCTTAATTTTAAAAACATTTTGATTAAAAATACATTTTAATTTAGCAGCAACAAAAGAATTTGCATTCAATTTATTTCAAATTTCAAAAATTGGTTCAAAAAACTCATAAACTCAAAGCAATACTAATTTTGAACCTTATGTGAAAAAAAAAAATTAAATTAAAGCTTTCCGAAAATATGAAAAAAAATAAAAACAAAAACGCAAAATTCGCCGGGTAGAACGCACAGTAGTGTGGCAACAAAAGAAAACACAAAATATATTAAACAAACACAAAATTGCTGCCAACTTTGTTTATGATGTGTTAAAAAAAGAGATAAAAGCAAAAAGAAAGAAAAAGCTATTTTGGTACAACTTGCGTGTGTTTTTTTTTTTGTTTTCTGCCACATGATCTTGCATAAAAATTTCGCAGTTTCGTTTGTGGTTTGGTTTTTTTTTTGGAATTTTTATACTCTTCTTTGGTTTTTGGAATTCTTGGAACTGACCTGGTTTGGTTTTGACGGTTTGTTTTTTTTTTGCGTCAACAGCGTTGACATCATTTTTGTTTACTTATGATTTGGTAACATATATTTTAAAACATGACCAGCTAGTACTTAGAATTTTTATTACAAAAAGCTTTTAAAAATTCTATGTCTAGCTCAAGCTATACAGCCTAAAGTTTAGTCATTAAAAAGCGCGCGAAAGTATTGTTTTATTTTGTTTCTTTTCAACTTTAAGGTTAGTTTTTTTATATATATCTGTCCTTGGCATTTTGTTTTTTTAGACAAAATTTTATTTTCAGCCACTTTTTATGCTGTACATTTTTTGTCTTCTTTTTGCTGTTTTGCTTATAACTGTACTTATAGCAAAACTTTTAGTAGGCGCAACAGAGATATCAATATTGTTTTTTTCTTTTTTAAGTTTTAGGTTATTTTATACACGCGTTGCGTAGCTTAACGATCGCTGCTGCGTAAGCGTTAAACGTAAACATAGAAATTTTTTAGTTTATTTTTTGTTTTTGTTTCTGTTTTTCTATGCCGCACATATTTGGTAGATAAGCCGGTTTCTAGCAGTTTTACTATTTTGTTGTTGTTGTTGTTGTTGGTGTTGTTATTGATATTAATGATGTTGTTTCTGTTAGCACGCGCTTATAATTGTGTTCTTTTTTTGGCCGCGTTTTTTTGCCGACTACGCAATATGACGACGACGACAACGTTGTTTTGATCATTTCAACTGCTTGTCTTAATGTATGTTGGTGTTGTTGACTTTGTATTTGTTTTTGTTGATTTAGTAGTTTTTATTATTGTTGATATTTGCACACACAAACATGTGTTTATTTAATTTTGATTATGTTGTTTTAATCACGTGCCATATATTGGAGACCTAGATTTAGTTCCTTGATTCTTATTTACAAAACAGAGCTTTATGATATCGTTAAGCAATAGAAAAATATACACAGATAGAATATCTCTGTCAAAATATGGTGAAATGATTGCACTGACTTCTTCACCATATAGAAAAGTGGTTAAATTCAATTTAAAATTAAATTAACATGCACAGATGCACTCAAAAATAAAGATACAGTTACAGATACAGATACAGATACAGATACAGATACAGATACAGATACAGATACAGATACAGATACAGATACAGATACAGATACAGATACAGATACAGATACAGATACAGATACAGATACAGATACAGATACAGATACAGATACAGATACAGATACAGATACAGATACAGATACAGATACAGATACAGATACAGATACAGATACAGATACAGATACAGATACAGATACAGATACAGATACAGATACAGATACAGATACAGATACAGATACAGATACAGATACAGATACAGATACAGATACAGATACAGATACAGATACAGATACAGATACAGATACAGATACAGATACAGATACAGATACAGATACAGATACAGATACAGATACAGATACAGATACAGATACAGATACAGATACAGATACAGATACAGATACAGATACAGATACAGATACAGATACAGATACAGATACAGATACAGATACAGATACAGATACAGATACAGATACAGATACAGATACAGATACAGATACAGATACAGATACAGATACAGATACAGATACAGATACAGATACAGATACAGATACAGATACAGATACAGATACAGATACAGATACAGATACAGATACAGATACAGATACAGATACAGATACAGATACAGATACAGATACAGATACAGATACAGATACAGATACAGATACAGATACAGATACAGATACAGATACAGATACAGATACAGATACAGATACAGATACAGATACAGATACAGATACAGATACAGATACAGATACAGATACAGATACAGATACAGATACAGATACAGATACAGATACAGATACAGATACAGATACAGATACAGATACAGATACAGATACAGATACAGATACAGATACAGATACAGATACAGATACAGATACAGATACAGATACAGATACAGATACAGATACAGATACAGATACAGATACAGATACAGTTACAGTTATAGATACCAATACAATTGAACTATCGATTAGCAATATTTCAACATTTTGTAATTTGTTTGCAAAAATATATCGATTATTGATAAAAAAATCAAAATCCATTAAACGACCATTTCATACGATCAATCGGTGTAATCGGCAGCCGCTTCATTTTTAATTCCCATTCAACATTATCCAGCTAACACTATCTGGCCAACTCCATAAGAAAACATTAACAATTTTAATTATTTTATAAAAAAAAAATCAGTGCACCATAAAAAAATCGATTTATTTTTTCCGCATACCGCCTTCAAATGCAAGCAAATAAATAACATTACTTTCACCAACACTTCGCAAATGTAGCATGCAATTTTTTAATTACGAAATGCAATTAAAGCAAGTGTTGCCAACATTATTACTATTGGAGGTTATCGAAAAATTTCGATAACTTCAAATACATTAACACCGATTTCACATAATGTTGCGCAATAAATTTTAATAGAAAATAAAATAAATTTCTTAAGCAAGCCGTGGCCTGCCTGCTCTTTTCTACTTTGCTTGTGTTATGTGCTATTGGCTGGTGTGTGTAGTTGTTGTTGTTGTTGTTGTTGTTATTGGTGCTGCTAACCTTTTGTTGCCTGTTGCTGACCACAACGAATGCCGTTAGTGCTGAGTGTTTTTCGTCGTTGTTTTTTTTTTGCATTGCATGAATAACAGTTGCTGCAGTTGTTGTTGGCAATGCCTATGCAATATTGTTGTTGTTGTTGCTATTATTATTCCGCCAGTTTCTGCTGTATGTTGATGTGCTGCTGCATTTTCTGCGTGATTGAAATGCGATATTTTTCGCGCGCCTGGGAAATAATCCGTGATTTTCTCGCGTTTTTCTTTCTCTTGTTTTTGTTGTTGTTGCCGCACTGAACATACGACAAGATGCAATTCAGCCCATAACATTATTCTTGCTGTTAAGTTCATTTTGTTGTAGTAGAGCGCGCGTAATTGTGCTGCGATTTTCTGCTTTCCATTCCTATTTTTGTTTTTTTTTTTTCATCACAACAACATCAGCCCATCTTCATATTCAAACTCCAAACAAATTAAGCGCAACAAGCAGTGAAAAATTGCCGCTCGAATTCGTGTCTTCTACTTTGCTGTCTCACCAGCAACTCCTCCTAAACAGCAGGCAACATATTTTAAATGCATTTTTATGGCGCACAGCAGCAACAGGCAGCAGGCAGCATTCAATGCTCACACATTGCAGCAGGCAGTCAGGCATGGCAAAGACAACAAGCACAAAAACACAGCAACAACAACAACAGAAAGAGCAACCATGATGAGCATATCTGCTGCTCTACACCTAATTTACAATATGTTGCTGGAAACACTTGACTGCAATTCGAATTGCATTTAGATTTTAATGTATTTTTGATTGATATGCGGCAATAGAATAAGCCTTAGTGTTGTTGCTGTTGTATTTGTTGTACAAAAACAAGTATTGCCAACAAAATAATTGCAATTTGTATGCTGCGAGAAAAGGAGAAGGTGTTGCTACAACAATTAAGCTGCTGCTGTGATTCACACTGAGTCAATGAGATAAACTAACGATGTTTGCTTTAGATTATAGTCACTAACAGTAACAGTAACAGTAACAGTAACAGTAACAGTAACAGTAACAGTAACAGTAACAGTAACAGTAACAGTAACAGTAACAGTAACAGTAACAGTAACAGTAACAGTAACAGTAACAGTAACAGTAACAGTAACAGTAACAGTAACAGTAACAGTAACAGTAACAGTAACAGTAACAGTAACAGTAACAGTAACAGTAACAGTAACAGTAACAGTAACAGTAACAGTAACAGTAACAGTAACAGTAACAGTAACAGTAACAGTAACAGTAACAGTAACAGTAACAGTAACAGTAACAGTAACAGTAACAGTAACAGTAACAGTAACAGTAACAGTAACAGTAACAGTAACAGTAACAGTAACAGTAACAGTAACAGTAACAGTAACAGTAACAGTAACAGTAACAGTAACAGTAACAGTAACAGTAACAGTAACAGTAACAGTAACAGTAACAGTAACAGTAACAGTAACAGTAACAGTAACAGTAACAGTAACAGTAACAGTAACAGTAACAGTAACAGTAACAGTAACAGTAACAGTAACAGTAACAGTAACAGTAACAGTAACAGTAACAGTAACAGTAACAGTAACAGTAACAGTAACAGTAACAGTAACAGTAACAGTAACAGTAACAGTAACAGTAACAGTAACAGTAACAGTAACAGTAACAGTAACAGTAACAGTAACAGTAACAGTAACAGTAACAGTAACAGTAACAGTAACAGTAACAGTAACAGTAACAGTAACAGTAACAGTAACAGTAACAGTAACAGTAACAGTAACAGTAACAGTAACAGTAACAGTAACAGTAACAGTAACAGTAACAGTAACAGTAACAGTAACAGTAACAGTAACAGTAACAGTAACAGTAACAGTAACAGTAACAGTAACAGTAACAGTAACAGTAACAGTAACAGTAACAGTAACAGTAACAGTAACAGTAACAGTAACAGTAACAGTAACAGTAACAGTAACAGTAACAGTAACAGTAACAGTAACAGTAACAGTAACAGTAACAGTAACAGTAACAGTAACAGTAACAGTAACAGTAACAGTAACAGTAACAGTAACAGTAACAGTAACAGTAACAGTAACAGTAACAGTAACAGTAACAGTAACAGTAACAGTAACAGTAACAGTAACAGTAACAGTAACAGTAACAGTAACAGTAACAGTAACAGTAACAGTAACAGTAACAGTAACAGTAACAGTAACAGTAACAGTAACAGTAACAGTAACAGTAACAGTAACAGTAACAGTAACAGTAACAGTAACAGTAACAGTAACAGTAACAGTAACAGTAACAGTAACAGTAACAGTAACAGTAACAGTAACAGTAACAGTAACAGTAACAGTAACAGTAACAGTAACAGTAACAGTAACAGTAACAGTAACAGTAACAGTAACAGTAACAGTAACAGTAACAGTAACAGTAACAGTAACAGTAACAGTAACAGTAACAGTAACAGTAACAGTAACAGTAACAGTAACAGTAACAGTAACAGTAACAGTAACAGTAACAGTAACAGTAACAGTAACAGTAACAGTAACAGTAACAGTAACAGTAACAGTAACAGTAACAGTAACAGTAACAGTAACAGTAACAGTAACAGTAACAGTAACAGTAACAGTAACAGTAACAGTAACAGTAACAGTAACAGTAACAGTAACAGTAACAGTAACAGTAACAGTAACAGTAACAGTAACAGTAACAGTAACAGTAACAGTAACAGTAACAGTAACAGTAACAGTAACAGTAACAGTAACAGTAACAGTAACAGTAACAGTAACAGTAACAGTAACAGTAACAGTAACAGTAACAGTAACAGTAACAGTAACAGTAACAGTAACAGTAACAGTAACAGTAACAGTAACAGTAACAGTAACAGTAACAGTAACAGTAACAGTAACAGTAACAGTAACAGTAACAGTAACAGTAACAGTAACAGTAACAGTAACAGTAACAGTAACAGTAACAGTAACAGTAACAGTAACAGTAACAGTAACAGTAACAGTAACAGTAACAGTAACAGTAACAGTAACAGTAACAGTAACAGTAACAGTAACAGTAACAGTAACAGTAACAGTAACAGTAACAGTAACAGTAACAGTAACAGTAACAGTAACAGTAACAGTAACAGTAACAGTAACAGTAACAGTAACAGTAACAGTAACAGTAACAGTAACAGTAACAGTAACAGTAACAGTAACAGTAACAGTAACAGTAACAGTAACAGTAACAGTAACAGTAACAGTAACAGTAACAGTAACAGTAACAGTAACAGTAACAGTAACAGTAACAGTAACAGTAACAGTAACAGTAACAGTAACAGTAACAGTAACAGTAACAGTAACAGTAACAGTAACAGTAACAGTAACAGTAACAGTAACAGTAACAGTAACAGTAACATTAACAGTAACAGTAACAGTAACAGTAACAGTAACAGTAACAGTAACAGTAACAGTAACAGTAACAGTAACAGTAACAGTAACAGTAACAGTAACAGTAACAGTAACAGTAACAGTAACAGTAACAGTAACAGTAACAGTAACAGTAACAGTAACAGTAACAGTAACAGTTTCAACCAAAACAATAAAAAAGAGGATGTCCAAAATGTTAATTTACCAGAACTTCGCGAGAGATGGCGAATAAACTGACGTTCTATAGATCGAAGCTTGCTGCACTGCTCGTTAGCTCTACGACTTCTCTCAAAAATCTCTGTTGACTTAACGTTTTAAATGTCTTCTTATTGTTTGTTTTTAGTAGCAACAACACCTTAAATGCATTAAAAAAAAATATATATTTATTTAATGATACAGATGACAGCAGTGTAGTAACTAGAACCAACATGTTTTTAGGACTAACCAGCAGGACAACTTGATAAATATTAATACGTGTTTAAATATGCATCTTCATGCATTGAAACCTGGTACTATTTCTTTCTGATGCTTGCAGTATTCGCGCTTGGCTTGCTTGTATTTTGTTTGTTCTCATGCCATTTCACTAAAGCCATGAGGTTAGAGTGTTTGACTGTTTGATGACAGTGTTTGATGACAGATTAATAAATTTTTACGTCAATTAATTTTGCTTAAATTATTTGATATAATAACCAAAATAAAAATACAGCACGGTCTGTTTGAGAATAGAATTTGACTTGGTTTACTTAAGTCAAATTAACAAACGTCTACGAAATAAAAATTTTGCATTTTCACTCACTTTAAAAACAAAAAATGGTAAATTAATAATTTAAATACTTTTCATTTCAAGCTTTTGGGAGCATCAATAATTAAATTTTTTTTTTTGCTGACATGTGTCCCATGTGTGATATAATGTGCTGTATTGATACTAAAAGTTATTCTAATGGTTCTATTAATATGAGGTGGTGCTTTTTCATGTGAAGTTAGCACCGCTTTTATTTTATTCCAGAAAAGCAAACTTTCTGCTATAATCTGCACTAGTTGCACTATAATGTGCCGTACACAGAAAAGAAAATTAACAAATTCGGAACTATACAGAAACATTTGTTTTTTTTTTTTAATGACAGTCCCGCTTATGTTTTAATCAAAAATTTACTAGGTCAATTTTTTGTTCTACTTAAGCAGTTGAAATTTCTTCATTGGCTTAATTTAACTACTTTCTACGTCAGTTTATACACAAGTCCACTGCAAGACCATGCAAAGTAAAACAAATATTTATATCAACAAATAATCGTATATATAAACGGCTATAAACAGCTCGTAAAATTGAACAACAAACAATACAAAATTGCCAAAAAATCAACAGAAGCAACAGTGCATTAAAAAAACAAACTGCATAAACAGCACATAAATCTGTAATACACGCGCACCAATAGGCATGAACGTGTTAAAATGCACTTAAATAATAATAATAAAAAAGCGCAAAACAATAAATACACAACAACAACAAGGATAAAATAACAAAATATCCACCCGAAGCATACAACAAAAAATTGCCAATCTACAAATCTTAACCAAAAAAATCAAGCCAATATTGCTGCTGTAGCTGTTGCTGCTGCTGTGAATGCATCTCATCAACTCGCACAAACACATACACACACACACACTAACAAATGTGCGCACTAACAACAATTTCGCGAATTTTGTGGTGCAAGAAAATTTTTGTTGGTAGCAAAGACATAAAATTTTATTGCCAAAGCCGCAAGAATAGCTAAATATTTCAATGTGCAGCATTCAGCAGTAGTTCTGCTGTTTTGTTGTTGTTGTTGTTGCTGTTGTTGTTAATGTTGATGTTTTTATTGCAAGTGCAGCAAGCAACAAGCCAAATAATAAAACATCACGTGTGCGTGTGTGTGTGTGTGTGTGCACTTGAGGTGCAGCAAAATTGCTGCTGCTGCTGCTAAAAACTCGGCTTAGGTCTGCTTTTCGTGACGAATGATGCTATGTAGAAATTTGCTGGCCATGGCCTGGGAACATTGCATGCAGTCACAATTTCTGAGCTAGTCCACTGACTCAGCTCTGCTTTTCAATTGAAGGAGTTGCATAGAATTTTCCACATTTGAAAAACACTTTAAGCTGGAAAATTGCAATTTGTTATGCTTTTATGGCAGCACAAATGAAGGCTCAAACTGCCAACAAAATACACACACACACTCAGACAATACCATAATAAACACGCTGAAGGTAGAGCTGTAATGAGGTCAAGTTATGAGCATCGCTTGCAGAGATCAAAAATGGAAAATAAAACTGGCCAAGGTGGGTCATAAATACTGCCCGTGAAATTTACAGTGCATAAAAATATGCCAACTTCTATGGCAACAACAATTGAGTAATAAAAACATCTGCAGCAGTCAGTCAGCGGTCAGTGAGTTTAATGGGTGTGGTTAATTTTATCGATGATTCAAAGATTCAAACTTTAAAAGAAATGCATCAAGTAGAGTAACAAAGATGCTTAATAAAAAAAAAATCTTTTGCGAAAAACTTAAGTAGACAGCGTGAATACCTAAAAAAAATATATATAGTTTAATGCTGAACAAAAGCTGTTAAGCTGTCAATATAAAGATGGCAAAGAATGTATGCTAAGAGAAGTTGCATGAAAACAAAACTTATGGAAGTATTAAATGAACTTTTTAACTTTACTTAACTTATTAACAAAAAAAAAAATAAAATTTTTTTATTTTATATATGAATTAAAGTAGTGAAGCCAATAGTGGAGCTACACTCTAACATAAACTCTATTTCTGATATTTAATAAGCATACAAGCAAATTTTTAATCTCTTGGAGATATTAAAGCTACTCAAACAAATACATATAATTTCTTCCCTTAGCAGCAGCCCTTAACTCCTTCCCTTAATAAATGTGCATGTTTTTCTTGGTCAATCTATGCAAAATTTCAGCAGAACCTGGTCACAAGGCAACACATTTATCGAGTTTTTAAAAGTTTTATTTGGTATAAAACAAAACTATTAACGGCACATTAAAGTACAACTCGAGTACATCACGGCACAATAATTGAATTTAACAAAAAAACTAATGGCGTAGCTAACTTCTTACGTTAATTTCAATTTTCGTTTAAATATCTCTCTGCACATTTAAGATTTTTTTGGTAACAATTAATAATAAAACATTATTTATAAATGTGTTCTTTTACTAAGGACACATGCAATATTTTTTGAAATTTTACTGAAACAAACTGAAATCGACAAAAATCGACAAAAAGCGGCACAAAGCGAGCACATTGTAGCACAATAGTAAAAAAATCAATTCTGGAGCTAAATTCTAACAAAAATTTATGTTTGCTCGTAACATCAGCAAACATTAATATGTTTCTTTGTCTTCCTTATTGAAAATGCAGCACAATTATCTAATTTTTACAAAATTTCATTCAAGGATCAACATTGGAATACAATTCAAGCGCATTGAAGAGCATCAAGCAAATTTAGGAAAACCTTTAATGGCGTCACTAACGTCACATAAAAAAAGCACAACCTTTGCAAAGAATTTATTTTCTTTGTGACTTATAGACAGACAAGCAGATAGGACACAAAGCTATACAAGTTCATTGTTTTATTTTAAATCGAAATTATGTAGCTATTTTTATACGTTCACAGACACCTACTTTCAAATCCAACACACTATTCAAGTCAAATTTCAAGTCAATTTTCAAACACTGCCAGTTTATTTATGTTCTTAATATTATTTAAGTCATAGAAATACACTGAATCAAAAAAGTACACAATAATTATGAATTTTTGGATGATCTCCATGAATCCCGTTCATGAATGTTGGTCCAGATACCAATAACATGAGTGACATGAACTTCATATATCTTCTTCATATATCAATCTTCAAAATACCAATCAAAATATCAATTTTAAAATATTCAAATTACACAAAAGAAAAAACAGAAGATTAGATTACAGAACAGATTAACTTCATAATCCTAGTGCTTAAAGTTCCAACACTGTGTGTACACTCAGGCAAAAAATGTTGTTATATCAAACAAATCATAGGTTAAAACAACAGATTTCACTGTTAAAAACCATCCATTAAATGAAACTTTCGAATCTACAGTCGGTTGACTGTTAGTGTATTGAACACGAAACCCATATAAAAACGTGCTCATTAAAATTATATAACTGTTAGGGAAGTTCAAGTTTAGCTAAGTGTGTTGACGTTTGCGTTTTGTACTTGACTGACCTAGGTTTAATCACCGACAAGACCAACATACAATTTTTTTTTTATTTAAAACAGTTTTTTGAAGATTTTATTTTGCATTAAATTTATTTTGAAGGTAATTTTTTACCTTCAAATTCAATTCAATTATTAAATAAAAATGTTGATACTTACACAGCTGGGATACGAACCAACGTCCTTCGCATCACAGTATAGCACACTTCCACTGAGATATTGATAACGATAAAATACATACAGCCAGCGCCGGATTACAACATTGCGGGACCTGGGGCTAAAATTGACACGGGGCCTACTCAAGGTCAGAGCATTTAGCTTGGATCTTTTAATAATCAAAATATTGATTTTTACGCATTTACATATGTCTTAAAGTGAAACAATAACTCTTGAATTTTTACTTATCATTTTTTTCTCGATTTAACTGTGGCAAAGCTTTCTATCAACTCGTCAAAGTTAATTGTTTGCAACAAATAATTATCAATACAAAGTTGCGTTATTGACGACAAACGTTCATGTGACATAGAAGATCGCTCAACATTTTTTATTCTTTTAAATACTAAAAATTACCACAATCTGCTTCACAATTTGCTATCGGTACTGTAAACAGCAATCGGTTTATAGATTATATAAACATTTGGAAAATGTCGATCATGCCTGAGACCATGTTATTTCTGTTTTTAATAGTTTGATATCTTTAAAAAAAAAAAAAATCTCTTAGAGAGATCCTTTAGGTGAAGCTTCGTAAGCGGAATTAAGTGATTTAATTCAGAGTAGTTCCATTTGAATATCATTTGGATATACTTCAACAAAGAGTTTTACTCCCACTTCTAATTTTTCGTTTTCAATATCTATTAATTTGCACAAGAATCCAAATAGGCTTACCTGTCCCTATACTTCAATTTCGTTTTCAATATCTATTAATTTGCACAAGAATCCAAATAGGCTTACCTGTCCCTATACTTCAATTCTTTTTCTCAATTCTATTGCTACAGTCAGAAAAAAACACCTACTTTTATCCTATTTAAATTTCTCTTTTTTCGATAATAGAAATTTTTTTTTTTTTAAATAAAATTTTCTTCATTTAGAATAAATTTTCACAATTTCGAAGAAATATTTCTTCACTTGTGGGAATGGAAATATTTCATCTCTCTAATAGTGAAAAGAATTTTTCTCGCACAAAAAATTCTCATTTATAGAGAAAAATTTATTGAAAATGAAAAATGTGTCCTATTTTTTTCAATAAAAACAAATTATTTCTCAAAAATAAAAAATTCTTGTTCTCTAAAAACTATATATTTTTATATATTTCTGAATTTTAAGGATCACATTTAGAGAAAGCACTATCTGGAGCAAAGTCTATACCATTTTCTCTAAATATTTTTATCATATTCCGAGAAACTTTTTTCTGAGTGTAGCTTATCAAATAAAGCAAAAGTTTCGATTTTGAATCTATCAGCACCAGTCAAATTGATTTTTTCGGGTTCTTTGTTGCTGTTTTTTCGAGTTAATTTTCTCTAATAGTCTTGGCAAACAAATAGATTCAGGTTCTTAGCATTATTCTCAAACCCTGAAAATTCACTTCGCAAATTTGTAACGAATTTGATAAGTGAAGAAAGCAGCTATCAAATCAGTATCTACTTTTTCCAAATATTAGTTGGTTGCATTGAAACGTTGCATCTCCTGATGCATTATCAACATCTACTAATAATATTGCGTCCATTACCAGATGAATTCAGGCCCTATACTTAAAAAAAGTTTTAAGCATAACCATATATTTTACAAATATACATTTTTTTTTAAATTTTAAGGTCGATTACTTCGATATATTTTTTATATGGCATATCATGTTTTTACAAAAAGCACTTTATATATAAGCGACAGCGGGGCCCCTAGCTGCTCGGGGCTGGGGGCTGCAGCCCCCCCTGGCCCCCACCTAAATCCGCGCCTGCATACAGCAAAAACATTTAAAACTATTGCTTAGAAAAGACAACAAAAAGAGAAAAATATTTCAATAAATGATTTTAACAGCACAAAAATACTTTGAAACGTTCATTCAACAAAGAAAACTGTTTACTTTCAGCTAATTAATTGAATGATTGCAAATCAATTAATCTAACAGTGTTTTGAAATAACAGCGGCCAACTGTTAATATTACAGTTGATATTTTTCTGAGTGTCATAAGCTGAATCGATTTGCATGGAGGAAAATAAAAGTCAGCTGAACACCGACTCAAATGTTAGACGGAGTCTTAAAAACTATTTCTCATTCTTTTTTTGGACGGAGAAATCCCAGGGAGCGTTTGGTTCCCCTAAAACCGTTTTTGGGAAAAAAATCAAGTTCTTTGCAAATAACTTTTTTCTTCAGAATGCGTACTAAATCTCTGCACGAATGCACTCGTTTTTTTCACAACAGTAGATTGAACAGTGCAGAGTTCAGAGCTTAACAGAACTCTGTTAGTCAAGCAGAGCTTATTCAACTCATTTAATGACAACAGACGAGTACTGCAGAGCACTCATTCGCTGTTTGCTTTAACAGAGCACGAAATTGTTCGTTTTGTAAAAATAGAACATTTCGATAACAGCGAAAAATTACAGTAGATTGAACAGTGCAGAGTTCAGAGCTTAACAGAACTCTGTTAGTCAAGCAGAGCTTATTCAACTCATTTAATGACAACAGACGAGTACTGCAGAGCACTCATTCGCTGTTTGCTTTAACAGAGCACGAAATTGTTCGTTTTGTAAAAACAGAACATTTCGATAACAGCGAAAAATTACAGTAGATTGAACAGTGCAGAGTTCAGAGCTTAACAGAACTCTGTTAGTCAAGCAGAGCTTATTCAACTCATTTAATGACAACAGACGAGTACTGCAGAGCACTCATTCGCTGTTTGCTTTAACAGAGCACGAAATTGTTCGTTTTGTAAAAACAGAACATTTTGATAAAAGCGAAAAATTAATCAATCACATCTAACACAGCAGAACCTTGGTGAAGCTTACTTACTTTTTCCATTCCGTTTTGTGCGCCATATGTTTATTTATGTATATATTAAGCGCAGTTAACGTCTGCTATGTTGGTATTTTTTTGTCTACAATCTAAAGAACACAGCCTAACACCAAGCTTTCTGCTGTTGTTTACATAACTTTCCAGTCATTGCATTCTTCTTTGTCGAATCATAACATAACATTGCATAACATTGATTCGGTTTGTGTTTGTTCTTGTTCTGCTAAAGCGATGAGTGCTCTCTGTAGCATAAAGCTTGATTTCATTGATGAGAGCAAAACATAACTAAGGATTGCACCACAAACGAATGGTTTGTAACGCATTTCAACGCACTTGTGCAGAGGTTTACCCAAAATAAACAAATAATTAAAAATTTGCATGAGTGCTAATATTGACTAAAAGAAATTTTTAAATTTTTGTCTTAAAAAACTCTTTTGTAATCCAAGAGGACCCAAAAAAATAGTCATTTTCGAAAATATATATTATTTTAAACGCCTAGTTTTTAAGTTTCTTCTAAACTTTTGCTAGTATTTAAGAGTGGTGCTCACTTCTAAACTTCGATCCTGCTAAGTGTAAAAGATACATGAACCACTAAAAAATTTCTTAAAAGCCATGAAAAAATTCCAGAAGAATATGAATTATATTGAAATGAATTTCATTCCTATGAATATAAGGTAAGTGTACCATATAAGGCCTAACACTTTTTTTATTACAGCGTAAAAAAAAATTAATCTTAAAAACCTAAATGTTCTTGTGTCATTTTATTTGATGAATTCTTCATACAAAAACAAAAAATTCGACATCAAAAAAATTATCGGAAATTTCTTAAAAAGCACGACGACGAGCTAGATTGGGGTGTCTCTTCATGAAGAGAGTAAACCATTTACGACCTGTAAATTAGGAAAATACTTATTAAGTTTGTTTATAATTTTATGTGGTATCTTATTGCTTTCACAAAATAAATAAGCTTGGTTGCGCACCATTTTCGGAGTGAGTGGCAAACCTATATCAGCCATCCGAATAATTCGGCGAACAAACTCTTTTTCATCTTCACGTGGTATAGTTGCAGTTTTCGTCCTAATTTTTTGACCATAGAACCACTTAAAATATGGTTTCTTAATGTTCGTTGCGGTATTTTGTACCGATCGGCGGCAGCATGTTGGGATAATTGACCCTTTTCTACTGCCTTTAATGCATACCACATATCTTCAGATGTCCACTGAGCACGATGTGACTATTAGGGCTTTATTGATAAAAAACACGTTAAAACAAAGAAAATAAGCTTGGTTTTAGTGTTAATTTTCATAGTCTTAATAAAACCCGATTTTACAAATGCATGGGCGTTATAAGGTCATTTGAAATAAATTTTTTTCACAAATTTACCTCAGTATTTTCACAATATAATAAATTATCTGGTTTTAATAATAATTTTGTTGTTGCAATACTCACAACAAAGCTTTTTTTTATGCGCAGCATACTATAAAATTAACTTCTACACGCTGTTGCAACTGTTGCGACTGCGCTCGCTGTCAATATTGCGCGATTCTTTTTAAAATTTTTTTGGTGAAATAACTTGAGGACATGTTCTAACATGCGCAAGTACATAAACGTATGATAGTTAGAAATGCGTTAAAATAAAAATGGGCCTTATTTGAAGGAGCCGGGCCTTACACGGTACACATACCTTAAATTAAATTCATAACATGCATGTACAAATACGAAGAGAACAAGAAGAGTTCATAAGACAAGTGACAATAGTGCATGAATCTCATATCCAGGCAAATGTGAACAACTCAGCTGAGTGGCCGAAATTCATAAAATTTATAAGTATAAATTCAAGGATAGCAAGAATAGTTTATAATATAAGAGTCAAAAATGCATGAAACTCATGTATTATACAATGGTAGCGTGAACTATTTGATGCATTTAGTGAAAAAAATTCATATTTCCGTTGCACATTAGTATGGTCTGGTATTTGTAACAATTTTGTAACTTTGTCAGCATTTTACGAGCTTTATTAGTTAGGCAGTAAATCCTTACGCTTCCTTAAGTTTTTTTAAAAAATTTCCCTTTTTAATTTTTTAAAGTAGCATATTTTCGAGGAAAGGCTTAACAAAATGGCATAGTGTAACTCTTTCGCTGCCGAGATTAATCTTCCTTACATGGAGCAGAGCTGGACATTCAGTGAGAATATGTCTGGAAGTTTCTTCATCCTCAAGGCATAGTCTACATAGTCAATCAGTTGAGAGATTCATTTTTTGGAAATGTTTCTTTAAGAAGTCGTTTTTCCCTATGATTGTTTTATGATAGTTCTGGGAATACTAGTTTACTGCAAAGCTGCCCTAGAGTTTTGCTTGAGTGTTGCTTGAAGAGATTCTTACCAACACCATAGAACGATTTCGGTCTGTGAATGGTGGTTCTGCATTCTGTTTGACTACAGAGAGTCTGTTTTCTTATTCCCGTCAAAGTACAGTCGACAGGAATCCACTGTTAAGTGATTTTGTTATTTGTTGCAGTCAGGTCGTTGATTACGATGTTAGAAATTCTCTACGTATGCTTTATAGCTCTATTAAACTCTATCTGCTCTATTTAACTTGCCCCTTGGCGAGGCGTCATGGCTTCTAGAAAAGAACTCTCAATAAAATGTTTTCAGGACTTATTATCATGATGATGAGGACGGTCCCTAACGCTAATTTGGATTTGATAATGGGTTTTTTTTTTTCAATACTGAGAACGTGAACTTTGAGCTTGTGTATGACTACACTCAAGCCATGCATGATTACTTGAAGCTTATATTACTAGTACACACGATCAATAAACACAAAATTCATGTTGGTCTATGAACGCTTACATGATTAATTTTTAAAGTGTACATCAGCATAAATTGACAGAAGCTGTTAAAAATTTAGGGCGCGTTTATAGTAAAGACTGGTTGCCGAAATGAGCCGAACTGAAACTCAAAAACGCATTGCAACAATACAGAACGCAAAGCAAGCATGTCTTGAGTTATAAAATTGTGGCAGTTTACTTTGTTTATTTAAGTTTATAATTCTTAAAAAACATATTTTTTAAGAATTATATTTTGAGCTTTTAATGCCAAATAATTCATGAAGTAACAGGTTTTGCTACAACATCTCTTAAGCTTAAATGCATTTTTGAGTTTCAGTTCGGCTTCATTTGGCAACCAGCCATCACTATTAACGTGCCCTAGAGCTTTAACAGTTCTTCCAATTTATGCTGACGTACACTATGAAAATTCCCTTCAAGACTTTTCCTCAGGTACATTGACTCTCTCAGTTTAATTTCAACACTTTTGTTCAACAATTTTGTTCAATTGTTGCTACTGTGAGTTTATTCATCTTTGATGCTAACATCCTGGCTCCTGTGCTATTTGCAGTCTACTTATTTATTTTAAATGTATGCCATCGAGCTAAATTGAATTTACTTTTTTGCCGTTATGTTTAATATGAGCTGACTTAACAGTTTTCTTTTCTCTTTCCATTTCCATGTGCAGTCGTCCCCCTTGTTTTCTTCATTCACTCATTCTATTACTTCATTATTTTAAATCATACTCTCTGTTGCGTTGATTTTATGACTTTTGTCTGCCGCAACACTATTCTTGTGCCGCTTACTAACGGCTTGATGTTGGTGTGTTTGTTTGTTTTTTTTTTTTTTGCTACTAAGTTTTTACGACTCTATTTAGTTTTCTGGTTGTAAATTTCTAATACATTTCTTGCTGATATATTAAGCAGTGCTTCGTCTTTTTTAGCGCTTCGTTTTATGTTCATAAGTTTTGCTTGTTTTACAAGGTTTGTTGAAATTGAAATGCATAAGACATTTTATTTTGCTTTAAGGAATAACTTATGCAGATTTGGTTATAAGACAAAAATTTAAATCAAAGCTATACAATTTAATGAAAAATTCAACAATCTTTAAGTTATATAAAAATCTTCAAAAATAACGCAGATACTTGCTTAACATGAAACTTTCAAAGTCAGTTCGTTAAATCAATAATTTAATGCTCTTTTCACTGCAAATTTTATAATATTTGAAACACTTTATATTTTGAAAATAAATTCAGCCTTTTTTAAACTATACAAATTCAGAAATATATCATATATTGCCAAAAGCAATTACTGCCTTGTGCACTCTGTCGTTATGTAATAATTTTATTAAAAAAATAAACCCTTCAAAAATAAAACATTTACAGTGATGCGTCATTTTTTTTTTTTTTGCCAAACAAACAAACCAAAAATAAAAACATTTTACGTTGGCGATAATAATTTGATTATTTTTGGAATTTGCTATTTTTTTTTTTTTTGTTTTTTTTTCTTTCGGGTGCTATACGCTGCCAACATCAACATCGATGCCGGCAGCTGCTGCTAAAAATGACTGACGAATACAACACAAAAAATGCCAAACAAATATTAAGCAAGGTCAGTGAATGCGGTGCGTTTATTTGAAGTCATTTACAGGCAAGCTAGTTACGCGTTCTATTGAGCTACAAAAATGTGCTCAAAAAAATTTTCAAAAAAAAAACACAAAACAAAAAAAAAATTATAAAAATATTTGTTAAGCAAATTAGTTGGCATCGATGATAGTGTCGCCGCTGTTTATGACGCGCATAGTGCGTGTTATGCGTTGTTTCTAGGTGCACAAGTGTGTGTGTTTATCTGTGCCTGGCTATAAATTAAGCTACTAATTAAGAGACAAAAATTAGCCAACAGTAATTTTTGTCAATGTTCTGGCAGCACAACTGTGCCATAGTTTGTGTGTTTATGAGCTGGCAGAATAAAAATTTTACAACATTTTATATAGCTTTTTAGTGTGGGAGCGTGTAGTTCTTTTGAATGACATTTAAAATGTTGCGATCATGTTAAAATTACTTATTAATATTTTGTTGTAGTCAATCAAGGTCGTTAGCTTACTTGGGTTAAAAATTAGTGTAAGCTTAGTAGTGACAGTTGGCAGAAGTGCATATTTTGTTTAATATTTTTATGATTTATATTTTTATTTTATGTCAAATTTTCAAAGAAATATTTAAGAGTAGCAAAGTTTGCCGGATTAAAAGCAGATGTTGCTGAAATAATGTTTAAAGCTTAAGACTTTAGAAGACAACACTTCAAAGAGCTTTTGCTTTTGAAAACTTAGCCAAATTAATTGCTTATTTTAGCTACTTGTTGGTCATAATGTTAAATGCAGAGCTTTCGGTGTCAATTAAATATTCAACATACGCCATGGTGTACCATAGTTGTTAAGCTGTTGCACAGAGCAGCGCACACATATGACACATTTCTTGTGTTTATCGAGAAACTAAAAATTTCAATTATTTTAGCCAACCTCAAACCAAGTTTTGTTGCTTAACACAGGCGTCAAAGGTTATTAATTGACAAATTTTTGAATTAAATGTTACTCATACGCAGTGTTAAACCAAAGTTGCAACGAAAAAATAACCTCAAATTTGGCACCCAAAGCTTATTTTTCTAAATTTGTTGACTTTAGTAACATTTTGAAAATTATCTCAGCTTTTCAATCAAAAAAAATTAAAATTCTTTTGAATTTCATGCTGCAATCTTTGAAACACATATACCTGTTTTAATTTAAAAGTAAATTTCTTTAAAATTAATCATTTCGTTTTTGAATCAAACAAATATTTCATCCAGACAAAAGTAAGTATAAAAATCAAAGTTCGCTTAAATTTATATTCCTTGAACTATTTTTAAAGTGAAACTTCCTTAGCAACCCTATGATTTGAAACTCGATAAAATGGAAGGAATCGACAGTAAAAATTATGAGCACATGCATCCATATTATTTATGCTGCGAAGGAAAATGTAAAAGATATTATTTAGAGACAATTATTTTAACTAATAATTAAACTAACAAATTTAGTTTTTTTCATTTTAATTGAAATTGAACTTCAAAAAGAAAATAAAGCCTGTTACTATAAGAGCTAAGATCCAATTTTTTTCAAGCAAAGCAGATAAGTTTTATAAGTATTAAATTTTCTTGTTTCAGAGAAATTTTTATTTTTTTTTTTTTATTACCATTATTTCCCACATTTACTCATATCGCTCTTTTTTGGTATCATTGCAGCTCACGCAAACGTGGTTCCACGTATGCACATGAAGACAGCGATAGTTTCCAATTCGGCAACGATGAGGAAATGAATGAATGCAACGCCGCCTTGATACTCATGAAACTGTCAAACTCACCGAAGTCACCGAAAAATGGCGGTTAGTACGATTAAATTAAAAAAAAAAATTTTAAATAAATTCTATAAATTTTAATTTTTTTATCACTTTTTCCATTTCAAATCAGTATTTAATCTGATAAAAAGTATTTTATTCAACATTTCTTTTTATCAAAAACCAACAAATTGAAAGTTTTAACAAAATTTATTTTTGACACAATTTTTAACACATTTTTTTCAAATTAAAATTTTTGGAATAAAATAAAAATATTACAAAAACAAAAAAAAATATAAATCCAGAGTAAGTGGCTTAACTTCTGAAAAATCGTACAAAAAAAAAATGAACTTTAAAGGAAAAATCGTATAAAATCATCAATAAAAATTAAGAAAAATTCTTAATTTAATATCCTAAAATTTGTATCTATTTCTTAATTCAAGGGTAATAAAAGTAACTATTTTAAAATTCTTAGTTTTTGTTTGGTTTTTTCAAAATTTTATTTATTTATCAAACAAAAATATTTAACCAAAATGATTTGATTTTTTAACTAAATAAATTGTTATTATTATCTTTTTTTTTATAAAAATTGACAAAAAATTAATTTTTGATGGCTAAGATTTCGATTTTTAACAATTTCAATATCATCTTAAGCCTACACTGAAAGAAATATGTGTTGAAATTAAATGAAATTGTGTTCATTTTAAACGAATTTGTTTTTGAAATAGAGCTTAAAACAAATTCATTTAAATTAAACACAACTGTTCTTAAAGTTAAATTTAAAACAAGGGTTTTTGTTTTTAAAACAATGTGTTTAAATAAGAAAACAAATTTAAAACAAAAATTTTTACATTTAAAACAAATGTTTTAAAGCATAATTTTTTCGATGCCATTTTTTAATTTTTTCCGAGTTTTTGATGACAGATTCGTAATCAGCGACCCTTGGGACCCTCCGAATACCGAATCTCAATTCCTTTCAATGAAGTTTGCATTTTAAATATTTCAATATTGAAAAACTGAATTAGTTTTTATTTTATTTTATGTTCGATATTTTTCAAGCCAATGAAAATTCAAAATTCAAAAAATGTCAAAGAAAGTTTCAAAGAAATAATGAATGAAACAAAATTGAAAGGAGTGTATAGTTGAAATTTAAACACAATTGTTTTAAATTTTGTTTTGTAGAAACGCAAAGGCGTTAAATTTATATTTTAAAAATTTTTGTTTAATTTTAAAGTATGTTTTTTTTCTCAGTGTAGTACTCCGTTCAGATTCATGTAAAATTTCACTCGAATCTGCATACAAAACACTATAGCTACGAAATATGTGTGAAATTTTTCACAAAATGTTCGTTAAAGTAGTACTCTATTTCGTTGTGAAAAATACTCGCAACATTTCTCTTGCAACATTTTTTGCAATAAAATAAAAACATTACAACCAAAAAACAAGTCAATCTAAAGTAAGTAGTTTAACTTTTGAAAGAAAAACTCGTATAAAACCATCAATAAAATTTAAGAATAATTCTTAATTTAATATAAAAATTGACAAAAAATTAATTTTTGATGTCTAAGATTTCCAGTTTTTACAATCTCAATATCTATTTAAGCCTATTACTCTTTTCAGTTTCATATGAAATTTCACTCAAATCTCCATACAAAAAACTATAACTGTGAAATATGTGTGAAATTTTTCACAACATGTTCGTTAAAGTAGTACTCTATTCCGAAGTGAAAAATACAAACAACATTTCTCTTGCAACATTTTTTCACGACAATTTAATTGAACTGCCTATTTATTTTGAAGTGAAAATCGACAGATATCGTAAAATTTTTGTTTTTATATATTTATTTTTCTCTATTTTGAAAAGTTAAGCATGACTTTCTCAAATTTTTCAATTTATTCGCAACAAAATATCTTTCAGAACTTTCACGCAATAAAAAAAAAAAAGAAAAGAAGCTCGCTAGAGAAATCTCACGCAGACGAACAGAGTACTAGGCTATAGCTGTGAAATATGTGTGAAATTTTTCACAACATGTTCGTTTAAGTAGTACTCTATTCCGCACTAAAAAATACTCGCAACATATCTCTTACAACATTATTTCACGACAATTTAATTGAACTGCCTATTTATTTTGAAGTGAAAAGTGACAAATGTCGTAAAATTTTTGTTTTTATATATTTATTTTTCTCTATTTTGAAAAGTAAAGCATGACTTTCACAAATTTTTCAATTACTTCGCAACAAAATATTTGTCAGAATTTTCACGCAATAAAAAAAATACTCTATTTCGCTGTGAAAAATACTCGCAACATTTCTCTTGCAACATTATTTCACGACAATTTAATTGAACTGCCTATTTATTTTGAAGTGAAAAGTGACAAATGTCGTAAAATTTTTGTTTTTATATATTTATTTTTCTCTATTTTGAAAAGTAAAGCATGACTTTCACAAATTTTTCAATTACTTCGCAACAAAATATTTGTCAGAATTTTCACGCAATTAAAAAAAATACTCTATTTCGCTGTGAAAAATACTCGCAACATTTCTCTTGCAACATTATTTCACGACAATTTAATTGAACTGCCTATTTATTTTGAAGTGAAAAGTGACAGATGTCGTAAAATTTTTGTTTTCATGTATTTATTTTTCTCTATTTTGAGAAGTAAAGCATGACTTTCTTAAATTTTACAATTCCTTCGCAACAAATATTTGCCAAAATTTTCACGCAACAAAAAAATGAATATTGCGAGTGAAATTTCACGCAAACGAACAGAGTACTAGGCTATAGCTGAGAAATATGTGTGAAATTTTTCAAAACATGTTCGTCAAAGTTGTACTCTGTTCCGCTGTGAAAAATACTCGCAACATTTCTCTTGCAACATTTTTTCGTGACAATTTAACTGAACTACCTTTTTATTTTGAAGTGAAAAGTAACAGTTTTCGTAAAATTTTTGTTTTTATATATTTATTTTTCTCTATTTTGAAAAGTAAAGCATAATTTTCTAAAATTTTACAATTTCTTCGCAACAAATATTTGCCAAAATTTTTACGCAACAAAAAAATGAATGTTGCTAGTGAAATTTCACGCAAACGAACAGAGTACTAGGCTTTAGAGTTAAAAAAATTTTCTTCAAAATTGTATTAATTCTAATTTAAAAAATTAATTTATAATTGAAAGGCTTATTGCAAAAACATGATATGACACATCGCTTTAAAAGATCATATTTTATGTTCATAGCGTTCCTTGATGCATTATCAATATCCACTGAAAATAATGCGACCATTACCCGATCAATTTTGGCCGTATACTTAAAAGTTCTTGTTAGCATTTTAATGGTTTCATACAAAAATTCATTTATTAAAAACCTTAAGGTCGATTAATTCGAAATATTTTTTATGTGGCATATCATGTTTTTACAATAAGCCCTTCAATTCAACTTTTATTCAATATGAACAAAAATAAAATTTTATTGCAAATAAAAATTTTAGTTACAATAAAAAGTAATTTGTTCAATACTTTATATTTTTTTATAAAAACAGAATACAAATTTTAATACGTATTGAAGGTAAAATATATGACTTCGTAAATCTCTTAATTGAACGTAAGTAGGCAAAAGTAATGATGCAGAATTTCTAGTTTTGGGTAGTGTTTTCAGGACAGATTTACAAACGAAATCGCTGACCTCGAAACAGTTGCACAGTATTAATTTTTAATTTTGTAAAATTAGCGATGGAAATATATTTGTGACCATCGTAAAGATATAAATTAATTTTTTGTAAGAAAATTCTGAACAAAAATTTAATTTGATGGAAATATTTTAAGATTTTATGCACTTAACGAAAGAAAAGAATTTTTTCAACACAAATTTTTTGGTTTTTTTTTTTTTACTAAAAACAAATTCTGTTCAAAAATAAATTTTAAATTTTTCAAACAAAATTCTGTTCGAAATTTTTTGATTTTTATTTTTTGGTCAAAATAAATAATATTAAAAAAATCATTTATTTAGTTCAATATAAATTTGACTTTGTTTTTTTAAAAATATGAGGACATTTTTAAGCACTTGATGAACAAATTTTTATAAATTTTATTTAAAAAAAAAAACTTGAAAGAAGAAAAATTATAAAATATATTAACCAGACATGCACAAGGAAATCAATAAAATTTTTTTTTTCGTTGAGACCGAAAAAAAAATTTTCAAAATTATTTCGTTTTTTAAGGCGGTCTTCTCATTCAAAACCCGTTTTTTGGAACCTTTTTAAAAAAATTCTTATTTGAAAACGCAAAGAATAATTGAAAACTTTTTTATTTATTGTATTACAAAAGTTTATAAGTAAATAAAAAAATTTTTTTGCCTCGATACGTGGGCTGTTCAAAAAGTAATGAGACTTCAAAGTTGGTGGTGAAAAAAAAGGTGTCGTCACGGCGGCCACGATTCCGGGTCTCCGGAGCGTCTGAATTGAAAAAAAACGGGGTTATAATCAGTATAGATGTTATTCTCGGGTGAACCTCAAGCTTAATTTTGTGATTTTTTTTGACAAAATGGCGGCCATTCAAAAAAAAATTCAATTTCGGACTTTTTTTTACTTTAGTGTAAAAAAAAAATAGTAAAAAATTTTTTAAAATTATGGTCGAGGTTCACCCGAGAATGGTGACAATTCTGCGTCGATTCCACTTTGTTTCATGAAAATCGGTTCAGTTGAACTGGAGATATCATGGCCGCCAGTTCAAAAAACGTGGTTTCGAGATAAACGCGTTTAAAGTTTAAAATAGCTAATTTTGACGAAGACCTTGCTTCACAAAAAAGGCTATATCTTCTTAAGTATTTCGAATTTCTAAAAATCCTTTAATCCAAGCTATAAATAAATGCAAAAAAAAAAAAGTCGAAAAAAAAAGTTGCTCAATGAGAAGACCCCCTTAAATAACATTAAAAATTTATCAAAACAAATTTCGTTTCGTTAATAAACAAAAAAATTTTTATTATTTTCTCCTATGCTAAAAAAAACAACAATTTTTCTGATACAACAAAACGAAATTTTTTGTTGAAATTAACGTTATTTTCAACGGTTGATTGGGCACAAAATCGAAAAAATTGTATATCGTTTTCTCTGAAACGAAGTCAATATTTTTCGTTTTTTAATTAACGTTATTTTTTTCTATTTTTTGATTTCGCTTCAACGAAACACAAAAAATATTTTGATTATCGTTAAAAATAACGTTAACGTGCATGCCTGATATTAAGAAAAAACAAAAAATTTATATTTTCTTGCCATAAATTTATTTATATTTATTATAATTTAAAGAATTGGTAGAAAATAATTTTCAAAAAGAACAGGATTTTCTGTTTTCTTTATTTATAAAAATGTTCAAAAATAGTCTATTCATAAAAAAAAGTTTACTTTCGCTCATTTTGGGCGTAACTTGCAATCATCTTAATACATAAGAGACAAGCGTCTTGCTCCGTGCTGTATATCGCTCAAACTGTTGACAGTTGTAATTGTTATGCTTCTTAAAATATGTTCAGCCTGAACCAGAACCAGTTTCACTCATTCAATCTTACTATTACAGTGCATTTTTATATGAAATAATTGTCAGCCTAAAAGTATGCAAACAAAATTTATTTCATATTTATCAGTAACGATACATAGACACAATATTTGAAGTGAATGTAAAAATGTTGTCATATCGTCTGCTACTTATGTAATTATTTTGAATACGACACATCGTATGACGGGCTTCAATACTAGTACTATAATAAATTACATATTTTAAAATTTTTTCTAAAATTGAAATTGAAATCGTTTTATTATTTTCCTTTATTGCTCTGCAGAAAAATGGCTCGGCTCCAGTCCCGGCAGCTCTTCGGCATCCTGGAGTTCCGGCTCTTCATCGCCGCCACTCAGTGATGATGGCCAGATAACACACACAAACAGCATTCTGCACATGGATGCTGCGGCAAGTGCGCGCATACGCACAACCTCAGTCTCAACTTCCGATGAGGGCATTGTTATGGACTACAACGAGGATGCACCGCGCAAGCGAAGGGTAAGTCATATTTTTAACCATACAGCTAAATAAACAAAATTATGTCAGCTCAGCCAGCAAACTTTGCAATAAAAATACGAAGCAACAAAAATAAAATTTCTCATAAAATCATAAATGTTCGATCTAACAAAATATCTGCTGAGGCATATTAAAAAAGGATTATATTAGCCAAAAATGTTGATAGTAGTTTAGCTTCGATTTTGTTGCTAAAATTTTGATAAAAATTTTAAAATTTTTTTGATGTTTTTATGATGAATTCGTTGCTTTTTTTAGTATGCCGCTCATGCTAATGCTTTGTACAATTTGTGATAACATTTTTTGTGAAATATTAAATTTAAACAAATTGTTCATTACATTGTGATTTTAAGTGAAATTTAATTTTGCATTAAAGGTCAATGCAGCAAAACTTAATCGCTTAAAATGTTGAATAAATAAATATTTTTATTGAAAAATATTTCGCACCAATGCGAATACTTGCACTACAATGTCGTCTGACATTGTATTTTTTGACAAATAGACCTAAACATTCCTGGCAAGCGCTATTAATAAGCATTTGCAAAACAAGCTCAATTTTATTTTAAGTTTTTTATTGAAATTTATCTTTTGGGGCGCTCATTAATAGTCTCACAAATGTAACTTCCACAGCCTTTGCGTGCTTTAATCAGCAATCTTTTTGGCTTTTGCTAAAGCCAATTTTTCCTCTGCTCCAATAATTTTGACCAAGCGCTTAGATGAACTCATTCGTGTTGGCCTATTGAAGCATTTAATGCGTTCTTCATAAATTAACGCAATTCTTTCATGCAGCAGCGATCATTGCAGTAGCATCCTGCAACAGCAAATGTTGCAATTTAAATGTTTCAATGAGTGGCGCTGCAATTAGTCAAAAAATTGCATTCCACAGCTTGAGTGATGATAAGTAGCGAAAATCAAGAACAATTTTTAAAATTTTATTAAATGAGAATTGAATGAAAAGAAATATTTGAAAATATTTTGTATGGGCTGTAAGTTAGCACTTAAATCAGCTAATAACTAAGATTAAGATGTAAGAAAACTCCTAAATATATGCATTATAGCTGTTTTGTTATTAATATAGTTGCTTACAAACCAATGGTAAAATTTTATATGGCATAGTTTTGTAGAATATTTGAACCCTCTACTGCCGTTTTTATGGGTTTGGCACTTTTTCAAAAAAGTATTAAAAATACCCTTAAAATTAATTGGAGAGAATTGAAATGTTCTATGAAAATGTGCCTCGTAAAATGTCACCTCAAGTCACTTTAGATCAGATTTGTCTTCAGCAGACTTTTATGCAGAAAACAAGCCTGGTTTTTATTTAAGCCATGTGAAAAGTTCCTTAAAGTATGCAATATACGTAACTGCAATGCATTGCATACCGTGTAGCTGATATATATTAAGCTGATATAAAATATAACTTCTGTTTTATAATAATAATATAATAATATTTTTTAAATAAACAAAAGCTTTCCGTTCTTTAATATATGTTACAAATTTCAAACTGCTATATGTAACACTCAAAAAATCACCCTGTGCCAATAAAAAAAAAAATAATAAAATTCAAAAACATCAAACTTTACTTTAAACAACACAATAAAAATTGTTTTCCAACATGCGCTGTTTGTTATTCTATGAAATAAGTTTTTTTGGTTTTTTTTTCTGCTAATTGTTAGCTCCGCATACAATCGTACCCCTTTAATTGTTGCACCGCTGCCAACTTGCTTCACCCTACAACAACGTGTGCCATGAAGCAAAAACATTGATGCCGCCTTTGATGTTGTCCAGTTTTCTTTGAAATCGCTGAATGCTGATCATGTAAATGCACAAAACAAAAAATAAAAAATTAAAAAAAAAAACACAAAAAAATACAAAATAAATTCCACAACAACAGTCAGTAGCAATTATTTTTACAACAACAATAACATGACATTTAATTGCATTCCTCTTAAAACGTTGAAATCATTTTTATTTTCATTAAAACTGCCAACAGAGTCAGCTGTTCCAAAAAAAAAGCTTTAGCAAGCTTTAGCGATGACATCAAATCACGACGACGCTACATTTAAGTGTGCCAAATGGGCGAATGCACGAGTACAAGCCCTTAGTTGTTGCAACATGCTGACTATTTGTGTTGTATATTTTTTTTTTTTTTTTTTTTTTTATTGTACGTCCAACGTCATTTGCCAGCAATTGAATTTCAATAAATTTTTCATCATCAGCAACATCAGTGAGCAAAATGACGTCAGTGCAAAAAAAAAAACTTTCCATTTCTGTAGCTAACAGATTGCGCAACTTTTGTATTTTGACGTGCAAATTTTTGCCTAATGTTATGGCAATTTAAAAATTCACGAAATTCTTGATTGCAATGTTATCATGTTACGCAGTCAGCCTAACGGCACAATTTAGCTGTTGATGTTGCAAGCTTAGTCAGCCAGTCGAATGGTGTTAGCCACCAAAAAATGTAAGCGAAGCAGGCTTCAATTTATGACCCAACAGCAGAGAAAACTTCACTTTTCGTCTGTCTGTCTGTTCTGTCTGTTGTGCGGTAACACCATTTTGAAGGTATGTCACGTGGCTAGTGGGCGTAACGATTGCACATAAAATAACTCTAAAATTGGCTGCAATTGAAAGCAGGAAAGCATTTTTGACAGCAATAGAGATGAAGTTGGTTGTGGAAAGGTGGCAGCAGCACCAGGAAGCTAGAGGCGTTGCATTGTGGTGAAAGGAAAAGTTGAAAGCGAAATTTTGTTGAAATTTTAAGCAACAGTTTGGCTGAAAGCTTTTGATTGTAGCATGCATACAAATTTCAATGAAGTCTGCATCGCAAGCTTAAAAAGATTGAACGACTATTTAGACAAAAAATTATCAAAACAAGCATTATTTTTCTCAAAATCTTTTATTAAAACTTTTAAATTTTAAATGGCTGAAATAATTCAAAGTTAGAAAACAAGCTTTTTTAAAAATATTGTCCAAATTGAGCGTAAATTAAACTTTACTTTCTCTCTTAAAACTTTTGGCCTAGTCAATAGCTAAGCATTTTGAAATTTTCGGATTGGTTTACGTTTAGGTAACAGCTTAAAGCTCTGATAAATTTTCAAAAGTTTGATGAAGCTATAGTTAACAGTTCCAGCTAAGCTTCAAGCTTATTAATAATATAAAAACTTTTATATAATAATTTGAACATTTAAAGCTTTTATAAAGCTTAAACGAAGCTTTAACTTTTCTACATGCGTTAAGCCTTTGTATAAGCTTTAATCATTTTTTAAGGCTTTCTTATAACCTTAAAGCTTTTCTGCAAGTTTCATGTTTTTTAGCAAAATTTAAGCTTTTCTGTAAACTTTATTCTTTTGCAACTTTCAAATTGCTTTCCTGAAGCTTTTCAGTGCTTTTCTTTAAGCTCTGATATTTTATTTCAGCTTTGAACTTCCAATAAAATTCATATTTTCTTAAACATCAAAGCTTTGAGCTTTTCTATAAGCTTTAATATTAGCTTTAAGCCTTAATAAAAGCTTTAAGCTTTTCAAAACTAAAAGCTTTAAGCCTTAAGCCTTTGTGTAAGCTTTAATATTTTTTGAAGACTTTTTTATAAGCTTAAAGCTTTTATGTAAGTTTCATGTTTTTTAACAAAATTTAAGATTTTATGTAAACTTTATTTTTTTGCATTTTTCACATTGCTTTCCTGAAGCTTTTCAGTGTTTTTCTTTAAGCTTCGATATTTTATTTCAGCTTTAAAGTTCCAACAAAATTCATATTTGTTAAATCTGAAAGCTTTGAGCTTTTATAAAAGCTTTAATATTTGCATTAAGCCTTAATAAAAGCTTTAGGTTTTTAAAAACTTCAAGCTTTAATTAAAATTGTATCTTAGCAATAAGTTTTTACATAAGTTAGTCTATTTATTAAAGCTTTACGCTTTTATCACAACTTACAGCTTTTATGTATACAAGATTTAAGATATTATCTTAGTTGTAAGCAGCTTGCTTACCTTTAAAATGGAAATTTTATGTTTTTATGTTATTTTATGTAAAGCTTTTGAAAAAGTGAACATTTCTAGAAGAAAATACAAAGCTTAAGCTTTGTTATTGAGCTAAAAGTTTAAAGCTCATATATAACTTTTATTTTTAATCCAAGCATTAAGCAACCTTACAAAAGTAAAGCTTTTTTAAAAACAACTGACAAATTTTCCTTAAAGCAAGCTATGTTTTCTCGCTTAAAATATTGGCTCAGGCAATCAATGGCTTAACACTTAATTTACGGTTTAGCATGTCTTAGAGCTCTGATAAATTTCTAAGCTTTTTATATAGCTAAAGCTTTACAACTTTAAAGATAATTAAAGGCTAAAGCTTAGTTTAAAAGCCTTTATCAAATGTTTAAGAGTATAATTTTACGCTGTAAGCTTTAATTTTAATTTTCAACTGAGCTTTGGCTTATAAAAGCTTTAAGTTTTTCTATAAAATTTCATATTTTTGTTCATTTTAAGCTTTCCTATAAACTTTTCTTTGATAAAGCTACATTTTAAGCTTTCAGCTCAGCTTGAAAGCTTTTACTTAAGCTTTTTGTCAATTTTTATCAAACCATTAACATAAGTTTAACGCCTTAAAATTAAATATTGCATAAAGTGAGCTTTAATTTTATAAAAATTTTGAATTTTTCTATAAGTCTTAAGCTTTTCTATAAGTTTTAAGCTTTTATGTAAGATTTTCCTTAAGCTATAATGCTTGCTTAAAGCTCTTCTGCATTGTTTAAGTTTTAAAAAACATTAAAACTTTTCTTTAAGCTTTAAGCTCTTCTATAAGTTTTAAAGCTTATAGATTTATCATAATTTTTAAACGTCCTACAAGCTTTTAAATTTTAAACTGGCTTTTATATTCAGTTAAACTTTTATTCAAGCTAAAACTTTTTTATTAATCTAAGTCTTAAATTAGCTTAGCTTATAAAACTTTAAAGCCCTTAGCTTAGCTTACCAAAAAGTAAATTTAATGTAAAAGCGTTTGGCTAAATACAAAATTTTAAACGAGAAAGAAAAGTTAAAGCATTGCAATTTGGTTAAAAGCTTCAAATTTCTTTTAAATCTAAAAACTTTAATCTAAGCAAAAGATTCAGCTATATTCTTATCTTAGCATGGAGACAAGCTTTAATTTTGAGCTTAAAGCTTTATCTGAACTGTAAACTTTTATTTAAGCATAAAATTAAGCTTAAAGACAAGATTTTATTTTGAGCTTTAAGCTTTATCTGAACTGTAAACATTTTTTTTTTAAGCTTAGCTTTAAGGCTACTTAATTAAGCTTAGGCAGAGCCGAGTCTGTTTTTTTATATTTACAGCTTCTGGCTTTGCCAAAAATTTTTGGAGAAAAAGCAAAGCTTTATAAATATTTGACCAATTTAAAAAAATTTTTAAAGCTTTGTTGTAAGCTTTAAAAATTCCGGCTTGGAAAAACTCTATTGAAAGTTATCAGCCAGCTTGTATATTAAGCTAAAGCTTTTTGTTATAATTTTTTATAAGCTTAGGTCTACGCAAAATTTTTCCAAACGTTCTACTTTCAATTTTCTACTCGGTTCAAGCACATGCTTTAAGCTTAAAGTAAACTTATCTCTAACTTTTTGCAGACGAAGCTCATTACATTGTCAGTTGCCATCAAAATTCTTAAATACACAACTTTGATTGAACACATGTGCGAATGTGAGTGTGTGTGTGTGTGTGTGTGTGTGTAACTTGGTGCTGAGTTTGAGTGAAGCCCACAAAATTTTGTTCAACTAATTTATGTTGAAATTTCTTAGCTTTAAGCTGGTTCTTAATTTAACTGCCATGTTGTTGTTGTTCTTGCTGTTGATGTAAACTACGTCATTCATCAGCATAAAAAAAGCTACAGACGGAAAAAACATAAAACTACAAAAATAAATATTTAAATAAATCTAATCAACTTTCAAGGTTTTTCAATTCAAACTTGAATTTATTGAAGTTTTTTTTTTTTTGAAGTAGCTTTTGTTGTTTTGCGCTACGCTATGAAGGGCCACCAGACATTACATTATTTATGTATAGCTTACATAAAAAAATACAAAAAAAAAAAACAAAACCACCAACAACATATGCCATATGTTAAAATGCCAACAAGAGATTCTGGTTGTTGCTCCCTTCCCATGCGTGTCTTTATCTTTCATTAAGTTTGCATAATTAATGAACGCCCGTCCCTTAAATATATTGTGTCTGAAAAAAAAGCTTTAATGCGTATATTTTGTGCTTATGTTCTGGTTGTTTGTTGTTTTTGTTTTTTTTTTCGTTTATGTATTTAGAAGTATTTTGTTTGTTCTTCTTTTTTTTTTTTTTTGTAACGCTTCATTTGAAATCGGTTGAAGGGCACTCCAAACATTTGTTGATTGTGGTTATTGTTGTTGTTGTTGTTTTTTTTTGTTAGCTTGACATTTTGAGTTGATATTTATGTCGTTTTGACTTCCGCGTTCTAAGCGTTTTCAACGATTTGAAGGTCTTCTTCTAAGTGTTTTGTAATAGTCAGTTACAAATATAGTAACAACAACAACAAGCAGAAAATTTCAACAACAACATAACAGTTTTTAATGAATTCTTAAATTTGTTTTCTGTTTTTTTTTCTTATTTTTTTTTTTCTTTGTGTTTTTCTTCTCGAAATGGCATGAGTCTGAAAAAAGATTAATACGTTTCTTGACGTTTTGTTTATTTTATTCTTTCAACAGGTAAATTTCAATGAAATCTTTATATAGCAGAGCATAATGAGGTTTTTTTTATTTTTTTGAGGAAAGTATTTTTAAAGTTGTGTTGTAGCCAAACTTTAAATATGGCAACATTTAACGACGCTGAGAACCTTGAAGCTCAACAACCTTGAGCTGTACAACGTGACGTATGCGTGACTTTAATTTGGTGTTCATTTAAATATTTTCATTAAATCCCTTTAAATTAAGCGTAGAGCAGCTAGGCAAGCCAGAACTTTAAAAGCTTTGAAATTTTATTAATATTTGATGATTAACATAATTTTTTGCGCACTATTTTGCAGTTGGAACAAGTTTTTCTTCAACTCATCAATGTTAAAATGTGACTTAAAGCACATAAATCACATTGATTACAACTCTATGTCACAGTCGTTAAATAATTATAATATTTCCGTTACCTTCAAAAATTATGTAAACATACTTACAAAAATATACAAATCAAAAGAAGCACTAAGTCTGTAAAATATAAATTTTAAAACTAAATAAAACTTACGTTACAATTTCGTTTATAACGTATAAAAAATATTGAAATACTGTTTACAATATAATTTATTTTTACTATTTACTCAACTGTCATTTCAGAGTAATTTCATTAAAATAAGTATTTTTTATGAATAAATAATAATCAATAAATAAGCCTATCCACGAACACGCCCACCTTCCATACAAACCACAATAGCGAAAACACTATAAAGGCATTCACATGTAAGCTACAGGACTAAGAATTGGTATGTATACATTTTGCATCAAAAAGGAAGTGCATATAAAATATGGGCTTTATCAGACCACGGACATGTCCATTTTCAATACTTTTATTGTATTTTAAAAAAGTAGGTTTAGGCTATTTTATAGTCGGGCTAGACACGTGGTGACCGTGGCATGCAGGTTAAGTGTGTGGCTTAGCATGCTTGGAGCCCGGGTTCGATCCCCAGCCGCGGCGAAAAGTTTTTTTCAATAAAAAAATTTTCTGATCGGTCACCACCTCTCTGCAGACAATGGCAAACCTCAGAGAGTAAATAATGCCATGTAAAGCTTCTTGAGAACATGAGCCGTTCGGAGTCGGCATAAAACATGTAGGTCCAGTTCTCGGTCAATTGTGTGCAAACATTTAATAACACACACAACACAATTGATCATAAGAAGCTCGGTCAAAGTACTTTCAAGGGCTGAAATGGCCAATTTGTTTTTTTTTGTTTTTTTTAGACCGACTTAAGATTTTCCTTACTTGTTTTGTTTGTAGTTAAGGTGGGACATAACATTCGTGGCAGAGAAAACAGACCTTTTTGAAAAAATTCATAACTCACAATCAGTCAAAAACAAACATTTTTCCAAAATTGTTTTTATTGTTGTAGAGAATTGAACAAATTACAAGAAAAATATTCAAAAAAATATATTTTTCACTCCAAAATGTTTTCATAGAGCTCCAAACTGGCGGCAGAGAAAAAACGGGTCCTCGTGTTTGCAGCGCTGGGAGTCGCAAAAATTGTCGAATCTGGAAAACAAAATTACTTTTATAAATCTTAATAAAATTGGTTATCGTATGACAGTAGCTTTTTTTAAAATTGTTTTTCAATTTTTGGTGATGTTTTAACACCACATGGTTTCGAGATAAACTCGTTCATAGTTTGTGAACAAAGAAAAAAAAGGTTAAAATTAAAAATGCTTTTGAACCCGTAAGAATTTTTAAATGAAATGTTTTTCTTAAAATCTTAAAATATTTACTAAAATACAAAATTATAAAAAAATTCGAAAAAGAAATCATACTAATTGGGGGTAAAATAAAATATATAATTATAAAGAGACTAACACTTCCTTTTGCAAAATCAACTCCTTCTAAGCTAATGAATAAATTTTGACGATCAATGATTGAAAATAAAAATCTTCTGCTGCGATTTCCCAAAAGATTAATAAAATCATTGCAAAAAGTTACCCTTTATAATCAATTTGAAATTTGGCTGAAGGAGAGTTGGTTTCAATTTGAGTTTTTCTCAAGAATGAAAATTTTCTCCCAACATATTCGGCACTTTTCCTCAAAAAAAAGCTATAAAATGCAAAAATAATAGCAAAGCATCCACTGACGTCTCATACAAATCAAAAAAAACTTCAAAATTAGCTTTCTTGACCGAATAAACAATGTTTAACAAAATGCTTGTTAGTCTTTTTAATGCAAATTTTAAGCCAGATCTTGTAAAAAAAAAAAAAAAATAAACAAATTGGCGATTTCAGCCCTTGAAAGGACTTTGGCCTAGCTGCTTATGATCAATTGTGTTGTGTGTGTTATTGAATGTTTGCACACAATTGACTGAGAACTGTACCAACATGTTTTATGCCGAATCCGAACGGCTAAAGTTCATGTTCTCAAAAAGCTTTACATGGCATTTTTTACTCTCTGATGTTTGCCATTGTTTGCAGAGAGTTGGTGACCGATCAGAAAAAGTTTTTATTGAAAAAACTTTTCGCCGCGACTGGGGATGGAACTCGGGCTCCGAGCGTGCTAAGCCACACACTTAACCTGCATGCCACGGTCCCACCAAATCTTGTATATTTTTTAAAATAGTTATATTAAAAACTGCCAGGCTTCGATTTCAAGAAAAAACTATACTCTGTTGGTCAAAGTTACTAAAAGTGGCACACAGAGCACAGCTTGGGTCATCGCAAAAAATTTTAACCCGCTCTGCTCTAAATATATTTTTTGTTTCTTTATTTAAAAAATGTGCCGTTATTTAATAAAGTATTAAATTAAGAAAGTCTTTGGTTTAAATTATTTAAAAAATAATTCACTTCACAACAAAATGCCTTAAAACACTAAAAAATAAACTCAAAAAAAGGTAAATATTATTTTTTTGAATTTAAAAAATGTTTTTTTAAACATATTTTTTACAAAATCTTATGAAACAATTTTTAAATAGTCAACAACGAAGTTATTTTAAATCAAACCTTATGTTGTACACCTAGGCGTATGATTAACCTCAAATTCGCTATTATTTTAAATTTGCTCAAATAACATGCAACAAATGCTAGTAAAATTTAAAAATCTAATTTATTCAAGTGTCATACTCTTCAAATAACATAAAAAACAAAACAAAAAAAAAAAAAAAAAACATACACTGAACAAAAATGAAACATTTTATTTTAATTATATTTGCGGCTAACCTTGAAAAAAACACACGCTGTGCGCAGCGTAGACAAAACTTAAAAGATTCTAATTAAAGTTATAGAGACAAACGTGCTTTGAGGTGCAGCACAGAGTAAAAAGTGAGTGGAGGGGCGAAGCAAAAAAAAAGAGAGAGCATAACAACAACTACATACAGCACATGATGCATGTCAAGCGACAAAAGCAACGCGGCTGGCACTGGGCCGCACATTAAACTGGGCACATTTGGCAGCAGTGACAAGGAATTATTTTTAAACTTCTGCTGCAAACAATTGTTAAAGAAAAAAAAAAAAAAACAAAAACACAAACAAAAATAAAAATTTAAAAAATAAATCAAGCAATAGCAAAAAGGTGGCAGCAGTTAAACAAAACGTAGGAAGTCTAGCTATACAGGTAGAGCAATATAGCTAAAGAGCACGCTGCGGCATGAGAGGTAAATATATAAAAAAGTTTATATCGAGAGCAGGCTAGGCATTGAAATTGCATGAATTGCAAATACACTCACTCAACAGTTGTTATTGTTTTTGCTGTTTTTTTTAACTAAACTTTTTTGCGTCAATTGTATTTGGTTATTTTTTTTTTTTTTTTGTGCGCTACAACAGCGCCGCTCTGGCTGGCTCGGCTCAATTGTTATCGAGCCAAGTTAGTGCTAGAGCGTAATGATAAACGACGAAGCAACAACGTCAACAAGACAGCAATTTAAATACACACTTATAAATTATTTTAGCAAAAACAAAAAGTAAAACAAACACAACAACTCTAAAATAATAATGAAAAAATTATATACAGACAATATATAATAGCAGGTTGTTATTAGAAAATTTTGAAAAAATAATAAGCCACTCATTGCAGCATGAGCCATAAATTGTTTAATAAAAAAAAGTGACCACAAAATGGCAAAAACAAAAAAAAAATAATATACAATAACTGCCGCCTTTGAGTCAGCTTATAAAGCAATTCAGCAATTAAATTAAAAAAAAAAAAAAACAACAACAACATTATAAACGCCAAATTGTAAAGACAACAACAACGACGTCATTATATCTATCAGCTACACAGATACTGAGATATTGCTAAACAAATGAAAGACAGTTGCTTTAAGCAAAACGTTTTGTAGCTGTTTTTCAGCGGCAGCTTTTGTTGATTTTTCAAAGCTCAAATGAGTGTTTGAAGAGGTTGTTGTTGTTGTAAACTATTTGCTTGTTTGTGCAATAAATCATTATTAGCCGCTGCACTCAGACACAAACACACACACACACATGAACACACTCAAAGCTGACTATGCAATGCATTTGCTGCAGACAACAGGGTGTCGCAATATTTGTTATTGAAAGCGTGTGTTTTCCTGCTTAATATTCGTTTTAAATTAAATATTATTTTGAAAACTATTTTTAAATTTTTTTTTTTTTTAAATATATATTTTATGCTTAAATTGTTTAGTCTTAATGACGCCTTTTCTAACAGTCACAATTATGCAATTTTTTTTTTTAATTTTTTTTTTTTTCCTTTTTTCACTTCACGTGTGCATTTTTGCGCTTTTGCCAAATAAGTTGTTGTCGTTTCTATACTCGTTGTATTTATTTGTTTTGATCACATTCTTGACCAACTGACTCAAAAATTTGTTCTATTTATATTATTGTTTAAAAAAAAAAAAGACTATTTTATGAAAATTGCATAATTTTTTTCTGCTTTTGCGGAAAAGTACCAGCCATTAGAGCCAAATATATATTGTATGTCCGATTCAAATGTGTGTGTGTGTGTAGTTGACACGTAAATTTTAACTCAGAAATAAGCATTATTTTTTTAATAACAAATTAGAACTTACAAAATAACTGTTGTTATTGAAATCACAAAAAAGATCGTGAAAACTCAAAAATAAGCATTAGTTTTTTAATAAAAAAATTTTAACTTACAAAATAACTTTTATTATTGAGAAAAACTTTTATAAAAAAACTTGAAAATATCTTTGAAACTAAGTTTTGTTGTTGTTAAGATCAACTATGTTTTATTATTAAAAAATAATTATATTCATGACTCAACAAAACTCAGCTTTTGCTTAACATTGCATCTAATTTGTTACATTTAACATGTGTTTTTGAAGCTGCTGGCATAACCAGCAATTTATTTGCCATATAAATAACCCAAATATACAAAATCCTTTAGATATAAAAACATAAAAGCTTCTACGCTTTGATTTAAATTAATTTAATTACATAAAGCATATTTAACTGAAATGCAACAAAATGTTTGCAATAAATATTAAAAACAAAAAAAAAAATATAAAGTGCACATAAAGCTGTCAAACGCTCGAGTGCTCGAGACAAGCGCTGAAATGCAACAGGCTAAAAATTTTTTCTTTTCGCAGAAGCTCACTACGCCGCATTAAAATTTTTGTATTGGACTTTGTGCTCGTGTGTCGATGTTAAGCTGACTGTTCTTGTTGTTGTTGTTGTTAAGTTGCTGTTGTAAAACTATTGAACCCATAAAAGTCGCCAATGAATTTATTTGAGTGCAAACAACAACCCGTGTGTGGCATGTATCATCATCTAAAAACAAAGCTCTTGCTTACAACTGCAAAACGAATGCAACGTCTTTCAGCGCTATTGTCGCAGTCAATAGCCAGCCATCCACCCACTGAACACATGAACAGCTCGTTTTAGTACGCTACATATAAAGAAAATCTAACTAAGCACTCGCTCGTAAGCATGTCGCTGTTAACAACAAATCTAGCGCTGCACATCTCTTGCCACCCAGCTACATGGTCATCATCACTTCATATGCTTTGCTATTAATTCTGCTCGCCATTCACAGTCACATTTACAGTCATCAGAGCGTCATTCGTTTCGTAAGTTTTCGTTTGTTAGTCGCATTAAGTGTGTCTGTCTGTGTTGCTCGTTAAGTTGTGTGCTCAAATTGAGGGCATTCGGAAAAATATTTTATCTATGCCAAGAGCAGCAATTTTCATGTTCAAGGTGACAAAACTATATATATATATATAAAGGTATATAAAAATGTAGAAAAAACACCAAGAAATGCTTGAAATGAATATTAACGCTGAAATAAAAATAAACTGAACAAAAAATAAACATAAAATAAAAATCAAAGCATACAAAAAGATTAATGGTTGCCAGGCATGGAGCTTTAGTAAAATATTCACAAAAACTTTCAGCTCAGTTTTCATACGTTCCAAAATAATTTTATTTAAATTTTTGCAATTCATTTGCATTGAGATTTATTGTTTTTTCAGGTATTTGTAAAGAAAAAACTAAATTTTTCTTAAGAGACTATTCTTAAGGCTTCAATAAATTTGATAAAAATTATCAAATAAGGTTTTGCAAAACTCAACAATTTTAGCAAAAGTTTTTATTAAAAATTTCATCCCAAATTTTGTGAAAATCTCTTTTTGGTTGCCTTAAATTTATTTAAGAATAAAATTGTATGCATGGAGCGTTTAAAATTTTTATCAAAAGTCTATTATATATTTTAAATAAACATATTTACAAAAAAAATCTATTTAAAAACTGTTTTAAAATTAATAAATAAATTAATGCATAATAATTAAAGCATACTTCAAACATATTCCTTCAAAATTGAAGTATTTCAGGCTTTCAAAAGCTTTTTATTGAAATTTTTTTAACATATACACAAAAGCTTATTATTTTAATAAACTAAAAGCTAAACTAAAGTAAAGCTTTTTGAAAGCTTTCAAGTTAAGCTTTTTCCAGCTTTTTCAAAGCTTTTATTATAGATTTTAAAGCTTTACAGCAAAGCTTTTACAAAAAACTCTTAACAGATTTTTATGAAGCTTTATCAGCATTTTTATAAAGTTGTTTAAGATTTTCACACAATCTATTTAAGCTTTTCAGTAAAACGCTTTAAGCTTTTCAGTAAAATTTTTTCGACTTGAATATATTATATAATATGTTGTAAATTAAATATTGGAGGTTGAGCTTTTTATAGCTTAACTTATAGCTTTTAGTAAAGATTTTTAAACTTTATAGTACAACTTTTGCACAAATCTCTTAAAAGCTTTTAGCAAAGCTTTTTAAGCATTTCTGTTAAGCTGTTTAAGATACTCACTACAGCTTTTTAAGCTTTTATGTAACTTTTCAAAAGTTTTTCAGTAAGGTCCTTACAAGCTTTTTAGAAAATATAATAAAATCATATAAATGAAAACTTTTCTACCATAAAATTGGCTTCATAATTACTAAAAATTTACAAAACTTTAATAAATTCACAAAATCAAAAAAAAAAATGTTTTATGCATGGCTATGACAAATATAAAAAAATATATAATATTAAAGAATAAAAACATTAGCAATATTTTTCAATGTCTTCTTAAAAGCTTTTTTTGGATTGCTTAAAAATTTGCAAAATAACGCATAAAAGGTTTGTTCATTTAGAAAAGCTTATTTAAAAAATTTAAAAAAATAATTATTTATATGAGCAATAAAATGTGGTATTTTAATGTTTTAATTTTAGTTAATAATTCTTAAAAAACATATAATTTAAGAATTGTTTTTTTTAGAGCTTTATGCCAAATAATTTATCAAGTACCTGTGTTTGCTACAACAACAAAGTTCTTTGCAGAACAACCGAGCAAATTAATTATTTATTTCGAAAGCTTTCGTAAATTTAAACTTTTGAGTAAGGCTTTAACAAGCTTTTTATCGAAGCATTTACAAGCTTTTTAGCAACACTCTTACGAACTCTTATTAGAAATCTTCTTTAATTTTTTAGTAAAGCTTTTATATTAAATATTTTTAAGCAAAAATTGGCTTTGTTAAAAATTTCAGAATTTAATAATTTAAAAAAATTGTTTCTTTAAATTTTATTTCAGTAAATTTTTTAATTAATTTTTAAATAAAACATATCAAATATGATTATAAAAAAATAAATATGTTTTTTCTACCTTTTTTAGAGTTGTTTAAAAATTAAAAGAAAATTTGTTACAGATTAATTTTGAAGTTTTTAAAAGCTTCTTATTTACATTTTTTTTTCAACCCAACAAACAAACTGATTCACTTATGAAATCGATAATGAATCGCTTTCTCGAACATTTCATTCAATAACAATTATCACGTACAATTCACTTATAATATCGTGAACGGAAGAAATTCCTCCTGCTTTAACGAATCGTTCAAACTGACAAAAATAATTTGTGAACGGGTCGCCAAACCTAAGAAAATAAAATCGTTAAAGACTCGTAAATTTTAAAATAAGGAATTCATTAAAAATCGTCAAATTTAATAGAATCAATTTTTTAACGAATATTAAAGTTAAAAAAAAAAATAACAAAATTTGGAAGTCCCTGAAACGAAAAAAAAATTAGTGGAAATAAAATTTTGTGGCAGGCTTAATATATCTTAAAATTTTACAAAGCAAGTTTAGACGGTTTTTTCGTTAAGAATCCAGCCAACCTTTGATTCAGACAAAACCAAGCTATTCGAAAATAATACGAAAAAACTATTTACAAGCAATTCGTCAACGAATCACCCCTCGCCACAATGTTTATTGAGAATACATACAAAAGCGTTTTTAATAAAAACTTTCCTAAATTGAAGCTTTTACATAAAGCTTTTGCAATTTTCTTTAATTAGAAGATTATATAAATGTTTACGTAAATATTAACTTTACAAAATTTATGGTGTTAATTTGGATTTAAAAAGACAAAACATAAATAAATAAGCTTTAATAAACTCACTTAATTATTAAATAAATAAAAAAAAATTTATATATATACATATATATTTATAATATACTTATATTATTATATGCAACTATAAAAATATTTAAAAAAAAAATATTTTTTTTTCCTTCATGCTTTAATATTAAAAATCGCAAAAATAAAGTTAAAAGCTTTGAAAGATAAATCTAAAAAATTATAAATAAAAAATTTTCAAAATTGATAATTTATGTATAGTTTTCAAAAGATTTTTTTGCATTTCTTATGGAATATATCCAAAAGCACTTTCCAATGAAAGTTTTCATTAAAACAAACTTCTGCAAGCTTTTAATTGAAGCTTTTTTAAGTCATTTAGCAAAGATTTTATAATATTCTGAACAAAGTTTTAACAAAAATTTTAAGTAAAGCTTTTCCAAGCTTTGTAGAAAATATTTAAAAGCTTTTGAGAAACTATTCTTTAAGCTTTTGAATAAATTGGTCAAGCTTTTTAAGCCATTTAGTTAGATTCAAAACTTTTTTTCATGCTTCTGAGGCTATTTCGTTTAACTTTTTAAATGTATTGGAGCATTTTGTTTCACTTTTGAAAGCTTTTTAGAACAGTTTTAAAGCTTTTGGTAAAGCTTTTAATTCATAGTTTGACTTTTAAAGGTTTCCGTTAAGGTCCTTGAGTACATTTTTGGAAGCGTTTTTATTAAAGTTCTATTAAAGACGTTTCTGTTTAAATCCTATTGAAAAGTTTTGAACAAAGCTCTTATAACCTAGACAGACATGTAGTACAAAATGTAGTACGATATGGAAACCATATGTGTGTCATCGGTATTCCAAAGTTTTGTTCCAAAGCAGCTAGAGTTCCGTACTACAATAGCATTCAAGAAACCATTGAAACTCAGTGGTGTTCTGAAATGTACGACGATGAATCGCATTGAACACAGCCAAAGCTTTAAGCCCTTTTGTCAGAATCATATATTTTTGCTGCAATCCGACAGCATAAACAAATTGATCAGTTAGCAGAATATCCAGTTTATCAGTATTAACAGAAAAAATAATGGAAAAAGTTAAAAAAAAATATATTGGAAACACTGCAATTAGGAGTGGGCAAATTTTATTCCCAGTTGCGTGGAGCAATTATAATTTTGATTGCATCCATTTTCTTGTCTATATTTACAAACCTTTGTAACAGCTGACATGTGAACAATTTAGTACAATACCACATGTCTTTCACTATGCTAGATCGTGGTTTCTTGAGCTTTCATTGTAGTATTGATTGTAGTATGGAAACCATATGTCTGTCTAGAATATAACATGCAAATCTTTTCAGTTTGAATCTTATCGAAAGCTTGCACAAAGATTTTCTAAAGCTTTTAGAAAACTAACTTGAAATTTTTAACCCCCATCAAATAACTTTGCCTGAAACAATAATTTGATGGAATATGTTGAAATACCAAATTTAAGTACTGAAGGAAAAAATGATAAAAATAATTGTTTTGAATGAATTTATCTTTATTTTTGTCAAAAGCAATTTAAAAAAAATCGTAAAAAAAAAATTTTTTCATTATATTGCGTTGCGTAACTTTACAAGCTTCTGTCTCAAACATGGTCAAAAGTTTTTGCATTAAATCTTATTGAAAGCTTAAGCTTAAGCGTTTTGCTAAAATTTTTAATTTATTAATCTTATTTTATTTGAAATTAAACTTGTGCATATTTAAGCTTTTTTCAAAATACACTTTAACAACATTTCTAACATCTTTTTCTAACATTTCTAACATTTGAGCATAAATTTCGAAAAAAAATAAAAAAAAAACGTCGAAATTCGTCGAAATCTATTGAATTTATAATAATAATAATTGCAAAAAACCTCAAGCATGAGGTTAATTAACTAAGTAAGAGTAATATTACAACAAAGCAAATCAAGCTGCAATAAATGTTTATCATCTAAAAGCGCTGCATATAAATTTTCACAGAAATTCTCACATAATTGCATAAAAATATTCCTTTAATTAAGCGACATAACAAAAAAACATAACAAAAAACAAAAACAACACAAATGCACCACAATTAAAATCGGTCTTGAGTGCAATAATATTATAACAAGACGCGCAATTATTTATTATAATAAATAACAGCCACAAGAGGGCGCATACGTTGAGCAAGTTTTTCTTGCTGCTGCCCCCACAACAGAAAGCACAAAACCACTAATTAAATGCTTTTGCGGTTTTGGCTTGAACAGCAGTCAACCAAGTTGCCAGTTTTTGTTTTTTTTTTTTTTGCAATATTTTTTTAAAGTGCAGCCCACAGTGCCAAAACACAGTGGCCTACCACATTCAAACACACTTTACACATACAGGCGTACTTATGTTTTAAGAGCACAAAATTGAAGCTGGTTGAAATGTCAAAGTTGGTGGTGTGCAGGCGGTTTTAACGGCAGCGCGTGCATTACTTACAAATACAACACATGCGCTGCATAAAAACAGAACACAAACACTGCTGCAACAAAAGTTTGACGCAAGCAGCGTAGCTGTCACCCAGCTCAAGGCTGCGCCAATTTGGCTTGACTCGCCCTGATTTACTGCGCTCAATGCTTGTATTGGTATTAGTAGGTTAGCGCATTTTGCCGGCAATGCAATGAAACACACGCACACTCATACAAAACTAAAATTAACTGCAGTTGCAGTCGCCAGTCAGCCGGCCGGCCGGCATTTGTTGTGCAACAACGACGCCATTTTGTGTGTATTTGTTTCTATGGCACAATGTTTGCACTAGTGTTTGTATATGTGTTTAGCCATACATATACACTAACATTTGCTGCACTTCTTACTTGCTCTCAGCATCTTGCTCTTGCAGTTTTCAAATTGTTCATCTCTGACTCTCTCACTAACTAACTCTTGCATTGTTCGTTTTAGTTGTTATTATTTTTTTTTTTTTTCACATCAGCTGCCAGCCGGAAGTAGCCCGAGCGCGCGCAGCAGAGGGTGCAGCTTTTTAGCGGCACGTGTCCGCATACTAATGCAAAACTTGGCCTCATGAAATGCATGTGTTGCTGTTGTGGCGGTGGTCTCTATGTGTTTGTGTGTTTTTGTGTGCTTCAGAAATACACTTCGTGCGCTTAAGTTGTATTCTTATATTTATTATTTTATTTGTTTTATTCTTATGCTTGTTTTTTCTCACATTATTTTATTTATTTTTTTAAATATTGCATTTTAAGAAACTGCCTGCAGCTTGTGCAGCTTTGTTTAATGTTTGCTCGAGCTGTGTTTATTATTGATTCTTAAGCTTTTAAGTTGCTTGAGCGAAGACAAGCGTGGGTCGATATGTTTTTGTTTTTGTTTTTTCTTATGAATATTCTAATAAATGCTCTACTTTGTCATGGGAAAATTAATGTTAAATCAGCGGAACACCTGCATAAAATTAAAATTTTTAATTTCAGCACGCTTTTAAAGCACTCTGCTATTAAAATTTGCATAGAGCTGCATTATTTTCTTTAACTTTAGTGTCCTTACAAGCTGTTAAAAAGAACATGAATTTTATTTTTGCTACTGTGGCACTTTTTTTTCTTTTCTTTGACTACCCAAAGCTCAAGGTTGCACACGTGGCGACACTCAATGAAAAAATGTTAGTAGACTGAAATAAAATAAACAAAAGTAAAACTGTACTTGTGAAAGCTCACAAGAAAAAATTGAATTACAGTGAAATTTTTCTAACTCGAAATCGAAATACTTCATGGCTCAAATTAGTATGCGTGCATTCTTTATGCGTTTTCTTTTTCAATTTTGATCTCTTTATTTCGGATTTATCGTAACTTTTCGAAATTCTGTTTTATTGACATTTCTAGTTAGAGAAGTTTCACTGTTTAAGTTAATTAAAACAAAATGCTTATATAAGCTTAAGCTGAACCATAATTACTGTGGTTTACAAAAACAGCTTTTTTTAGTTTTAAGTTCCTGTATGAACTGTCTGATTTAACCTGCAGAAACATTTATAAACATTTTGAGAAATATCAAAGTCTTTATTAAAAAAAATTATGTTTTTTGTAAAACTTCTAAGGAGCTTTTAAAAATCAATATAAAAAAAAAATTAGCCATTACAGCCATTGAAAGGACTTTGACCGAGCTTCTTATGATCAATTGTGTTGTGTGTGTTATTAAATGTTTGCATACAATTGACCGAGAACTTGACCTACATGTTTTATGCCGACTCCGAACGGCTAAATTTCATGTTCTCAAGAAGCTTTACATGGCATTATTTACTCTCTGAGGTTTGCCATTATCTGCAGAGAAGTGGTGACCGACCAGAAAAATTTTTTATTGAAAAAACTTTTCGCCGCGGCTGGGGATCGAACCCAGGCTCCGAGCATGCTAAGCCACACACTTAACCTGCATGCCACGGTCACCACAAAAATCAATATATTGTGCATAAAATGTTGATATAATAATATTACTATTGCTATCCATGTGAACACAGTCTGGAAGGTTTTTGTTACATTTCCAATAAATGTGAACATTGGTAAAGCTTGTACCAAAATAGTTGACGAATCAGTCTAATAAATATGCCGTTCAAAAATTTTAAATGGAGAGTAACTATATATCAAAACCAGTGCAGAAGGCTGTAAGACTGTCAATACTTAATTTCTGGCATTTTGTTTTCTTGAAATTTTCAATTCTCAACATGTACCAAAAATTCGCCAACTGCTTTGGTACAACCTAAATCACTTACAAGTTGAGCAGGCAATGCCGCTGGTAACATTAAATTTTAAATAAAACATACTTTTACTTATATAAAATATATCAAACATATCGCTGAAGATCTTCTAAAGGCTGATTTTAGAGTGAACGATACAAGCCAGTCGATACTAAAATGCTGCTCGAAGTTACAAAACTTTGCCTGTGTTGCTCCATGAAAAAAAGTTGTCGGAGCAAGAGCAATGCAATCAGCGTAAGAGTAAGGCTGCGTGCAGAGTAAACGCCGATTCAAACAGGCAGGCAGACAGGCAGGCTGAAATATGTCTGAACAAACGAGAATAAAATAGCTATCTATTTCGCTTGTTCACACTGCCTGTCTGCCTGCCTGTCTGAATCGGCGTTTACTCTGTATGCAGCCTAAAAGAAGCAACAAGAAGCTACTCTGAAAGCTTCAAGAGATCAATCGATGTTTGAAATAATTTATATCAAATTTGAAAAATAAAACTAAATGATTCGGCATTTCTAGTAATAAAATAAACTTGTAAGGTATATCTTCGACTTGGCCGAAGTTAAAATACTCCCACGGCCGATATTTAAGGGTAAAATAATCTTAAATTGGAAAGCTTTTTATATGAGATTTTGAGAGATATTATTAATTTTATGTGTCTAGAAAACATACATATCAAATTGTTTTCCTGCAGCTTAAATATAAGCCTTTTTATAAAGTTTTCAATTTTGGGGTTGTATGGCAGGTGGGCGTGTTAATTTTTATATGACGCCCATTTTTCTAACACACCTCAGTTTTGACATATAATACCCGAATACCGAGTTTCCGTCTTATAGCTTTAATATTAGCCGCTTTATAGAGTTTTCAATTTTGGGGTTGTATGGGAGGTAGGTGTGGTTTTCAACCGATTTAGCCCATTCTCAAGCTTGATCTTAGTTTTTTGAAAAAAAATCTTAAATATTGAATTTCATTACGATAGCTTGAAAATTACGGATGTAATCGTGTTGACAGACAGACGGACAGACAGACGGACATGGCTAAATCAACTCAGGTGGTGATGCTGAGCAAGAATATATGTACTTTTCAGTACGCGTGGGGGTATGACAAGCTTTTAATCTGACAAAGAAAAGCGTTGATTAAAGCGAGACAAATTGCAATGTATCGCGCTTGTTTACCCAGTTTTCAGCTTCAGCTTTCACTATGAACGCGGCCTCAGCATTCAGTAGATTTTTGTTTATTATACCCTAAACCTGAAAGGTCAGGGTATATTAACTTTGTGCAAACGTTTGTAACGCATAGAACGAAGCGAGTCCGATATAGAAAAGTATATATATTCTTGATCAGCGTCACCTCGTGAGTCGAGCTATTCATGTCCGTACGTCCGTCCGTCCGTCCGTCCGTCTGTCCGTCTGTCCGTCTGTCCGTCTGTGTGTTGTCCGTATACACAGGATAAGAAGAAGGAGTTGAGATAATTGGATGAAACTTGGCACACATGGTCACATGCACCCAAGAATCTGCAAAATTGAATATTTTTGGAATCCGCCCACGGACACGCCTACCTCCCATACAACGCAAAAATTGAAAACTGCATAACTCAGCTCATAATAAGCCTACAACAATAAAATTTGATATGTATGTGTTTTGTATCAACACAAAGATGTCTTCGAAAAATGGACGTCATCCGGTTACGGACACGCCCACCTCCTATACAACCCAAAAATTGAAAACGCAATAAATATGCCTGTGTTAAACCTAAAGAGCTTAAATTTGGCACATATGTTTTTTATAACAAAACAAAGATGGTTTCGAAAAATGGAAATCATCCGCCCACGGACACGCCTACCTCCCATACAACGTGAAAATTGAAAACTGCATAACTCAGCTTATAGTTAACCTACAACAATAAAATTTGATATGTATGTGTTTTATACCAACACAAAGATGTTTTCGAAAACTGGTCGTCATCCCGTCACGGACACGCCTACCTCCCATACAACCCAAAAGTTTAAAACTCAATAAATAAGGTTAGCGAAAGCACAATAAAGGCACTAACTGTGAGCTACAGGAATAAATCTTGGTATGCGTAAATTTTTCATCAACATTTAAATGCATATAAATTATAGGCTTCATCCGCCCACGGACACTTCCATTTACAATAAAAAAATTTTTGTTTTGGAAAAGTGGGTTTAGGGTATTTCATAGTCGGCCTAGCCCGACTTTAGACTTTCTTTACTTGTTTTATTGAAGCTTTTAATAAATTTTCACATACATTTCGTAATAAAAGCTCATAATATAATATTGCTTAACATATACTAGATAGCAACAAAACAGATCTCTGAGTATCTTCGGTTGAAAACAAGAACGAACATGAGCTTTAACACAAGCTCAACAGATTGATGTGTTTAGAATCTAATTTTTCTGTTTAAAATCGGCAGCTTTTGTTGCAGTTTGTCATTTAATTAAATATTAAAGCTTTAAGATCAAAGCTTTACTTAAGAGTTATTGAAAAATCTTTGTTCATTTAATCATTTGTTTGCACACTGTTTGTGCTCGTATAACTTCTGAAGTACTTAGTCGAATGATATAATATTCCCAGAATATATTTCTTGTTGTGTGGTGATGGTTTATAACTTAACAACAGTTTTACATATGATGTTGTAATCAAGTTACATCATATTAACATAAAACGACATATTTGTTTACTTATTTTTGAAAAAGTTTTGTTTACTAAAAGCGAAAAAAATCAAGTAAATTATTAAAATAACTTAAAAGTCAGTTAAAAAGGCAATTATAAAGTTTTCCGTGCTAGGCTGAGCATTCCTTGCTGGGTAAATTATTAAAAATAATTTAATTTAACAGTTTTTTAAAAGCTTCTGAAAGCTGTGTGATAGTTATTTTCTTTTTAAAAGCCAGTTTAATGATAAAAGAATGTTTTTTAAAGCAAAATTATATTAAAAAATGCTTGGTTATAAAATGTATAAAAAGAATGCATTTTTTTAAATCTCTTCTTAGAAATCATTAGAAGCTTTAAGAATATTTAAAAATGTCAAAGCAAGAAAGTTCATACTGATGACTTAGTCATACATAAAAAAAAAACCTTTAACTTTAGTAAAAGTTATTATTTATTATTATATACTTATTTTTAGTAAAAAACAGTAAAATAAAGTACGAAACATGCTTAAGTTAAAGCTTAAATAAGCTATAGTTTTAAGAATTTGAAAAAGCTTTTTTAAGCGAAACTTTTGTAATAAAAGTTTTTGAAGTTTCAGAGCTTTGAGTCTTTTAATGTTTTTGATACCTCAAAGTTAACACAAGTTGAGTCACAAACTTTGTAAAAACCATTTTTAAAGCGTAGCTTTTTACAACTCGTTCGTTCTATGACTTACTGGAGTAAAATTTCAAAAACCGACACTTTCTTATGACATCTTGTCTTGCTTTCAAGTTGCTTCTATTATAAAAAAAAAATTTTAAATTAAAAATACTCTTTTACCTGCTTTGGGTATCGAACCAACAGCACACCAATTGCTAGTTCAACATACTGCACTCATCACTCCAAACACCTTTGTTGCATAAGTTTGTTGATTAAGTATTAAATATTAACCAAAGCTATGTTGCAGCATATCACAATAGTCTTAAAAGGATCGAAATAACATAAGTTATCACAAAACAGAAAGAAACAGTACCCGGTTAAATTTCAACTCATCGATTTTTTAACATAAAAAGCTTTTCAAAAGGAACTATTCAGATTTAAAAATTATTTTATTAAAATATGATCCATAAAATTTTCAAATCTATGAAACAAACTATTTGAAACCTTGACTATTTCATCTCGAAAACCTCTATTTTCGTACTGTACAAAATATATTGCAAAATTAAAAAAGTTCGTGCCTTCTATTTATAGCTATTTAAACTCATACCTTAACGATATATTCAAATTAAATGGAATGAAATTAATCCGATATAAAGTCTGCCGAAATAAAACTATTTAAATAAAAAGTAAAACACAAAATGACAAGCATTCGCCAACAACGCTGGAGGCTACTCAAAATACTATAAAACAAATGCTTATATTAGAATAAACACCATTCGTCAAAAGTTTTGAGCTGTTGTAATGTTTTTTACACTTAGGCTGTGTACAGAGTAAACGCAGGTTCAGACAGGCAGGCAGACAGGCAGTGTGAACAAGTGAGATAGATAGATCTTTGTACCTCGCTTGTTCGTACAGATTTCAGCCTGTCTGTCTGCTTGCCTGTCTGAATCGGAATTCACTATGCACGCAACCTTACAGCTTAAATTTCAAAAGCTTTCTATGATGACTGATGCTGTTTTAAAACCAAAATAGTTAAAGTTTACTAACAATTTCTTGGTTGTGTAGCGTTTTATAGCTGGCATGTGCTAGTATTGCCAGTGTTTGGGTCTTAATGTTGCGCTTGTCTTCACCAGAACTCAATGCCAAGTTCTGCAGTTAAGTCAAAAAATGTGCACTGCTTGCTTTGACTTTGAAGCACGTGGCATACTTGAAACTTCTACAAACGTTTCAGATAACAAAGTTTAAAGAAGTTGCTTCTTAACAAAAAACAAAAACACATATTCCACTTATTTCATGTGATCTAATTAAATTCATTCAAACATTTTTATATGTTTATGCAAACAAATAAACCACATGCAATTAAAAAAAAAAAAATAATAATAAAGCTCAGTACAAACATCAACTAGTGCTGCCATAAAAATGCTCTATATAATTAAATGCAAATAAGCACAGACAAAATAAGAATAACAACAACATTTAAGACATTAAATGTTGTCAACGTGAATGCATTTTTAAGTCAGTTAAAATGTCCAGCAGTAACGACAGTAACGCAATGTGAGCAAAAAGCTTTGCTTAATTTTAAGCAACAAATCAAACATTCGCTCAACTTTATGCTTTTAACTCGTTTTAATATTTAAGACTTGTGCTATTTTAAGCTACTTTTTGTAATTTTCCCAAAGATATGTCTGTTCAGCTGCTTGACAACAACAATGCAATGAGAAGGGGAAGAACAATAAGCGCTGAAAAGCGTTTGTTGTGCAAGTTCAAGGCCAAAGCAAAGCTGCTTTAATTTTGCCACATGCGCACGATTGAGTAGGAAGAAATTTTTAAAGCAAACAATAACAAAAAAAAAAACAAAAACAAAACAACAACAAACAACATTCATATATATATGTATGTATTTTATTTATTATCGCAGCACACGCTGTTGTTTTTAATGAATTTCGCATTAAGTTAAATAAGTAGATAGCATGTTGTTGTTGTTAGTGTTATTTTATATGCATTTTTGCAAACTGCATTTCACGTCAATTGTGCTCGTGTTAAGTATTGTTGACAATTGTCAACAATGGCAGCAGCAATTTTTATGCAACAGAGGCGTTTTGCACAAATGTACTGTAAAAGCTCATTAATTATAAGACTGTTGGAGTTGCTACTTTTATTTAACAGTGAACAAAAAAAATATTTAATTCACATCAATGCCAAGGTCAACAATTTATATGATTTTCATTATAATATTAATGTTATAAAGAATTATGAAGAGAAAAGCTCTTCAACAATTGCATAAAACTTACAAAATACTTTTACATAATAAATAAAAAAAAAAAGAAAAATTTTATGATTGAAACTTTTAATTAATACATTTAAAATTTTTTTTAATTAAAAACTAAAGTGCTGCAACAAAAGTTTAATGCAACATAGCTAGCTGCAAGCCAGTTTTCAGTTATTTAATTAAAAACACATTTTAAAGCTACAACAAAAATAATTATGCTGAGCGAGTTTGCTTGAAGTTTTTAATTTAAATTAATTAAATATGAAACAAAACAAAAGAGTTTTGTTTAATTTTTAATTCCCTGTTAAGCTTAATATTCAAAAGCTTTCGAGGTCATTCAAGTTCCAAGTCATAGCAATAGAGTTAAACACAAGTAACATATATAAAAAAAAATATATATAGGTTGTCCCGCAACTGAGCAGTATTATTTACGGAGGTGAAAAGTACTGTCGAGTTGAGCAAAAAATCGTATGGGAGGAGGGTTTTTTTTTTCACATTCTTAGGAGCTACAAGGTTAATTAGTATTTCACGATTTTGATTCAAATTGTTGTTTCTAATACAAAAATTAACTCACAGAAATTTTATTTTGAGAACTCATTGTTGAGGCAATAAAATCACCTTTCTAACGGTATATCAACAAACCCCACCGACTTCACCGTTCCTGAGCTGTGCTCGTCTGAAGATGAAATCAATCGGTGAAAATTACTTTCAACTTTCAACTTTGAATGCAAATTTCTCAGAATTTCACGTATTGAATTACATATTTTTTATAATAAATTTATTCAATTCTTTTTTTTATGACACTAAGAACATAAACATATCTTTAAAAATAAAAAAGTTGACTCTACTAAAAAAATGTTACTTATAAAAAAACAATGATATTTTATCTAATAATTAAAATTTTTTTAGTATAGTCAACTTTTTTATTTTAAGAGATATGTTTATGTTTAAATGTCATTGAAAAAAAAATTGAATAAATTACAAGATTTATTATAAAAAAAATAAAATTTATGACGTGAAACTCTGAGAAATTTGGACTCAAAGTTGAAATGTAGTAGTTTCCACCAATTGATTTCATCTTCAGAGGAGCACAGCTCAGGAACGGTTAAGTCGGTGGGGTTTGTTGATATACCGTTAGAAAGGTGATTTTATTGCCTTTACATGAATTCTCAAAATAAGTTTTCTGTGGGTAAGTTTTTGTGTTAGAAACAACAATTTCAACCAAAATCGTTAAATATTAAATAACCCTGTAGCTCCTAAAAATGTGCAAATATACCCCCACCCCACATGGGAGGGGGCCATACGATATATTGGTAAGCCCGATTACCTTTCACCTTCGCAAAAAGTTGCACTCAATTGCGGCACACCCTGTATACAGAAAAATTTGACAAAAGCAATTTTCAGAGTGTAAACAATAACATATAAACTTTTAGAGAACATGAACATTAGATGTTGGGAGTCGGCATAAGGCATGTAGGTCCAATTCTAGATCAATTATGTAAAAAAATTTCAAAAGAAGCTCTATGAAAGTCATAACAAGTGCGGAAATAGACAGTTTGTTTCTTTTTTCAATAAAAGCTTTAATCATGATATATGTTATTTCATTGAAATGAAGTCAAAGCTTTAGTTTTGTATTTAATTGATGTGAACGCCAAAGCTTCAATGTCTTTGTAGAAAGATATTAACTTACAACTGCTTATAAACTTTGTCTTCAGCTATAAAATTTTTCAATTAGAAAATTATTCAAACTTTTAAGACAAACTATTATTTTTTTAAGTAGTTCAACATTAAGTGACTCAGTTTGTTGCAAAAAATATATGTTATTATCATTTTGTAAACTATATAATTACAACTTTAACTCAACAAACAATTCCACTCCCTGCTCAACGCACATTTTTAATGTTGAAAAAATTCTCACACAAATATATGCAATTTTCTGCGTCCAGGCTTTAATTTATGCGCCATGTACATGTAATTAACGAACACAGATACACACGAACGCACACGCACGTACTCTACAACATGCACGCACGTGTCAAATCACACACCCACACACTTAAGGCAACAAAGTCGAAAACACACAAAATATTTGCATGCGCCCAACACACCCAACGCGTCATGCAATTCTATTCAAGGTCAAAACAAAAGCTTTGCCAAAGAAAAGCAAAAAAAAAAAAAAACAAAATATGACAAAAAAAAAAACAAAAATAATAAACAAAACCAGCCAACCTGGCAAAACAGGCGTAAAGAAAATGCCAAAGCATGCAGCACTAAGGCGAAAATCCCACTCAAGCATAAACATACACACACACATGGAGACACTGGCAACACCCATGCACCCAACTTTTGAGCACGACACCCAGCCAGTAAAGCTGGCGTGGGACGCCAGTGAAAAGCAAGCAAAAATCAATAAAGAGTTGCGGCGAATTCACTGCAATCCCGTCGCAGGCACAAGCTCAAACTACACATACAAAAAACACATATTCACAGCAAAACACACACACACATGCGTGCACAACAGACACTTGCAAAGTGGTTCACTGGGTCGTATGAGTTGCAGCTCTTCTACCAGCCAGCCCACTGTAAGAAATACATCTTCCAGAAAATTCGCCGCATTATGCCGGCCTTTTTTCATTTTTGTTTTGTTTTCTGTTTTGCTGTATCTCTAACTTGACGTTTTTCTTATTGCCGGCTTTTGCGCAAAATAAAAATGGCGTCATGCCTGACATTTTCTCAGCCCATAGGCAGGCATCCGTCTCTGCCGTGCGCCCTACTCATCTTTCAGCGCTAAAAGCCGGTCTCTTAACCGGTGCTGTAAGTGCGCATGTTTGTTACCTTGAGCCAAACTTCAGCTACCACAAAACTTGCACTTGCTCGCATATTGCTCTGTTTTACTTTGTTTTTCTGCCCTGCTTTTGTTCGCCCTGTTGCCATATTTATTTTGCATAACTGTACTTAATTTTTTAATATAAAACTTAACTATTTTAGTTTGATTACTTTCAAAGCAGTTTTGTTCGAGATGTTAGTTATGGTAGATAAAAGCTTTTCTTTGTATTTGCTTATGACTGACAAAGAACTCAAATAATTACAGCAACTCTTTATTACGTTTTATTCAAATTTCAGTTAAAAGTTTTTGAACAAATTTTGCAAATATTGAGCTACTAAAAAAAAAACTAACTTAAATATCTGAAACTTTCAATATTTCAATAAAGCTTTTTAGTTTTGATGCTAATTTTTTTCATAAACTTTAATGAACTTTTCGCCAGAGTTTAAGAAAAACAGTTTTAATTAAGCTTGCGAACTGTTTTTCAAAATAAATAGCTAGCTTCTTAATTACTTCTTTTTCGTTCTGGTGGGTGCTTGAAATTTTAAGCTTGTTAAAGCCAAGCGTTTTTTATTTTATTCAACTCTTGACTTTATTTGACCAAAAAAGTTATATTTTGCAATATAACGTCTTTAAGTGATTTAAGTAGTTTGAGCAAAACTGCATCCACAGATCTTTATTCAAATATAATTTAATATTTTTCAATCAAATTTTGGCAAAAGCTCTATTAAGATGTGGTTACCGTGGCATGCAGGTTAAGGAATCGAGATCGATTTCCACTCGCGGCAAAGTTATTTTCAATAAAAAAATATCTGATTGGTCACCACCTCTCTGCAGACAATGGCAAACCTCAGAGAGTAAATAATGTCTTGTAAAGCTTCTTGAGAACATGAACTTTAGCCGTTCGGAGTCAGCATAAAATATTTATTTGCCAGCCATAGTTAAACATGCTTCGTTCTTTAGTACGAAACGACAAAAGAACGAAACATGTTTCATATCTTGCTGGCATGTCAAATAAAGCTCTATTAAAATTGTTTAAGGTATTATTGTTATATGTTTTTGACAATAGCATTTATAAAACTTACAAACAGCGTTGCCAGAATGTGAAAAATTCATGGACCGTACCAGTTACGGTTTTTATCAAAAAAGTCAAAAATTAACTGTTATTTTTTAACTTTAATTTTTTTCGACAAAAATAAAAATTATTTTATGCCTTATATTTTCTCGGGCAAACATAACAATTACTTTTTACTTTTATTTTATCGGTCAAAAATAACAGTTATTTTCTGACGTTTATTTTTTTCGGTCAAAAATATCAGGTAATTTGTGTTTTTTCAAAGGTCATTTTACTGACTAAAAAACTATCGATACCATTATTTTGGTCTCATCGGTGATCACGTTTTACATGTGGTATCAATAGTATTTTAATCGGACAAGCGGCCTTTAAAAAATCACAGATTGCCTGATATTTTTGACCGATAAAATAAAAGTCAAAGGTAACCGTTATTTTTGTCTGAAAAAAATAAAAGGCAAAAAATAACAGCTAATTTTTAACTTTTATAGAATCCGTCGAAAATTTAAAAGGCTCTAAGTATTCGTGAAGCTGAGGCCATTTGTATCATAATGATATATTTGAAAATGTCCTTCGACAATTTTTTTCATTCGAAAATTGTAAAATAACAGTTATTTTCAGTCCCTGGAAAAATTTACTAAAACTGGTAAATTTTTTTTTCGATGTGAAAACGTGAAATTTAGTTTAATTTAAGTAAATTTTTATTCGAAACCAAAAACTTTTATTAAAATGTCTTCAAATTGTTGGCTTTTTTCAATGTATTGAACTTGTTTTCTGCGAAAATACGTTGGCTAAGAATAAAAATGTTCAACCTAACCTTTCGAGTTTTAGCAGTTGAAGCTGCTGCATCATTTTCCTGCCACTTACAAGAACTACAGAAAAAGAAAATTAAGATTATCATCAGAAAGTGATACTGAAAACAAATATTTAAAATATTAGAACATGGTAGTACCGTCAAAACTCATATCTTTGATAATATAACTCGTTTTCTGCAATATCGTCACAACAAAAAAAAAAAAGCCTTTTTTTTGTGACTAAAAATCTTCTCGGTGACTAACGTCTCGGTGAAACAAGAATATGTTCATGAATACTGTTATATAACAATATGCTAAACAAATTTTATTGGATGAAAACAATGCTAAAAAGCTAAAAATATTTTGGCTTCTTGATTGAACACACATATTTGATAAATTTTTGTTTTGGATGTGAAAGTTTTTTCTTAAATATGAAATATTTTTGGGAATTTTGTTAAAAGAAAATTTTAGACTGTGACAACCCTGCCTACAAAATGATCACTTTAAAAGCTTTTATTCTGTTTTGAAAAGCTTGCAAAGTGATATTTTTGCTTCAATATTTTTTTTTGGGAATTTTGTTAAAAGAAAATTTTAGACTGTGACAACCCTGCCTACAAAATGATCACTTTAAAAGCTTTTATTCTGTTTTGAAAAGCTTGCAAAGTGATATTTTTGCTTAAATAATTTTTTTGGGAATTTTGTTAAAAGAAAATTTTAGACTGTGACAACCCTGCCTACAAAATGATCACTTTAAAAGCTTTTATTCTGTTTTGAAAAGCTTGCAAAGTGGTATTTTTGCTTAAATATTTTTTTTTGGGAATTTTGTTAAAAGAAAATTTTAGACTGTGACAACCCTGCCTACAAAATGATCACTTTAAAAGCTTTTATTCTGTTTTGAAAAGCTTGCAAAGTGATATTTTTGCTTAAATATTTTTTTTTGGGAATTTTGTTAAAAGAAAATTTTAGACTGTGACAACCCTGCCTACAAAATGATCACTTTAAAAGCTTTTATTCTGTTTTGAAAAGCTTGAAAAGTGATATTTTTGCTTAAATTCGTGGATATGAAAAATTAGAAAAAAGAGCAACCCACTCATAAACAAAGAGATTTAATTGAATGATTAGCTTGTTCGTGGACATGTTCATAAATTTAAGAATTGAGTTAAAAAAAAAAAACACTTTGGCTGAAATCTATACACTTAATAGGCTAAGGTTTTTTTGTGACTTCAACTCCTCCCAGACCAATAAACCGATTTTATCTATTCAAACCACTTTTAAAAATTTTGATTTTGCTTCAGCGGGTTCCCAACATTTTAAAACAAAATAAAATTTTTGTACAAAAATCCGTTTTTTAATCGATTTGAAACTCAGTTTGAGAAGAGCTTTTGAATTGTTCGAATTTGAATTTTTTTTCAAAACTAAAAATTTTTAACCAAAATTATCTTTTATGCATTCCTCAAATGTCAATTGTCCGAAAAATGCAGTTCCAAAACTTGCAGTTCCAAAACGTTTTAATTCAAAGCATTCTGATAATGATATTTTATATTATTATTGAGACTGAATATATCATTATTGAGGGAAAAAAGCTTCTTGAATCGTCTTTAATATTTCTCACATTTAATTTTTATTAAATTGCTCCAGTTCGTACAACAGGCTTACTAGCTTAATCTTAAAGTGATCGACAAAAATTAAAATCTAAGACTGGTTACTGAACTCTATTCAAGAAAATTTTCTTAAAGGGCTACATGAAGTTCATTAAAAAAGCTGTGTGCTTATATTATTGCTTATCTAAGTGAGCAGTAAGAATTTGATTAGAACTTATGTTCTTATAACATTGAAAGACATTCTAATGCTAACAACCAAAAGCTTGCTCTGCTGCCTACAAGAAATGCAATACAAGAAATTCATTGTAGCAAAGAAAGCTATTCGCTCGTGAGCGTTTTTTTTTTTTGGTACAAGCATACAGTTTTTTCCTACAAGGCTTTTGAGCTGATTTTGTCTAAATTTTAAAAAGAATTTTATAAAGCTTTTGTCCTATTTTTTTGCATATTAAAGCCTAGTACTTGTTCGTTTGCGTGAAATTTCACTCGCAACATTCAATTTTTTGTTGCGTAAAAATTCTGACAAATATTTTGTTGCGAAGAAATTGAAAAATTTAAGAAAGTCATGCATTACTTCTCAAAATATAGAAAAATAAATACATAAAAACAAAAAATTTACAACCACTGTTACTTTTCAGTTCAAAATTAATAGGCAGTTCAATTAAATTGTCGTGAAAAAATGTTGCAAGAGAAATGTTGCGAGTATTTTTCACAGCGGAACAGAGTACTACTTTAACGAACATGTAGTGATAAATTTCAAACATATTTCACAGCTATAGAATAGTACTCTGTTCGTTTGCGTGAAATTTCTCTAGCAACATTCTTTTTTTTTTGTTGCTTGAAAATTCTGACCAATATTTTATTGCGAAGAAATTGTAAAATTTAAGAAGGTCATGCATTACTTCTCAAAATAGAGAAAAATAAATACATTAAAACAAAAAATTTACGACAACTGTCACTTTTCACTTCAAAATTAATAGGCAGTTCAATTAAATTGTCGTGAAAAAATGTTGCAAGAAAAATGTTGCGAGTATTTTTCACAGCGGAACAGAGTACTACTTTGATGAACATGTTGTGATAAATTTCAAACATATTTCACAGCTATATTTTTTTGTATATAAATTCGAGTGAAATTTCTCATGAAACTGAATAGAGTACTGGGCTTTATTTCACAGCTATAGTTTTTTGTCTGTATGTAGATTCAAGTAAAATTTCACAGGAAACTAAACAGAGTACTAGGCTTAAAGAATTGAAGTCGATAGGCGATATACAACAGAAAAATTTTGTTCTCACGAGAATAAACGTAAAAATCGAGAAAAAGCTTTGTGGAAGTTTGAATGCCCGGTATTTAAATTATTAATTGTTCTGTTGAAGATTAAAAACGACTGTTTTGCATTATAAAAAAACATAAGGAGTAAATTTTGAGAAAAGTAATCCAAACGTAATCTATTTGAAATCAACAAACATACATATATACTAAAATATAATTTTTTTTTCGTACATTGGAATTTTAATTCTTGTTAATAAAATAAGTGTTCAGTCAAAACACGAATTGTTATAATAACTAAAATCAAGGTTGATTTATTTAAGGTTGCGTACATTTTTTGACGCATCCTTATTTTATGTAAACAAAAATATTTTGACGTTTGCAGAGTAGGGTTCTGTGCTGCTCGAAAAAAAAAAAGTTTTTTTCAGGGTTTTGTGCAGTTTTCTGTTTTATTGTGTACACACTAAGTCAAAATGTGTTCAAATTTTGATTTTTGTCAAAATTGGAAGTAAAAGTGGTTTTTACGATCACCGTTGTCTAATGCAATGAAAGTTTCGAACATTAAAATATTTATTTGGTCTGTCTTTCTTGATTTTCGTAATATATATTTATTTCATTAAACCTTTTTTAGGGCATAGTACTAAAATTATTCAATCAAAACTAAAATTATGGGGGTATATCAAACTCAATGACTTAATTTTATCAGGACATCCGAATTAAAAAAGGACAAATAAAAGTACTAAACAAAAATTTTAGTATTTTATTTACCAAATAGTACTACAAAAAACTACCAATAGTATTATATTCAGGCAACCGTGTCAGTTCTTTGCTCAAATGACTACGCTCTTTTGCTCTCATTTCAAAATAAGGGTGCCGAAATGAGAAAACGTCAAAAATGTATGCAACCTTACATAAATAAGCCTTGAACTAAAATCAGTTGATGTTATTGTAACTTGAAATAAGCGTTTACTTGCGTTTATTTTGGTTTTTTTTTCATCCATAAGCCAGTAGAAGTATGTCACAACGTTACAGCATTCGACACTTGTGCGATAGGTGCGGGGTTCCATTCGTAGTGATAAAAACAAAATAAAATTTGACGATATGCAATTTTTTCTTTAAATATTTGCTTATATAAAATTTTAATAAACAGCATTGAAAATAAGGCAATAAATATTTATGAAAATAATAAGAAAGATTAAATAAATACTAAAATATATAAGTAAAATTTATAAGGGTGAACAGCCCTATATAGTGGGATATACCTTTTTCAATACAAAAAAAAAATCCCCAACTCAGCGGTATATCATTTTCATCAGTAAGTTAGTTTTTCATTTGTCATGCTTTTAGCCAAACATCACTCTAACATGTTCGCTTGTATCCGTTGAAATGACAAAATAACGCATACATTTTTGTCACACGCAAAATATTTGATTTGATTAACACACATTTCTGTCAAACTTATGACCAACTTATTTCTTAACAAAATTTTGACCTTGTCTTGTCTAAGCAACTCACACTCAAACAAAAGACACACACCCAAACACACAATCTAGTCATCAAAATCAATAATAATCAAGGTTAATGGCAAAAACAACTTGAGCCAAATCGTTGAAGGGAAGTGAAATTTTGGTCAAAAGAAAAGCAACATTAATCAAACCTGCGCAAAGTTGCTCAAAAGCTCTCAAGGGAAACTTATAAATGGCTTCTTGTATTGTATTGTTTTGTGTCTAGTGCTTATAAAGGCAGAGCTTTTCGTTTTGTTTTGTTTTTTTTTTTTTCTGTTCCATTTGCTTTGCAGTTACAGTTGCGTGCATAAATAAATCAACATGATTTGCATTAATTTGACGCAACATGAGTTGCATGTTGCTGACTTTGGTTCCAAGGACAACATTTTTTCAAATGTTTCTCTATAGAATGTATTATAAATGCTGCATTTTTTTATGGCTTAGTTTGCGCAATAATTAAAGTTTACGTCATAAATATGTACTTTTTTTATTTTTTTGACTTATGCCGCATGGTTTAAAGTTAAATAATTGGCAATGCATATTTTCTTATAATTGCTTAAACACATACCGCCAACATAATAAAAAAAAACAATAATACGTATGCCCTTACGTTTAAGTTATAATATTGCTGCAAGTAGTAGCGCTAAATTTAGTTGCTGACGGCGAGATGACATAATTTTTGCAAACACCAAGCTGTTGTTTTAAATTTTTATTTAACATATTTTATTGCTACCTACTAAATATTTTACAATATTTTAATTATATTTTTTTGTTTCTTTTGCAGGTGAGTGTAGTAGACATCATTAAGTTATTGAATACTGCTAATTTAACAGTCATTAGTTTCAACAAAGCTGTGAGTACACTTTAAAGCATATATTAGCAAATAAAAGCTTAAAAGCTTTTCAACAAAATAAATATTTATTAATGACATAAGTTAGTTTAACAGCTACATAAAACACGTTGATGAAAAAAGCATAAAAAAGAACAGCTAGAAACAGTGAAAATTAAACAGCAATAACAACTATAATAATAAATAAGATGTAAGACATTTAACAAAACAACAACAACAACAATCATTTTCTGTGAATTAAAAATTCTAGTCTACAAACTTGATTGGAATTAATTTATTTGCAGTGAAAATAAAGTCTAGACTAGAAAGGTTAAAAAAACACAAAAAGCTCTAGCTTACAAAAAAAAAAAAAAACAACACAAAAAACACGTGCGCCTGTTAAGCAAGCAATAAAAGCAAGACTGTTACAGCAACAGCTGCTTCAAGCAAAGAAAGTCAACCGTACGTCATTAGTTTTGTAATGAAAAGCTAGCTTAAGACAGCGAAAATTTAATGATATTTTTAAGTTTTAAAGAAAGTATTAAAAAAGCGTTTCAAAAGCAACATTTAACAATAACATCATTTAAAACTCATTTAATCGAGAATTAATGCTGTAAGCTTACCATGCAAGGCAATGAAAGACTTGCTGCACTTTCTTTTGCTTATGACAGAACAACAACAAAAAACGTACATATGTATGTGCTTAGCTTGATTTATGACAATTGATTTTGAAACAATTTAAATGGAAAGCCTTTTTGACTCTTTGTGCGTTTTGTTTTAAAAACTGCCAGGCAACATACTCTTGACTTTGCTGTTTTATTAACCAACCACTGAGACGCTTTGCACTTAAAGCTTTCAAGTTTCTATTTTATTTTTTTTCTTTTTAAATTTCTTATATCAACATTTAAAATAAGAAAACCTAAATCATGAAACTGCTTTAAATTGAAACCATGTTCACATTTAGTACAACACTTAAGGGTAAAGGTATTTAACTTGTGCCAAAAGCAAAAATTTATTTTCAAAATGCAATAATTACAATTTTTTGTTAAAGTAAAAATAAGCATGCTTACAAAAGCTTTGCAAAATTTATAAATATTAGAGACCATACTTTTCATATTTCGGTTTATTAAGCTAACAAAACTAGAACAGCAACTTATTTTCTTAAGAAAACAAAAAGCTTTGAAAACACTTTAAAGAGAAATGTTAAAAAGCTTTAGAAAATACTTTAATTTTTTATTTAATAAGCCAAAAAAAAAACCAGCTAATATGAAAAACTTCAAAATTTTTAAAGAGCTTTATTTGGAGAGCCAGTGAGATATAAAGCATGTTTCATGTTCCGAACTCGTATGTTTGCCATTCTTTGCACAGAGGTGTCAGCAAACAATCAGACAAATTTTTTTTTGAAGTAACTGTCTTAACAGATGTGTATTGAACTCGATTGGCTCTTAATCCATTAGCTTGCCCGCCACACACTTTGCACGCAAGGCTACGGCCACTCTATCTCTCAAACTATAAAACATTCATTTATAAAGGAAGAAATTAAAGTGAATAAAAACTTTTTATTTTTCAATTTTTTCTCCCCCGTTCAAAAGAAACTCATAAAAAATAGTTTTAATAAAAGCTTTTTAAGCTTAGTTTTTATACACAAAAAGCTTCTTCATACTTTCTTTATTTAAGACATATAAGCATTTTTATATGTGCCTGAAGAAGCTTTTAGACATTTTTTGAAAAAAAAAAAAGTTTTTAAATTTGTTTGCTTTTTTATATGCAACGTTTTAGTATCATTATATCAAAACTTTAATAAGTATCTTCAACAAACATTTAGAACAAAACAATGATGAATAATTAACTTTCAAAAATAAAGCTTTTACTTCTATAATTAGTAACAATTAATAACTTCGCATGTATTAAAAGCTTTTAAATATAGCCTATTTCAAAAGAGAAGAACATTTCCGCGCATGTTTGATAATAAGAAAATACTTTTGAGAGCATTCTTCATTCTGATTGGTCGACATTAAAAAAAACATTGAATATTCTCTGAGCAAAAAAATAAATGAAAAAAAAATTAATGTATATTCCTGAATTTTGTTGTTCATCGCAACTGCGCTGCGGAAATACTGAATTTTATTTTTCAAAATCAACCAATCAAAATTGAAAAAAAAGGAGCGTCAAAAAATATTTTGTTAGCCAAAGTTTCACTTCACAATTTTTTCTTGGGAAAATATTTTATTTTGTATGTAATTTGTATTTGATAGCTCTCTCAAGATGCAGGCCGTCGGTGCAATACCGTACTTGTACGATCATTTATTCTGAATGTTTGCGCATTTAAATATATAGAAAAATAGTAAAAACAAACACTCAAAAATAGCATAAAGTTCAACGAACAGTACAAAAATAGCAAAAAATTACGCTCTAAAAAATTTTCTAGCTTAAAAAATAATTTCTCACTGCGCATCGAAAAATGAAACTAAAAAATGTTCTTCTCTTTTGAAACCAGCTATACGAAGTAATGTACTTGAATTCTAAATATTGCTCAAAATTAAATTAGTTAATATTTCTTTATAAATACCAAAAAAGCTCTCCAAATTCTACATTTTTCATAAATCCAGCAACATAATGACAACAAATATTTTTCTTCAAAATCTATAGGTTAAGTTCTACTTAACAATTGTGCATACAAAAAGCTTACGGGTTGTGTGGAAGGTGGAGGGAATAAAGGCTTTTTTCAAGTTTTTAAAATAAATGAATAATTTTATGAATGCCTTTGAAATCTTCGAAAAATTATTTTGGATTAAAGGTTTTTGAATTTCCGAACAAACAAAAAACAAAACAAATTGGCCATTTCAGCCCTTGAAAGGACTTTGACCGAGCTTCTTAGGATCGATTGTGTTGTGTGTGTTATTAAATTTTTGCACACAATTGACCGAGAACTGGACCTACATGTTTTATGCCGACTCCGAACGGCTTAAGTTCATGTTCTCAAGAAGCTTTACATGGCATTATTTACTCTCTGAGGTTTGCCATTGTCTGCAGAGAGGTGGTGACCGATCAGAAAAATTTTTTATTGAAAAAACTTGTCGCCACGGCTTGGGATCGAACCCGGGCTTCGAGCATGCTAAGACACACACTTAACCTGCATGCCACGGTCACCACTTAATTTCCGAACACCTGGAAAAATTAAAAAATAATGGGTTTTTAAAATAAACCTTTATGAACTTGATTTTGTAACTTTAACTTTAATATTATTAAAAATTATCTACAACTAGCTGCTACCCGGCGCGTTGCTGCCGTCATTGTCCAATGCCTGCTCTAGTTTACCAATAAAAGGCTTTCAACAAATAGTAACTCCACTCTGAGTTTCAATATTTACTGACCATTACTTACAAAGCTTTTATATATAAAAAGTTGTCTTTTATGGGAGAAGGCACACTCCTTGTCCAATACTCGTTTTAGTTTGCGAGTATTTTGTTTCGACTATATTCGAATAGAAGGATATCACCAAATAGTTACTCCGATTTTCTTTAATCTGTGACTATTATTTTTAATTCGATTAAAAAAAATGTGTATTATATGGGAGGAGCCACACCCATTGTACAATGCCCATTCGAGTTTTCCAGAAGCAGGACACCACTAAATAGAAAATTCATTTAGAGTTAAAATATTCTATAACTTTTACTTCAGTAATTATTATTCTGTGTCATCAATTTGAGTTGTAAACCACACCACCCCCCCCACCCATTTTTCTGTGCCCGCGTCTATTTTATAATTGAAAGACCTAATCAATCAGTTATTTCATACCGAACTTCATTGTTATACGACATTTAGCTTCAAATCTATTCTATATCAAAAAGTTGAATTGTATGGGCAGTCTCATGCTCCCTTTGCCAAAAAATGCTCAAATTCGACAGTCAAAGAAACCGTCTCAATAGGAAGTTCGTACCAAGTTCCATGGAAGTGTGATTTATAGACGAAAGTAAAACCGCAAATATTTTACAACCTATTCTCATACCTGTGACCGTGGTGACCGTGGCATGCAGGTTAGGTGTATGGCTTAGCATGCTCGGAGCCCGGGTTCGATCCCCAGCCGCGGCGAAAAGTTTTTTTCAATAAAAAATTTTTCTGATCGGTCACCACCTCTCTGCAGACAATGGCAAACCTCAGAGGGTAAATAATGCCATGTAAAACTTCTTGAGAACATGAACTTTAGCCGTTCGGAGTCGGCATAAAACATGTAGGTCCAGTTCTCGGTCAATTGTGTGCAAACATTTAATAACACACACAACACAATTGATCAAAAGAAGCTCGGTCAAAGTCCTTTCAAGGGCTGAAATGGCCAATTTGTTTTTTTTTTTTTTTTATTCTCATACCTACAAAATATACAAATAAAATTTCATTAAAATCGATCGAGCCGTTTCGAAGGAGTTCAAACACTAACACCGTGACATGAGATTTTTATATATTAGATTTTCTCAACAGCTTTTAGGACATTTTCTGTCATATTAAGCTTTACAGATTGAACTTTTTGAAGTTACAAAAATTAAGTCTTACATTATTTTATGTGGAAATAAAGCTTTTCATATTTAAGTATTGAATTAAATAATTAATTAATGAAAATCTTGCTTCGAACACTTAATTTCACTTTTTTTTCTTTTTGATGTTATTAAAAATATTTCAAAATTTTAAAAGAACAAGGTTTAAGTATAATATAAAAGCTCCTTTTATATCATTTTAAAATGGATTGAATAAAATTAATGGAATGAGAATTTCAATGTGAAACAAACACACTGCTTTGCAATATTTAATATAATAAAAAGCTTTCATGTTCATTCCTCGGTCAAAAAATCATTTCTCGGAGTTAGAATCCACGCAGAAAATTGTTTTAAATATTATCGCCAGATACCCAGCAATAATCTTGAGGCCATAATTTGCAGACCTGTGTAATTATTTTTTTAGTTTTGTTTATATATTTTGTTTTCACCAAATTTTGCAGACTACTTAAGTTGAAATAAAACTAATTTTAAAAGTTAATTACTATAAATATATATAGTATAAAGATACATATGTATAATAAGCAAGCAAAATAATGAAACTTCTAACCAATAAAATGGAAATAACATTAAAAATTAATATAAAGAAAAATTGTTATAAAGAAAAGTGGAAAAAAAGATAAGTGGAAAAGATCAAAGGTCACGAGCCATAATACTTATGTAGGTCAGCAAATGCATGTCAGAATATGTCAGCTACGCTAAGAAAATGATTGATTGCCTGAATACTGCGTGCGCCATAGTCATGGTGCGAGAATAATTGGAACTACTTATAGAACGACTCACGGAAATGAAATTGGCTGTGGTAATACCGAGATGGAGTATAGAAGTTAAGCATCATCCATAAATAAGATCTCAGATAAGCATAACGGAGAATTTTTTAAGTCTAATAGAAAGAGGCGTGAGGGCACAAAAATAAACCAAAAACAAATTGGCCATTTCAGCCCTTGAAAGAACTTTGACCGAGCTTCTTATGATCAATTGTGTTGTGTGTGTTATTAAATGTTTCCACACAATTGATCGAGAACTGGACCTACATGTTTTATGCCGACTCCGAACGGCTAAAGTTCCTGTTCTCAAGAAGCTTAACATGGCCTTACTCTCTGAGGTTTGCCATTGTCTGCAGAGAGGTGGAGAACGATCAGAAAAATTTTTTATTGAAAAAAACTTTTCGCCGCGGCTGGGGATCGCACCCGGGCTCCGAGCATGCTAACTCACACACTTTAGCACAACCTGAATGCCACGGTCACCTTCACCACCACCACGGCGCGAGGGCACACCTGGTACTATATATCAAGGCACTGAGGGTGGGTTCAAATTTAATTTATTTTTTGATATGGTATTTTGGAGCAATACCATCATAAGCGACAATAGAATTTGATTAGATATCCAATAGTAACGTTACAAGCTCAGATTCCCCTTTGGAGAGATAACCTAAATTTATTTAGTATTTCAATATTCTAAAAAAGCTTCTGAAGGCTTTTCTTAAGCTTAACCATTTAATATTTAATTTGTTGCTTAGAAAAGGTTTTAAAAAATTTTAAGATAATTTGTCACGTTAATATTTATTTGAGTATTTTATTTGAATCTTGAATTAAATTCTAACTAATATGGAGTGCATATAAGCTTTATTAATAAAGTTACATATTCGACCCCTTTAAATAAAAAACTTTGCTTAAAAAAAAAAATTTATAGAATACAACACAATTTTTTTAAATCCAGAACTGAATGGAGTTATTAATTGATCTCTCATATTTGCCTTCTCAACCACAATCATATAAAAGCACAATCCTAAAAATTGCTTTGAACAATTGTAATCCACTCATAAATTTAATCTGTTTTTAACCCTTAAAGAAACAAGAGAATATCACAGAAGCAGTCGCATGGGCTCATATTTCACCACATCAAATTTAATTAAATGGTTTATTAAAATCATAATAAAAAAATCACTAAAAGTAATTGAAAACATTAAACAACTTCTGTCGCGTTCTAAACACGCAAACATTATTTTTTCGATTAGAAATTGTCTTGATCCATGCGCCTAATTAAGGGTTAAAGCTTTCGTTAAACGTACATTTGTTGCAACTCTTTGTGAGCAAAAATGAAATCTTTCATAAAATCAAAAATCCAAAACATGAACAACACCTCAAATAAACGCAGTTAGCAACAAATGCTGCTGTCAGCAACAAAAGCTATTTTATTTTTTTCAACATATTTTTTTATTCTTGTTGCTTTTTTTCAAACTTGCAGTCTAATTTATTTTGCAAAACTAATAAAATAAAAACAAAACCATTAAAACAACAACAGGAACTACAAAAACAACAGCTGTTGAAAAACAACATTGCTTAAATAAACAGGCAAGTTCATTTTTATTCTATTTTAATTTCATTGCGAAAGCTAAAAACTTGGCCTTGGACTAGGTTGATTGCATTTCTTGCGGTCATTGCTACCAAGCCGGGTGAGCCGGCCGGTAAAGGCCCCAGATATACAGCACTACCTGACATGGCATCCATATAACTTGCACGAGCGAGAAGAAAGCTTTTTATTTTTTTGTATTTTTTTTTTTGTTTTTTTGCTAGACTTTGCCGTAAATTTAAAGTAGCAACAACTATAATGCAGCCAAAAATGACACACACATATCTGCAAACATGTATAGATAAGTTATTAGAAAAACAACAGCTACAACAAAATCACAACAACAACTATTCAATAGCACTAGAAATATTAAATAAATTTAAAATTCTGGCAGCAATTTTTGGGTTTGTTTTTTTTTTTTGGTTGTCATAAGATTTTATTGTTGCTGCTGTCACTACTGCTGCTGCTTAAAAACAACAACAATGAGCAGCACAAATCAAACTATATGATGCCACGCGCTAATGAAATAAAAGTCATAAAAACAGCTTTCAACAATTATTGCTTGTTGTTGTTAAGAGTTATGTGCCTGCATAAAGCAATAACAACAACAAATTTGCTGCACTTTAAGCCGGAACTGAACAAAAAAAGACCAAAACGCGCACGCAAAATAGCAATAAATTGTTAACAAAAAAAGGATACATACTTACTTGCAAATATATTACTTATAAAATCAAACTGAAACCAAAAGCAAATAAAAAACTATAACTCAGACATAAACAAAAATGTAAATAAATGCAATTTAATAATTTTTTAATTCAATAAACTTTACGACTAAAACGTGTGCAATACTAAGTAAACAAGTCATTGAATAGTATTTTAATGGACAGAGCTTTTTGCTTAAACGCGCAAAAAAATAGGCGCAGTTTAGCTAGCAATCACAACAACAACAACAAAAAAGACAATGTATGAAAAGAAAAAAAAAATACTTTTCATTCATCTTGAAATTTATTACAATAACTAAGTATTTGAGGCTTTTTCAGCAATAAAAACTTGTACAACAACAACAACAAAATCTAACAACAATAACAGCACGTTTCTGAAATTATTTACGCCGAACAATCAAACACTCAACAGTCAACAGGCGCAGGCATCAGGCTAGCAGCAGGCAAGCTTTACTTAAAAGCTGCAAAGTTTTTTGAACTTTCATTTCATGCAAAGTGCATTCAACTTGTTTCAATTATTTGTGCTTTCAATTGAAGCGGAATTTGAATAAAATTAATATAAAAAAATATGCAAACCTCAGCAATGAATGCAGCAATCTTAGATGTTGTTGTATTTTTTTATTGTTGTTGGTTCTAATGCATATATATATTAGCTGCAATGCAAAAATAACAAAATTTATTACAAAATTTTGGGCAGGACTTAAAGTAAGTTTTACAAAAACAACTAAGCACGAGTATTAAACATAGCAACAACAATTAGCAGAGCAACAAATTAACTAAAAGACCACCAGCACACAAGCAGCGAGTTCAATAAAATTTTAATAGCCAGGCATTGCACTCGTTTTCGAAAGGCAACAAAAAAAAATTTTATATAAAAAAGCTTTTCAAAGTTTACACACAGCACTGTGGGCTAAGTTTATAAAAATTAAAACTGAATTTTCATAAAAAATTGTTTCAAAATAAGAGCCAGCAAACTTAAAATATGTTATACTGCGCTTAAATGGAAAATACAAAATGGCGCATCTGCCATCTGCCATGAGTGCTTAAATAAAGCAAAATAATTAATCAAAATTAAACTCAGCACAAAATAATAAAAATTAAAAACTTAAAATGCTGCACTTGACGGCTTCCTGCAAAATCGTTTGATCAGTAGTCAACAGCAAACGGCCCTCATGCCGCCCACTAAGCAGCTAAAACGCGCAGTTTTTTCATACTATTTTTTTTCATTTATTTCCTAAGCATTTGGCAACACTTTTGCATATCACTCAAACTTTATCTAAGCAATATGATTTTTTTATTTTTTTTTTTTCACTCAAATCGCACATTTTGGCCGATTGCACGCTGTGAAGGTCAGACTCATTGTTCGTCATGCATTCACACAAGTTTGAGGTGCAAAGCAAAATTTAAAAAAAAAAATTAAAAATTTGGCCAAATAGACAACAACAATAACTACATTAAGACTAATGATAAATTATATAGCTATCATATTCCCAGCTTTAAATAGCAACCAATTTAATTTAATTTTTTTCAATGCTTGCCAGCAACAAAAAAAATGCTGATATATTAATAACCAAAAATATAAACGACAAGTGTACGCTTCAACCATAAAGCTGACAAAAAAAAAGAAACCATAAAAAGTCTCTCAAAATTAACCAAAACAATAGCTAATTTATTTGCACAATTTAAGCTTTTATTGTTTGCATTGAAAGCCGGTAGCCAGCCAGTCACTGTAGCTGAGTCAAATTTTTCAACAAGTTGTGATGACGTGAACTTGCAGCTAAGTTTTTTTTTATGACTTAAATTTTTAATTAGCTGGCAAAAACAAAAAAAAAAAATATATAAAAGTTTGACAATTAAAAAAACTTAACGGCAAATGAATTAAATGGTCTGTGAAACTTTATGATGTTTGCACTCATGTTGGCGGCTAAGCCCCGAATCACTGACTCAGCGAGGGAAAAAGTTTTTTGTTGAAAAAATAACAGCATATTGCATTTATAAAGGTAATTTTACAAGAAGCTCTGCGTAAAACCACTAAAAAGCTTTTAAAGTTATGTATTGTCTCTAGGCCATTGTTAGCGGCTTGGCAAATTTAAACAAATTTGTATTTTTTTTTTTAGCAAATTGAATTATTTGAACAAATATTTTTAATAGCAGTTGCAGTTCCCATACTTTTTAAAAGCTTTTCATTTTTTTGTTAAATTTATAAGCAATCTTTTTATATAAATATTAAAAAGTGCATAAAGTTAACACATAACTTTAAATTGCTAAAATATCCACATATGTTATTCCAAATCTCGCTTTCATTTGTTTCGTTAAATGCAGTGCTTTAAAAGAGCTTTGACACATATCCAGCTTTTTTTATTTCATTTTTTCATTTCTTTTATATATTTATGAGTAAAAAATTTCAACAAAGCTTTCAAAAGCTTTAAAAGCTTTTTTAATTAAACTCACGAACTTAATTTGTTTGCAATTTCAAACGATATTTTGTGCTTATAACAGTACAGCTTTAAAAGCTTTTTTAATTAAAGTCACCTTCTTTACTTTTTTTATATTTTAAACGAAATTTTATTATAACAGTACTATATTTAATTCTATTCCAATTTTTTAAGACAGGTGCTCAACTGAAAGCTTTTTATAAAATTGAAAAATAACTTCCTAAAAAGTTTTTCGAAAATATTATTGATTTTTCTTTTTAAGCTCTTTTTAGAGCTTAATTTTATATGATATCAATAAAATTAAAGATTTTCCAAAGCTTTTAGACCTTTTCACATCATTTAAACAGTTTAGTTATAATAATAAAACTAATAAATAAGCAAATAATATAAAACTTAAATATCAGCTAAAAACTTCCACATACTAAACTTTTTTAATTTAAGCTTTGAAAAAATTTTGGAAGCAAAAGTTTCAGTTTAAGCTGTTAGATAAAAAAATTTAAGCACACAATTTCGTTAAAGCTTTCAAAAGTCTTAAAAGCTTTTATAATAAAAGTTAACTAATTATTTTGTCTAGCAATTGCAATCGAAAATTTAAGCATTTAACAGTTCATACTAAGATTGTTGGAGTGAATTTCTTAAAAAAAAATCTTAAAAATCAATTTATATTTTAAAAAAGTCCTTAAAAAAGCACTCAATGCTAGAACTTCAAGATTTCAAGACAAGCGCTCAACTTAATGCTTTTTGTGTTGTTGAAAAACAGCTTTTAAGTTACTTCAATTAAAATTCTTTTTTGAACTCTTCTTGCTTTGAAGCTTTGAAAGCTTTTTTATGACTTGAATGTAGCTTTAATACTATTTTTATATCTTATAAGCTTACATTTTTTAAGTTTAAAAACATTTTCAATATAAGTTGCTAAAACATTTCGATTGCAAAAAGCTGTCCATGCCTGGAATCATATCAAACTAAAAATTTTTACATTTTTTCAAAATTTATTCATCATCTTCGATCTTTCCACAACTTTGAATTTCAGTGTTAGGCTGCGTTCATAGTGAACGCCGATTCAGACAGGCAGGCAGCCAGAGTAAGTTAAAAGGCGAGATGGGTAGATATTTGTGTCTCGTTTGTTCACACAGATTTCAACCTGCCTGTCTGAATCGGCGTTCACTATGAACGCTGCCTTACTATGTATATGTGCGCATATTTCACTAAAGCTTTCAAAAACTCACTTCATAATCAGAAATATGTTATTTGAAATAATTTATTTAAGTCGAGCAATTTTGAAAAACAATGAAAAACTTATTGCTGAGCTTAAAGCTGCAACTGGAGCTTTTAAATTACGCTTCTTAAGCTTTTTCAACAATTCAATTTTATTTAATTTTTAAACAAAACATTTCTTGGTTTTCCATTTTAAGCTTTCAAATAGCTTTAATTAAAACTTATCTGGTAAAACAAAGCTTTTGAAGCTTTTCATGATACAAATTTATTTATTAGTATTTATGTATTTATTTTTTTCACTCATAAAATTCTATTTTTAGAAGTTCAAAAACTCTTCCAATAATTTTTTTATAAAATTATTTCATAAAAAAAGCTTTTCATGCCTTGAAAGCTTTAAAAACGAAATTGAAAACAGTTTTTTCAGTGAAACCCTTTTTGTAGCGAAAAATTTCTTGCTGAGCTTAAAGCTGTAGGTAGAGCGTTTTAGTTTCGTTTTTAAAGCTTCTCCTCTGCTTAAGTTCTATTTTGAAAAACTTATTTGACTGAAATAAAAACATTGTTTTATCTAAGGTCTGTTCCCGAACTCTAAAGTTTTAGTCCAATTTACCAGTTTTTACAAGTTTTAGTCCGAGAAGCGTTCCCGTACACGAAAAAATGGTAAAAGAGAGTGCAATCGAGAGAGTAAAACATTTCCCCTCCTTGTCAAAAGTTGCAAGTCTTAGTCCGAGAAATTTCTTCGGGTAAAAATGGTTAAAGTGTCAAACAGCTTAAAATCAGCTGTTTTCAAGTAAGCAAAGAAATTGCGAGACATCAAAACTTCTTTGAAACTATTAAAATGGAACCCATAAATATGGGAAAATGTGTAAAAACTAATATAAATTCTTAACTTGAGAATTAATTTCAATATTATTAAAAATCTTAGGCATTTCGTCTGAAATGCCGATGATTCACATCAAGGCAATGCTGGACAAACTATCTTATTTGACAGTTTTTACAATTTTAGTCCGAGAAGCGTTCCCGTACTTATTTGTGTTTTTCTCTATTTTCGAAAGATTTTTTCTCATTCTCAGACTTTTGACAGTTTTACCACTTTTAGTCCAAAAAGTACGGGAACAGACCTCTAATGTTCTCCAATGTTTTGTGCTAACGCAGATCAATCAAAAAAGCTTTTCATAATATGTTCATAACTATATAAAACTAAGGTTTAAAACGGGTTTTCCAATTTTTTTTGAATATTTGTGTAAGCTCTTTAGTGAAACAATTTTTGTAAAGAAAAAGCTTTTTTAAGCTTAACGCTTTAACTAGCTTTTGAATTTCGAATATCGTTCAAATTTTTTACAGAGCTCCAAATTTTGTTCAAATTTCTATGCAAATCTTATAACAGTTTTGTTAAAGTTTTTCTATCACACACTTTTGATTTGAAAAAGCTTTTGTAGAGCTGTTAGTTTCAACAACAGCTTTTCAAAATTGAATTTTTCTTGCCTTTGCTTCAGCAAGACTCTAAATTCATTGATTAAAAATATTTTTATTAAAAATCTTACACTGAGCTTTACAAGCTTTTGACGGTATTGACTTTTCTGCTACTTCTGAATAAACATACATATAAGAAAATATTGTATTACATTTTTCTTAAAGGCTTTCAATCATAAAATAATAATGATAAAAGTGTGTCATTAAAAAGCTGACTGCTCATAAAGTTCTGATAAAGCATTTACTTAAAAAGCTCACTACGCTGCTATTTTCTGATATGCTATTCAAAAGATCTTTTAAATACATAATTCTTGAACGAAACATATTTCAATTTAGCTAACAAAGCACAGAGCTTTTTTATAATATTTTGAATCAAGATCACTTTTGAGCTTTTTAGCTTTCACTTGTATACTTGAAAAAGCATAATTTCAAAAACATTTTAATTGACTTCATAAAATACTGTAAAAAAAAATTTGTCAAGTGAAATGCTGAAAACTTTAAAGCGCTCAAGAACCTATGCAACATTGCAGAGCATGAATTATAAAAACAAAACAAAACAAAAACAATAACAACATCCAAACAACCTTGGAATGAAATCATTTTTCAGCAACTCTAATAACAACAACAAAAACGCAACAACAATGCCTCTTCAATGTCATTTGAAACAAACTAATATAGAAAAAAAAACAAAAACAAAACAAACTAAAAATGCTTTATTTTGCAATAAAAAAGCTTACCATGAAATTTTAGCTTTTTAAGCAGAGCCACAACAAACAGTAAACAACAAAGCCATAATTAACACCATCATTTTTGTGTTATGCTTTATGAATATGCAGTTAATATATTCAAATTGGCAACACCAACAGGTTGGCCAAGTTCTGCTGTGAGCTTTGAGCTTCTGTGGAGGAAGAAATCTGACTAAGTAGGTAACAGTGAATAAAAACTAAACAAATAAATAAAGCAAGGTAATAATTTGAAAAAATAAAGCTTATCAAACAGCAGAACACAAACAATCAAATTAACTGCAGCTGTTATTTTTATGTTGGTTGTATAATTATTTGAATGCATTGTTTAGTATGAGCGTTTTCTTGTATTGTTTGTATGCAAAATAAAAATTAAATACGAAGCTCTGCCTTAGCTGCTTCATTTGCATTTATAAAACTACTTTTTTGTAAAATTTTAATCATAAAAAGATTTACTTTTTCTGCAGTTCAGCAAATATTTTCACAAATCAAACTTTATGAACTTTAAATTTGAAGCTTTAATAATTACGCACTTAACTTGGCTTTACTTAGAAATGCTTTGCAATTGTACTTCTAGAAGCATTCCAACTAACATTAATTTAGCAGCGCGAAATAAGCAGCTAAACTTAGTTTGAATGCACCATTAAATAAGCTGCTTAAAATTAACACTCTAGCAACGTTAACCACGCCAACTGTGGCAGCAACACAACATCTATAAAGTACCTTATAACAATACAAAAACCCAAAAGCTGCTTTAAATTTTTTTGCTTCACTTTTCTTATGTTATTTGCTTGTAATCTGAATCTTATATAATCATGGCAGTCAATAAGCTTTTTTTTTTGCTTATTTCTCTTTGACATTGACACAAAATGTCAAAATATTTATTTATTCAAGCAATTTTTGGCAATAACATAACTAACTACCCGCACAAAAACAACAAAAACGCTATTTTTTGTAAATTCCATATTTAGCTCACATAAAATAATTAATGATTTTAAGCAATAAGCTTTTGCCCGCCCCCCTAGCGTGTGGTTAATCATGAGCTGCTATTAAAATATTGCAAGCAATCCGCTTAATTTTTACTTTAGCGCAGTTGAAATTATGTGCAATAAAAAAAAATTAAGCATTTAAAAAAAAAAAAACAACACCAACGAGCTTAAAATTGCCACGAATGCAGCCAGCAGCTTGTACAATTAAAATGCTCGAAGCATCTAGTTAAAAACAAAAAAAAAACAAAACTATTGGCTAAATAAAATACATTTAAATTCGTTAATTAGAGGGTATGTTTTATGTTCTTGCTTTTGTGGCTTTTTTCTATTTGATGTTGTTGCTCTGTTATTGCTGTTGAAATGTTGCTGAAGTGTTGTGTTGAAGAGGCGTTTATAACCTGTTCAATCAAAGAATAGCTTTATTTTGACAGCCTTCAAAAGAGCAAAAAAAAAAATAAAAAAAAACACAAAAACGAATGCTACAAGTTGCAGCAATTAAAATCAATTTTGATGGCTTTCAAATAAAGCAGTTTTTGACATATGCCAAAATAGTCATATAAAAAAAAACATTAAGAAAATATAGAAATGTTTAGTTATTTAACTAAACGTTCATGACAGTAAATTGAAAAATGAAGGCTTCTGAAAAAAACAACTGTGAAAAAGGTACTTCAAGGAATAATCAAATAAATTAATATTTATAAAGTAAAGAAAAATTAAAATTAAAGAATACATCTTAATATATTAAAGACAATCTTCGTGCTCCGTACCCTAAACTGCTCAAACTGTTCGTAATGGTATTGCTATGCTGTTTACAACCTGTTCAACCTGAACCACAACCTGTCTCACTCATACTGCTCAAAATTGTTTATTGCTGCTAAGCCATTTAAGTTCTGTTTAGCCTGAACTAGAACCTGTTCTAAAATTCTGCGTTGAAAATCATAGGTCATCAAACTAAATAAATAGGTCTGTTCCCGTACTTGAACATTCGTACAAGTGCTCTTTTATACGATTTCCTGTTCCCGTACCCAAAAAAAAATTGCAAAAGAGAGCGAAAATGTGAAATCCAGTCCTTGTCAAATATTGCTATTTTCTACTTCACAAATTTGGAGTTGCAAAATTTGCAGCAATTAGTACCATATTTTTTAGTTCGCTTACTTTTTGTAATTTTTCACGCAAAGAGAGCACTGTTTTACTTACTCTCTCGAATTTTTCAACTTGCGAATTTCTGCTACAAAAGTACGGGAACAGACCTATTATGTCTTTGCTATAACAGTGCTTCTTAAGTAATATCAAAAAAAAGAACCAGAACCTGTTTAGTCCGTCTCCGCACCTAATAACGCTCCAACTGTTCATTCTTGTTATTAGAGGGCTTTTAATATACGAAAAAAATTATAAGCCTGAAAGTATGCACACAAAATTTATTTAATATTAATCAGTTGTAGACAACGACTGCAGCATAATAGCATTCGAGGTGAATGTAAAACTGTTGTCATATCTTCTGCAACTTAATTAGTTTTAATAGGACCCGTCGTAGAACGGGCTTTTATACTAGTAAAGTAATAAAGCCAATACAAAAATAATGTAAAACAAAATCAGGAAACAAAATGGCAAAACATTAAAAAAAAATAAACTCTTTAATCATAAAAAAAGTTCTAAAAATAATACCAAAACCTAGAATTGAGACTGAAAAATTAAAAATGTAACATAAATAAACCTCTTCCTTTCTCCCATCAGATACATCATAGAGGACCTCATCAGATACAGGGGAAAAGTTAGATATTAAAGATTCAACATGACACAAAAACAAAAGTAAAAATAAGTATCAAAAATATCAAAATAAAAGAACGCCGAATATAAACGCAGCAGAAAAGTCGTTCGTGCCTTGCTTACTCAGCCCAGAACTCAGTTCTTTCTTAAAATAATCAGTAAACCTTGAATTCTTAGCTGAAATCAAAAACTTATCAGGCCTTTTTATGAGGAGTTTACATTCAAAACCAGATAAGTCCCATAGACCGAATTGTTTTGGAAATCGAAAAGCCTCTCAATTTTGACTGACATTTTTTTTAACCGACCAATTATGCAAAATTATGCTCCACAGGTATATATTATATGTATATATTTTTAAAAAAAAACTAGTCTCATAGTGCAAAAAAAAAATCGTATTTTCAATTTCATATTTGGACTTGTATGGTTTTGAAAGTTAGAAATGAATCAAAATTTAGGTTCCGACGTTCGGGGTCTCAAAAGTTAGAGGAACTCATTAAAATGATTTCTGCTAACTTTCTTTCAAATCGAAGGAAATCCGCCGAAGCATTTTTTAATCTTCTCAAGGTCCTTTTTAAAAAAAAAAATGTTTGTTGCTTTAAACTTTTTATTTTCTACACTGAGACAAAATTACATTAAAAATAAAAGAAAAAACTTTCAAACTAAAAGTAAATGTGCATGATTTCTAGCCGGCAAAAATTTCTTTTTAATTACAAGAAAATGTTTTCAGTCTTATTTATAAAGAAAGCGGCATTAATTCTAATGACTTGTCTTTTCTTTTTTAAATGGAAATAAATTCTTTGAATATTCAGTTGTCATCAACTTAAAAATGTTCTTGCTTGAAACGAAAAAACATCGAACTTAATGAAATTTTATCATTGTTTTTTAAGTTCAAGTTTAGCCGAGTGTACGGCGTTCGACTCTAGGAACTCGATTGACCTGAGTTCAATCGCCAACAAGAACACCAAATATTTTTTTTTTTTAACTAATGTTTTTCAAGTAAAACTTATTTTGACGGTTATATTTGACGAAGCAGTTAATGAAACAGAATTAGCATGTTTGATACTTACACAGCCAAGATTCGAACCCACGTCTTCCGCGTGACAATCTAGCACGCTTACATTGAGCTATTGTGAGATATTCTATATATCTTATAAAATATAAGTTTAATTGAATCATGCTCACAACCGAGAGCATCATGTGTTATTGCTCATTCGTACATTATCGGCACGCAACGATTTCGTTTTGAAGCATCAAAAAGAAAATTTAAAGAACATTACTTTAAGTTTTCTTTTAAAGTAAAGCAGATTCCTTTCAAATAGCTTTGAAAAGTAAATTACATTAAATTAAAAAGAAAATGCAGTAAATTTTTTTCTCTGTGTACTGAATGCATACCCAAATCCGCTAAAATGTTAAATTTATTACTCATACCAATGTTTCAAATCATTTCAAACATGACATAAAAAGTTTTTAAAATTTGATAAAAACTACAAAAATTAAAACTTGCTTATTATTACAGCTTTATTACAGTGAACATGTCTGCTTTTAATAAAAAAGGAGACTTTTTAATGCAGTTTTCTCTAGGATTTTAATCGTTTTTATCAAAGAGGATTTTATGCATCGATGTATTGTAACATTAGCTGTACAATAGCATTTCTAACTAAATTTTTTTTTTCCTGTGACTTATCTGGATTTGAATGTAAACTCCTCATATGTCAAACAGAAGTACGACTATAATTCTTCCATTTTTGAGAAATTATAAATGAACTTTAAAATAGTAATACTAAATTTCAGGACTATATATTATATAGCTAGTTCGAAAAACAGACCTACGAAGGGTTTGAACTATTTATCGTAAAAAAAACGATACTAATTTATTCGATTTATTCTCATGACTTCTTGTATCATACAAATTTTCTGTGCATACTTTCAGGCTGCAGTTTTTTCTTGTGATATTAAAAGTTGAAAATCTTAAAAAGCACTGTAGTAGCAACAAATAAAAACAGTTTGAGCCAAATAAGGTGCGGAATGTGACGCTTGTCTTCTATGAAATAGAATCAGAAAAAAAGAAGAGATAAATTAATTTAGAATTTTGAAATGAAGACTAAGAGATCAATTGTTGTAATACTTAAGCCAAAATTTAAAGATGACAAGCGAATAATAAAAGAATATATATGATAGATGACAATATTGAAAAAAACTTAAGCGATAAAAGATGACAAACTAACATATATGAATTAAAAATCTATTAAAAACTAAAAGCACTTAAAATTATTTATTTAAATTATTCTATTAAAATGTGGCAGAACCAAGGTTCAAACTATTTTCAGATCTATCTTTCAAATACGGTTTGAAAACTGGAGCTCATAAGTCAAATAAAAAAAACAATTAAAGCAACTTCAATAACTTAAAAACCAAAAAAAAAATAAACCATGCTTCTGGTATGAAATTCAGCAAAATTTTTAAACTATAGAAATATATTTTTATATAATGTAATTATTTTCGATTTTTTTTTTTATTTCAACAACACACGTCATTCATTAACTAAATTATGCATGTTTATATGTAGCAGCAAATGTAAAAGAAACACATGCACACAACCGCAAAATGTGCACACTCAGGCATAACTACTCATACATGTGTGCGTCTGGGCTTTTGATATGCATAACAGCAATAATATTTATAAATGTCGAATGTCGAATGCAGCAACAACAGCAACATACAAACAAACATACATATTTCTCTGTAACTACATATCTATGTATATGCAACAGAAAACAAATTTCAACAGACAGCATGACGCCAACAACTTTGCACCGGCAGCAACTAGCAACTAGCAAGCAAGCAAAATAAGAGAGAGAAAAAAAAAACAGCGCCCCATCATAAAACAGCACGTTATACAAATGCAGCAGCAACAGCAGCAACAATTGCAGCAACATAAAGGTGAAACAAAATAAAAGTAAAATAAAATAAAAACAGCAACAACATCTGTGTGTGCAGCAACGATGCCATCTGTTTGCTGTTTTGGTATGTTGAAATATGAGTCGCTGTAGTAGCAGCAACAAATAGCAATAACTTTGAACAGCAGCAGCAGTTTAAATGAATTGCAGCTTAAAATAAACTTTTTGTTAGACGAATTTGTCATACGAGAGGTGATGTAAGTGAGTAGAATTAGAGAAACAGCAACGTCAGTCAAAGTTGTTGTTAGATGCCAGCTACTACGTGCTTGTTGCGTGCCTAAAGCGAAAATTAGATGTCATAAAATTATTTGCAAATGCTTGCGTCATGCAGCGCTGAGAGTTGCAAATAATCCCTTGAAATTTTGCTATATGGCAAGAACTACTCATTTGAGCTGAAAACTATTGTCATTTTTGCCTCAAGTAAGCTATATCAAACAAGCGGACCCACACAATTCGACTAAATTGGATATCAGCTGTTCCAATAAGCTTAAAATCTTAAACTAAATATTATAAATATATATTTAATTATATACAATTATTATCTACAATCTGATAGCAACGCCTTATTGAGTATGACTTTTAATAATTTTATCACCTTGAAGCTAATCCTTGCGACTATATCGTTTGTTTGCAGATCAGGAAATATGTGTTGCAATACAAGTATACTGCTTATCAATATTTCTGAATGGGATTTGTTACCATTCTGCAAGACCCTGCTTACATCACAATTGCATTGAAACACCAACATTTTTTAAAATTTATGTCGCAAGGCAAACATATTGAATATCAATGATTTTTTATAACACTTTTAACTATGTCACAAGACCTCGTTACCGAAGCAAGTGTTTGCATATAAAAATATTTATATATTGAATGTCTGCAAGATTTAGTGATTATTTTAAACCTAGTACATTTAGCTTCTTTGATTTTAAGTGACATATTTAAGCATGTCTCAATACCTCGCGATCGTTGTAATTTCTTGAATATTAGGAAATCAATTCAATTCTTTAAAAATAAAGAAATGTACGTACCTTTTGCAAGGAATTGCTCTCCCCATTAATAAGCTATGTGAAACCTCTTTAAAGCTTATTTGGAGGTTCGTTTTCAAATAAAAAATTCTCGATATTGCTTCTCTCACAAGAACCTGTCTAGAATCTTACAGACGGTGTTGCCGTTTGGATCCAAATGAATTCACTTGAATACTTTTTTACTTCAAAAATTGATGGATACTTAGTTTTTAGCTTTCGTGGAAGTTTGGATACTTTTATTGAAAAATTTTTTTAATATGAAAATATCGTCATATGAAATCAAAAAATCCCTAAATTACCAAAAATTAAAAATCCAGTTTTTGATCGATGATCTTAATTTTGAAAACATATGGTTTTTTAAATTTTAGAAAGTTTTTTGCTTCGCCTGTCAAATTAAAATTATCGTCACAATCAGTTGATATTGAAAAACTGTGATATACTTGATCCATCGCTATTGATTCGTATTCCTTATTAACTCTCACAAGAAAAATAGCTGTAAAAATTCACCTAATAATGTTGTAAAGTTTTTGAAGTGCAACTTTTTTAGCCGCGTAAACAACATACGGCGAACGAAACGGGTAGTAAAACCGATGAAACGAATGAAACGGCGGCGAATTAAGGTGAATTTAGGTCAATTTAGGTGAATTTAATTTAAATTAAGTTTTCGAAACACCCTATAAATGCGAAGGAAACAAATTATCAAACAATGGTTTGAGTCCGAACTAAGGTTGCGGTTATAGTGAGCGCTGAGTCAGACAGGCAGGCAGACAGGCAATGTGAACAAGCGAGATAGATAGCTATCTGCATCTCGTTTTTTCACACAGATTTCAGCCTGCCTGCCTGTTTGAATCGCGTTCACTATAATCGCAGCCTAACAGACGAATTAATCAACAAAGTTTTAGAGCATACTTTTTGAACGTGGAATTTTCAACTAGATACGTAATTCTTCAATTTCCAACCGTGACATGTTACGCTTTAATTTTCAACCTGTTTGCTTAAATGGCCAATCGGATGCAATAAGATTATCTGAGGTCGCAGACGGGGTCATTGGCAATGTCATGAATTCCATGAATTATTTGGACAAAAATGGATGAATCTATGGCCAATCGGATACAATAGGATTGTCAGAGGTCACAGGCGGGTCATTTCTACTTTTATGAATTAAATAGAGCGTTTGGACAAATATGGATGATTCTATGGCCAATCGCATTCAATGGGATTATCTGAGGTCACAGGCGGGTCGTCATTCGCAGGTGGTGGTCATTGAAACTTTAAGGAATTCCATTTTTAAGTACATGTTCTTACAAGACGAACTAAATTTATATTGATGACGATGAGAAATGGCTTCATTACCATACGCAAAAATCGATGCCAAAGCCAATTCACAGTGGATAGGTCCTTCTCTGTGCTTGGTCTCTGTATTTAGTTGGGTCGTAATGTACTACAGGCTTCTACAACTAGTTGAAACTATCACAGGGCAACTCTACCGAACTCAATTAATGCGTTTGAACCGAGCATAGAAGCAAAAACATCCAGAGTGCGATCAAAGGCACAACAAGGTGATTTTGCAATATGACAACGCTCGACCACATGTTACGCAGCCGATCAAAACATACCTTCAAACGCTGAAATGAGAAGTTTTAACCCTATTATTTGCTTACTTTGATGACGCATGAAATTGAGGATCAGCACTTTCGCTCTTTTAAAATAAACTTAATCTTCTAATGGCTTTTTATGAAATGCGACTTTTTTTAGTAAGACTAAATTAAAAGCTCTCTACTTTTTTGGGTTAAAAACTTTCCGTGCGTGGCGGCCACACACTTATTTTTATCCCCTAAACCTGAAAGGTTAGGGTATATTAACTTTGTGCAAACGTTTGTAACGCATAGAACGAAGTGAGTGCGCTATAAAAAAGTATATACATTCTTGATCAGCGTCACCTCGTGAGTCGAGCTATTCATGTCCGTCCGTCCGTCCGTCTGTGTGTTGTCCGTAAACACATTATAAGAAGAAGGAGTTGAGATAATTGGATGACAACTTGGTACACATGGTCATATAAACCCAAGGATCTGCACTATTAAATATTTTTGGAATCCGCCTACGGACACGCCTACCTTCCATACAACGCAAAAATTGAAAACTGCATAAATAAACCTCTGTTTAACCACCACAGACAAAATTTGGTTTTTATAACAAAATAAAAACAGTTTTGGAAAATGGACATCCTCCGCCGACGGACACGCCTACCTTCCATACAACCCAAAAATTGAAAACGCAATAACTAAGCTTCTGTTTGACCACCACAGATAAAATTTTGCACATATAGTTTTTATAACACAATAAAGACAGTTTTGGAAAATGAACATCATACGCCTACGGACACGCCTACCTCCCATACAACTCAAATATTGAAAACTTCATAAATAAACTAATAATTAACCTACAACAATAAAATTTGGTGTGTATGTGTTTTATATTAAAACAAAGACGTCTTCGAAAAATGGGTGTCATCCATTCACGGACACGCCCACCTCCCATACAACCCAAAAATTGAAAACGCAATTAATAAGCCTCTGTTCAATCTACAGAGATAAAATATGGCAGCTATGGTATTTATGACAAATCAAAGATGGTTTTTAAAATTGGACGTCATTCACCCACGGAAACGCCTACCTCCCATACAACCCAAAAAGTTTAAAACTCAATTATGTTTGTCATAGAAAGATCAAGGTTGATATGTATGTATTTTATACCAAAACTAAGGTGTGTTCAAAAATTGGGAGTAATCCGTTCATGAACAGGCCCACCTCCCATAGCGAAAGCACAATAAAAACATTAACTGTGAGTTAAAGGAATAAAACTTGGTATATGTAAATTTTTCATCAACATCTAAATGGATGTAAAATATAGGCTTCATCCGCCCACGGACACGCCCATTTTCAATTTTTTTTTGGAAAATTAGGTTTAGGGTATTTCATAGTCGGCCTAGACCGACTTTAGACTTTCTGTTTTCTTTTTTTCAATCTGACATTATTTTTTGACAACGGAATTTAATTTATGAGTAAACTCCAAAGCACTGACATCGTCAATCGAGAGGCTTTCTTGTTGCGTGAATAGAATACTGCTGTGCAGCAGATGGCTGCAAAGTCGTCTTCTTTCAAGAGATTCCCTTGCTTTTAATATTCCTACTAATAAACGAAATAAACTTTCCCTTTTAAAAATATATTTGTTTTGCACAAACTTTTATTTCTGCGAAAATCTACGCTTGTGACCTGTCTGGCTTTTTGTCACTATTGCGATCTGAGTTGATACAAAAACTTCTCTTTCAATTTGTTCAGAATTCGAATTTGTGTCAAAAATTCATGTGAAATTTCACTCAAATCTACATACAAAAAACTATAGCTGTGAAATATATGTGAAATTTTTCACATGTTCGTCATAGTTGTACTATATTCCGCTGTGAAAAATACTCGCAACATTTTTTCACTACAATTTAACTGAACTGCCTATTTATTTTGAAGTGAAAACTGACAGTTGTCGCAAATTTTTTGTTTTTATGTACATATTTATTTTTCTCTACTTTGAGAAGTAAAGCATGACATTCTTAAATATTTCAATTTCTTCACAACAAAATATTGGTCAGAAATTTTTACGCAACAAAAAAATTTATGTTGCGAGTAAAATTTCATGCAAACGAACAGAGTACTAGGCTTAATAGAAAAAACTTTATTGAAAATAAAAAATGTTTCCTATATTTGAGTAAAAAATCACTATGCGAAGTATTTTCTACAATAAAAGCAAATCTTTTGTCAAAAATAAATAAGTCTTCTTCTCTAAAAACGATATATTTTTATATATTTATCTTTTTCATGGAAGATTTTTATCATTTTTAGTAAATTTTTAAGATCAAATTTAGAGAAAAGCATTCTCTAGAGCCAAAGTCAATACCATTTTTCTCAAAATATGATGCGTTTTTTATCATAAATCGAGAAAATTTTTTGCTTTTTACACCATGTAGCTACTGTGATTGACTTGAGTGAAATCTTAAAAACCAAAATATTAACCCGACAACTTTTTCTTGGTATTGATGTTGCTTTCTGCTTGCGTCTATTACAAGAAGAAAATGTAAGATTAAAAATATTTCTTTGTCCGCCTTGGGCATCGAGTTCATAACGCAGCGGTGTTTTTTATCTTTATATTTTTGTAATTGAAAGCAATAATATTTTATTTTATCACCTTAATGCAAAAATTCAGAATCTTAAAGAGATCTAGTCAAGGTGTTTACAAAGTGAAGAAATGCTTCACTGAAATTTATTTCGTTTTGTTATTTTTGAATAAATAAAATATCAATTTATCAAAATATATAACAACATTGTTATGCAAGTAAATATATCAGCCAAACCTTAAACCTTGTTAATGGCAGAACATATATTATGCAGAGGTGAGAAAAAAACCTGACTTTTGCTTATTAACATTTTATAAAGCGAAGACTGAGTCGCGAATTACTTGTCATGCGTATCCTCCGGATATTGAATTCGCCAAAGCTCATTAAAATGAGTTGTTTTGTTTTGTTTTTTTTTTCTCGCGCGCCAACTGTAGATGCAATTTACTGGCAACATTGTAGACGGCTGGTATGCATCTTTAGTTGCCAACAGTTGCATGTAGCTAACTGAGAAGAATGTTGACCAACGTTGACCTCAACAATGTTGGATAAAAATATTTTTGCACCATTAGTTTTTTTTTTTTTGCTGGTTTTAAAAAATATTTGAGTTTTTCGCCTCGCGAAACAACAACAATACCAACAACAAAAATAACAAAAATTGCATGTATTGCATTGCTGCGGCAGCAGCAACAGATAAGAAACGATAAAAATTGCTGCCGATAAATAAAGCGTGTAAATTTAAAATTATAACTTTATGTAGAGGAAAAAATTTCCTGCTACGTGCAATTAACTTTTTCTACGATTTGACTGATATTGTTGCTGATATTGTGGTTGACTGTTGTTGTTGTTATTTAACTGCTTATAAAAATGTATAGAAAAAATTTCGCATGTTGTTAATTATTTGCTGCAGTTGATTAGAGAGCGTGGCAGCGCGGGTAACACGACAACAACAACAACAACAACAACAACAACACCACCAACAACAACAACAACAACAACAGCATTAGAATCTCGTCGATGAGATTGCGCGCAATTCACGCGAAATGTCAGCAACATTAACATAACAAAAACAAAAAAAGAAAGGCAACGCAAGCAACAACAATGCAATTGCTTGCAATTATTTATTTACTATTGGAAAATTTATGATCGCGTTGCCAACGCTAATTGAATGCAATTTACACTCACACAGCGAGGCAAAAAGTCGCCAAAGCTGACAGCGTGCGTCACAAATTAGCTGCATATCACTTAAATACAATTTTTTTGTTGCTGTTGTTGGGGTGTTTTTTTTTTATTGTTTTTAGCTACTTATGCTTAGCTGTTACAACGTTGCCCTGCCAGCAATAAAATTGACAGTGAGCTCAATTTATGTCGCGCTCAATTGACAGTTTATGTTGCATGCAATTGCGACGTATGTGGAGTTGTTGGCAACAAATCCAACGAAGATGATGATGACGATGATTTGCTACTAAAACTGCAATAATTTTTTAACAACTGAAACAATAGCGACAAAAACGGCTCAATTTGATGGCGTCATACAAAACGTTTAGCTTCAAAATTAAGTGTCGCAAGTAAAAAAGTAATGCGCTGAATTTCAAAAAATGGGTAGTACACACGTAAAAAGGGTGGGAGTTGTTTTGTAAAAGCGTCTGTTTAATAATGTGATCACTGAAGAGAATTCTGGCAAGAATTCAAAACTCATTTTGAATAGTTATAAAAACTTTTTAACAAAAAAAAAAACCTACTTCAAAATCACTAGAAAGTAAAAAATAATTTTAAATTACTTTTACTATTTATTTCTTGGTCAAATTTGTATTTTTATAATAAATATATTTATTTTTTTATGATAATAAAAGCTTCCAGTCAGCGCTAATCGTTGACGTAAAATCATGATTTTTTCGCAATCCCTACTCTATTTAAGACTTTTTTATTTGTAAATATCCTGCTTGGGTGACGCTGTATTAATTTGTAATCTTAATTTTTCTTAAATCTTAATTAAAATGCTATATGTGTGTTGCAGCTGCACAAAAAATCTGATTATATTAGCGCCGACTTCGAAGCTCTTATTATCATAAAAAAATAAATATATTTATTATAAAAATACAAATTTGACCAAGAAATAAATAGTAAAAGTAATTTAAAATTATTTTTTACTTTCTAGTGATTTTGAAGTAGGTTTTTTTTTTTGTTAAAAAGTTTTTATTTCTTTCTTTTTAGAGAAAATGATATATATTAAAAAAGTGTATACATTCATTAAACACCATTTATTTATGCTCATAATATGGAAAATGCTTTTCTGTCTTTTCTTATTCTGTTCTTTGTCAGTATCTTTATCAGTACCTACTCTTGTTTTTTTATCAGTACCCCAATGTCAATCTTGACTGAAATAAAGTGTGTTTATAATATTGACACGCCTCTTTTTCGAGAATATCACACTCTTTGTCATAATGTTTTCAATAGTTCTACCCATTCTAACAATGAATTTTACCACCCTTAAGTCAATATGATACAGTTTTTTACACACTGCTACACCCCTTAGTTGAATAACGCCCAATTCTTCGGTAGTAATTTGTAATAATTGTGCCTACGTCTGTACTTTTTCAGTTAGTAGTGTCAGTATTCGATTTAGTGTTTTCTAATATTGCCACACCCCTTTGTCGAATGATGCCCACTCTATTCACAATAACTTTTTATAAGTGTGCCTACCTCTATACTAAATATCAGTACTCTAGTGTCAATATTATTTGCGATACAGTGTATTGTATATATTGCCACACCCCTTTATCAAACAAGGTCCACTGTATTGAAATTAATTGTTTTATAACTGTGCCTACCCCTGTAGTTAACTTTAGTACTCTAGTGTCAATATTATTCGAGATACAGAGTTTTTCTAATATTGCCACACCTCTTTGTCGACTAACGCCACCTTAATTGACTGTTATTTTTTACCTACCCTTGCATTTTTGCTGTGAATTTTATTAACTCTATTACTCTAGTGTCAATATTTACTGAAATACAGTGTTTTTCTTACAGTGACACGCCCCTTTATCGAATACCGCCCACATTACTGAAAGTAATTTGTTATATTTGTACCTACCTTTGTACTTAATTTTAGTATCGTAGTGCCAATAGTAATCGAGATACAGTGTTTTTTTTAATATTGCCACTCCCCTTCTCGATTAACGCCCATTTTTTTTTTACAAAAATTTGTAGTAATTTTTCCTACCTTTGTAATAAATTTCTGTACCCTAGTATCAATATTATTCGAGACACAGTAATTCTCTTATATTGCCACACCCCTTTGTCGAATTACGCCCACTTTTGTTATAGTAATTTCCAACAATTGTACCTACCTCTGTACTTAATTTCAGTACTCTAGTGTCAATTTTCTTCGAGATACAGAGTTTTTACAATATTGCCACACCCTTTTTTAGAATTACGCCCACTTAAGTGATCGTCATTTTTAATACTTGTGCTTGCCCTTGTAATTTTACTGTGAATTTTATTACCGTAGTGTCAATATTTACTGAGATACAGTGTTTTTCTTATACAGACACGCCCCTTTTCTGAATACCGCCCCCTTTCATAAACGGGCACCTCCGCGTTGATAATCTCTATATGTTGACAAAAAATTACGGCAATCGGGCAAGTACTTTAGGAGTAATCGATGTACATACATTCACAAAAAAAAAAAAAAAACAGAGAAACCAACCAACTTGAGAACCTCCTCCTTTTTGAAGTCGGTTAAAAATTGTTACTACATAGTTGTTAAAGTTACAACAATGATAGTAAAATAAATTATGCAAGTTTTAGATGTTAACATGGCGGTGTTTTATTGAGTTTTTTTTTGCAAACAGCAAATTTACAACGCTTATAACTAACAACTTAAATTATATAATAAAAAATTCTTTCGACTTGGAATGACGTTTTACAGTGCGGTTTGTATGGGGTCATTTTGACAAATTTTTTCATGGCCATGAAACTTTTTTGACGAATACTTTAGGGTATACCTATAGCCTTTAATACAAATCGTTCAAAGATAATATATATCCTACAATATCAGGTATATCCTGTGCTGATCGAATATCTAATTTTGGATTTTGTCACTTTTATATTAAAGTCACAAAATAGAAAAATATAAGAAAAAAATTCATATGTTGAAATGAGCCTCTGATCCGGTTAGATTTAACTCTTATGAAAAAACGAGTTGGATCATATTTCGTTTTATGCTTTTACCGCATAGATGGCGTAAATTTTAATTTCTGTTTTAAGGCAAATTAATTTGCATCCCACTTGCACTAGCGAGTGTAGCTCGCAAACTATACATCGGGCAGATACAAAAGTGGCACCAATGGAAAGTGCATTTGCTTCGCCTTCTTTTCAACCAAGTCAATGAACTCAACCTGTCAAACTTAACTAAATGTTCGAAAAAATTTGACATTTTGATTGTTTCTTTTTGCTTGCTCATTTTATCATGCTTACTTTTAACGTTTTCTTGTTTTGGTCTCAAAAAGAAGTCCAAAAGACTAAAATAGCTTTAATATTGAGCTCTTTTTAACACTTGTTCTTTTGATTTTTTCCATTTAGTGTGTTATTATCACTGGAGCAATTTAAATTTATTTTTTTTTTTCAAATTTTGTATCATATTTCTAATTATTGTTTTACCCATATAATTTGATTGAAGTTGCGCAAGATTTTATTTAACTTTGCCATTATTAAATAGCCTTGCAATCAAGTTGTCAGAGTGGTGCCTTGGTTTTTCTGTCTGTTTGACTGTTTGGTATTTTTTTTCAAAACAATTGCTAGCTATATGTTGCCACTTTTCAAGTCTATGTTTGACTAGCTTGAGTTAACTTTTCATCAAGTTTGCTTTCAACTCATTCAATTTCATTTTTTTTTCCCCTATTTTTATTTACTTGTTTTACTTGTCCGTGCTTCCTTTGGAAGAAGGCTCCTAATTTCCTAGACATGTCCATGTCTTTGCGGCGCTTCTGCTGATATTTTGTTGTTTTGTTTTAGCCGTTTTAGCTGTCTTTGAACTCTTCTTCTCTCTCGTACACGTTTGACTTGCTCTGCTCTGCTAGCCTCGTATGTCTAGATGTGTGCTTGTATGGCTATCGGTTTCTTTGGAGTTCAGTTGAACCTATACTCCAGTGTGTTTCATTTATAAATGTATACTATGTTGTTGTTGTTGTTTTGTTGTTGCTTCTACAACTCTGCGCTGCGTTTATTCATTCGCATCTCATACTCTTCGCATAGCTTGCTATGAAGTCCAACATCTGCCTGGCCAAGACAGTTTTGAGTGCATTGAACTATTGGCGTCAGCACTAGAGCAGCCACAACGAGCTTGTGTTGTCCAAATCTAGCTATGTTGTTATTGCAGTGTAACCAAACGATTTTTCAAAGCTTCAAAATCTGTCAATTGCACATAATTTGAATTTAAAATGTTGTTGTTTTTTTTTGTGTCTACCTATCTTTTGTGATGTGTTTCGACTGTCACAGCGCTCACCATCATCAGCTTGACCATCATCAACTCCGCTCATCGTCAGCATCATCAGCAACAGCAGCTAACCAAACAATCGGCTCATTAATAACCATTAGATGTTTTTATTGCACCGCCTGAGCAATAAACTTCACCATTCAATTGATGTAGCTGCATCATTAATCTTGTGGCCTGTCCTGCTGCAGTAAATCCTTGACAATGCAGCTCATCCAACGTGTTGGCCGGCCAGCGAGTGTTGCTGCGCATGCGCCATCTCTATTGACTTCTGTTGACTGCCACTGTTGTTAGTTAAACTTTTGCGCAACTCATCATCGTAGCTCAAATGTAAACACATAAATCGGCACTTGCTGTTGTTGTTGTTGTTGTTGTCATTTTTATGTTAGCAACAGCAGCAGCATTAGAAGCGCAAGCTCAGTTCTAGCTGCAGCTCAAAACAATACATCAATCAAACGCAGACATCGCTGACAATGCGCAAGCGCAAATTTTATGTAAGATTCTTTATAAAGAGTTTTGAATAGTTTTTCATTTGTTTTACAAAAGTTTTTATTGCTTAAAATTTTTGCTGTTTTAATGCTTTTGTTGTGTTAAATGTAGCAGCATTTACAAAATTCTTGTAATTAAGTTTGTGCGGGAAAAAAAGAGCTTTTAATAAAAAATTGGCTAGGCCTCAAACCGTTATTGAAATAATGACCACATAAAGTTAACGCAAAATAAAGCTCTCTTGTTTTCAAATTGTTTTTAAGAAAGCTCTCAAAAACTTTAACTTGTATTTCTGCCTAAACTTTTGCTTCATTTTTTCTAAAGCTTTGCTCTTTTATTCGTATCTAAGTGAATAAAAAAATACACTTAATTTTAAAAAGCTTTTTAAATACCAGTTATAGGATCACGGCTTATTTTAATTTTCGAAAAATTGACAATTGCAGCTTACAAGCATTGTTTAAAGTAAAGAAACTCAAAAGCTTTTCGAACTTATATGTATATCAATAATATTACTGGGGACTTATGAGAGAAAATGTAAAAATTTAAAAAAATTTTAAAAGTTCTTCATTACTTCTAGACTAATGAGCTTAGTATCATTTCACTAAAAGCTTTACTGAACTAAAATGATACTAAAAATATTCTTTATAGAGAAAACAATTATTTGAATTTGTCAGTTTTTAGAACAACAACTTGTGCATGACATGAAAAAAACTCTAAAGTTTAAAATTGAAATTTTTATTCTAGCCCAGTGCGAGCTTCAAACTGAATTGAGCTGAAATTAAAGCTTTTCAAAGAAAAAATTCTTAAATTTGTCATTTTTTTATGCAAACAATATTAACTAGTATGCAAAAAAGCTTTAAAGCTTAAAATATATATTTTGCTGCTCGCACAGTCAGAGTTTTAAAACAAAAATATATTCTTTAAAGCTTTGCAAAGCTTATGGACGAAGCTTAATTTTTCCAAACTTGCTGTTATATTAATATTCGCAAATAATAAGTTTCACTCTTATTGAAAGTTTTAAAAAATATTAATTTATTTTAAAGATTTTTTTTTTTTAATTCAAAACTTTAGAGATTTTATTTTGGTTACGAAACATCTTAACGCCAGCCAACTATTTAACACATATGAACTATTCAATTTGCTTAAAACAAAAATAAAGCTTAACCCTTTCGTTAACCTTGTCCATTGTAATGGACAAGCATTTGAAATGAGTGTAGCGGCATGCAAAATAAATCGTTATTTTTGATAAAGAATGCATTGCAAACAGTACATTCATCTATTCTGTTCTCTATTTTTGTCTTTCATTCAAAATAAAAAAGCTTTAAAAGCTTTTTCAATTCTTAAAAAAAATACTTGCACTGACTCAAACTAATATTCATTCAAAATAAAAATTAAGCAAAAGTTTTGAAAGTAATTTCAAAATATACAGCTTTAAAAGCTTTTCTTTTGTTTTTAAAAATTATGCGGCATCCAACTCAGATTAAAAAATGCAAGTTAACAATTTTGATATATATTAAAAAGTTTGCAAGTTTCCAATATTGTTTTAATATTAAGCTTTATGTAAAGCTTTTTTTTTTAAAACCAAGCCAACATACTAGAATTACTTATCTACCAATACATTATAACTTCTAAAATTGTATGAAAAAAACTACGCCAAAATACTAAAATTAATTTCTTCCAAATAAAATATTTGAAAAATAAAAAGCTTATTAAAATTTTTACTGTGTTTTTAAAAGTTTAACGTCATAAAATTTAAACTATAGAATTCACTGAGACAATTATGCTAAAAAATAAAAAAAGCTTAAAAGCTTTCAACATTTTTTGAAAAAATCCTACTAAATCGAATTGAAGTTCTTATTCAGTTTCGGCCAAACTTGAAAAAAATTTTCTGAATGCACTTAAAACACATTCTGTGAATGCTTTGAAAGCTTTTATCCGAAAAACGAAAGCGCACAGTTTTTACAGCTTTAAACGAAACAAACACAGTGTTTGAGAATTTTAAAAATTTTGTCAAATATCAGAAAGTGAATTCATGTACGAAAAGCTTAGAAACAAAAAAGCACAATTCAGGGCATAGATTATGGCCGACACTTTTCAATTCTTTCAAAAATAAAAGTCTTACTTCGAATAAAGCTATCCTTTATGGATAGCTTCAAACTGAAATTAAAATTCTCTGCGATTGAAATTTTTAAATGTTATTATTTTTCTTGAAGGTAGTCATTCTTCAAAAGCTCAGAAGCTTTCAGTTTGTCATCCTCTTAACTGATATTAAAAATTCAATGAAAAATTATTTTGAAATATAAAATAAGAGATCTTTCAACTTTTAAAAAAGATCTTTTAGTAAAATTGATAAAGCATTCAATTCAAAAACTTTTTATTATGGAATCAAACTTTCTTCCAATTGAAAGTTTTACTTCAAAAAAAGCTTAAAAGCTTTTGACATTCTATAAAAAGCTACTAGAATTTCAAGTCATGTCAAAAAAATAACTTCTAATAATAAAATGTTTCCAAAAGCTTGAAAAATTTCATTTTAAAATCCAAAAGCTTGAAAAATTTAATTTTAAAATCGCAAAAGCTTTGCTATGACAAACGGAACGAAATATTACCATATTGTGTATTTATATAAAAAGAAAAAGCTTTAAAGTTTTTAATTCGAAAAAAGCTCTAAAGCTTTTAAAAAATATTTTATAAAATATTAGGAAATTTTGACATTTTTAAACTTTTCGCTGTTCAACCCTGATGCGGCACATAGGGGGTCATCTGCACCCCCCCCTATTTCTGTGTTGTGACATAAACATTCTCATATTCTTATGCTTTTACTTTATATTTTTTAATTTAATTTATAACATTTGTGTATAATTAATAACATAACAGTTTCAAACACCTCTATTTTATAAAAAAAATTAATTTTGAAGAAGCTAAAAAATATATTAAATTAAGTGAAATTATTCAAACGTTTATTTTTTGTGACGGTTTTTTATCACAGAGATGCAGATGATTCCAGTGTGTCGAGTACGTTATACCAGAGAATTGTGCCGAACAAGGGTTAAGCAAGGCAAAATTTGCTCTAACTTCCTCGAATGCAAATTTTACAGAAGGTTTAGAGCTTTTTTCGAAATCAAAGCTGTAAAAAACATTTTAATATTTATATGAATATAAAAAATGGTTATATTTTTTTCCCTTTGCTTTTGCAAAGTTAATGTAATTTTGATATAAAGGCTTGTAAGAATTTGAAGAAACATAATTAGTACCTAGGTTTTTTTTTCATTTTTAAAATATTTAAATATTAATGCTTTTGAGATTTTTGCTATTTAATAATTTTTTTTTCTTACTGATTTCTTCAACTAAGAGTTCTTTACGAAAATATATAATTTTACGCTTAGAAAACGTCTTTTGTTTTCATTTGTAACACAAAATTCTTTAGTTTTTGAAGTTATATCAAACTTTGCAAAAGCTTTTTATAAATTTTCAGTTGAACAGAGGATATGCTTTGAAATACTTACTTCACTGGAAATTTCATTGTATGATTTTTTCACTTACTTCTATCAACATGTGCACTGTTCCTACTTAAACTTTTGCTTATGACAAGCAACACACTGCCTGGCAAAACGAACGAAAGCTTGCTGCGCTTGAAAGCCTTTTGTCTGTCGCGAACAACGACTGTATTTTCTGTGGAAAAACTGATGATGACACATAATGATTTCTCATGAAATGTTCATCTGCTGTTCTGAGCCGGCATTAAGATCAAAACATTACAAAAACAACAACAATAGCAACAACAACTTTAGCCATACATGTTGTGCTTTTTTTTTATCTGCTGAATCATACAAATAACCAACTTCCGCAGAGATTCTTCTGCGCTCGTAGCACAACAAACGTTAATACCAGCTCAATTCTGTTCTTTTTTTTTTGTTTTATTTTTATTCTTGCTCATTTTAAATGCGTTATTGTGGCAACACTGTTTGTCGTAGCCATAGCAAAAATAATGGCAAAATCGTAGCTAAAGCTAATGTATGCACTGCAGTGTGCACCGATTGTAGCGCGCGGATCGCGAGTTCATGGTTTGTTTGACTTTTTCTTTATTGATTTCGCGTGAGCACTTAAATTGCGCTGTTGTTGTTGTTTTTGTTGTTGTTGTTGTTATTTTTCAGTTGGACATACGTTGGCGACAGCTTGCTTGCTAGCTTGTTGTGACAAAGACTTGCAACAGCAGCGCAACACTTGAAATTTATTGCAACTACCATAAAAAAAAATAGGAATCTATGAATACATTGTGGAAAAAATACGCTGCATTTCAAATTAAAATCTGGACGAGCTGCTTTTTGTCAACATTAACATACGTAAGTGTCAGGCTACTGTGTGAGGCTGACGATAGGGGGTTGCCAGGCATTGTCACGATGGCAGGTAGAGGTGTGCAAATTTGTGGCTGATGATGAGGCTGAGGCAGGAGTTGGAAGAAGTGAACATGTGGCAAAGTGCAATTGATTTATCGTGACATGGCAATGTTTGTTGATGGCTGTTGCTGCTGCTGCTGGCAGCTGCAGTGAAAATGGAAATGAAAATTCTGCATGCATAACAAACTAGAGGCAAGCTAAGTTTAGATGAAGGATCAAGATTGCAAACTCTACAAGTTATGGTTGGCAGGTAAATGTTGTTGATAAGATGAGGGCGGAGAAGAAGAAGCAATGCAAAGAGCTTAGCTTAATTTTAGGCAGTGACTTAAAGTACAGAGAAGGTTTAATTGATATAAATTCAGTGATAAATTTAGCAGAATAATTTGAAAACCAACCTTATTAAATTATGTACGGAAATATAGAACTCTTACATAAAATACTCTAACTTAGTTATTAATAATAGTAAAGTATTGATCTGACTAAAAATTTATTCATTTTTGAGTTTTTCATAACGGATGTGACAAAATTGCAGCACATGCTTCAAAATATACTTCTTGATATGATTCATGATAAAAATTCTTAAATTTTTGCTGTATTATGGTTATTTTCATGTAACGTGCGTGACATTACATCCGTATAATGCATAAAAATTCAATCATTTGTATGCTTTTGAATATATTGTTTTTTTAAATTGCTTTTCGAAGTTAAGAGAATATTTGGGACAGTTGTTTAATAACGTCACGGTTGTGACATGAGAGCTTAACAGGACAAAAGAAACATTTTATTATATCCAACAATAAAACATAACAACTGATTGAGTGAACTATGTTATAAAGTGCTTCTGCGTAACGGATCTAACTAATAAAACTTAGTGAGGTCAACAACATGCTCCTTGCTGTGGCTAACGAGTCGATCTTGATTTAATTTATCATAATTAAATTTTGTTTGTGTAAAATGGTAATTTTAAATATTAAAATGTGTAAAATATTAATTAATTTTAATTGTAACGGACGTGACTTTTAAGGTCTGTTTTACTTCAAACTCAAATATATTCAGAGTTTTGAATTTCTTTCACATTAAATTAACTATACGAACATTTTTTCTTTGTAAAAGTTGTGACTTTCAAATTAAACATTACTTAATTATGCCAAATTAAAATGTAAAGGATGTGACATAAGTGCTGGAGATGCTTCAAAAGGTTTACTTATTTTTCTGATCTTTTGATCATATTATGAGTGTTTAGCTATATTACAGCCTATGTATGTGTAACGTATGTGACATTGCATACTTTTATTGCATAAAGCTTAATAAGTTTAAAATTGTTGGTTAAAATTTTAAAATTCTTTTTCTAACGGTTGTGACATGACAGCTCACCATGGCTGTAAAAACTTATCATTGTTTTCATAATATAAAACAAACTAATGTATTTTACACATAAAAATATGCACAATATGTTCTCAGAGCTGTTTCAAGTTGTAACGGATGTGACATTTAGGATATGTGCAGCTTAAATTTCACATAATTTTACATTGGCTTAATAAATTTCAAATTTTTTTCTAGATAATCTTTTCTAACTTGATTTGGCAGTATGTACAGAATTGTTCTTATTTGTAACTGTTGTGACATGTTAGCTCAATATTTTTATAAAAAATTCTCAATCGTTCAATCGTTAATAATATAGAACAGAATGACTGATTTTATAAATAAAATTGTGTAAACTATTTTGTCAGAGCTATTTAAAGTTGTAACGGATGAACCATTAAGATCACAAGCTGCTTAAATTTCAAATAATTTTACTCTGTTGCATTTAACATCTTTGGAATTCTTTTGTCAGACAATGTTTTCAAACCTGAGTTGGCAAATTAAGCAAAATTTTTCTTCTTTGTAGCGGCTGTGACATGAGAGCATAACATAACTATAAAACTTATAATTTTTTTCATAATTTAAAACAGAATAACTGATTTTCACAAAATAATATGAAAACTATTTTGTCAGAACTATTTTCAGTTGTAACGGATGTGATATTGAATGTTTATGTGGCTAAACATCCAATAATTTGAATTTATTTTTCTTTTTTTATTTACAATTTTTTTATAGACAATCTTTTCAAACCTAAGTTGGTAGAATTTACAATATTGCTCTTCTTTGTAACAGTTGCGACATAAAGGTCAACAATATTATAAAAACTTTTAATTCCATCATAATGTATAACAGAAAAACCGATTTTACATGTAGTAATGTGTAAAATATTTTGTCAGTACTATTTTAAGTTGTAACGGATGTGACATTGAATGTTTATTTGATACAAGCTTCAAATAATTTTACCTTGTTTTACTTAATATCTTTAGAATTTTGAAATAGATAATCTTTTCTAAACTAAATTAGCAGAATATGCAAAATTGTAACGGTTGTGACAAGACAGCTCAATATGACTCCAGAAACTTCACATTTTTTCATCATATAAAAGAAAACAACTGATTTTGAACACAATTACGAGCAAAATATTTTATCAGAGCTCTTTTAAATTGTAACGGATGTGACATTAAGTGTAAATAGTAACAAATTTTTTTAAATGTTTGATTTATTTTATTTAATGTTCCTTAAAATTTTCATAGATAATATTTTATTACCTGAATTATCATAATATACAGACTATTTCTTATGTGTAACAGTTGTGACATAAATACTCAGCTTAACTATGAACATTTTCATTTTTGTACCTTCAAAATGCAATTAAAGTTTGCTTAAAATAAAATGTTTTAAGAGCTGAAGTGCATTTTTGCTGTGTCCGATTTTGTAACGGATGCGACAATAAAAATGTATGTGGCCCACGTCCCATTGCTTTTCAATTCAATCTATTTTTTTTTCTTTAAGGGTTATTCTAAGTTGTAACGGGTAAAAAATTATTATTTCTTAGAAAATTAATTTTGTTGATATGTCATTTTCTGTGACGTACGCGACATTTTTGCTAATTATGTCTCAGATTTACATGTGACTGTTTATAATTGACTGTTTTAAATTTTTTATTTATAAAATACAGTGGAATTCGGTTATAGCGACCCTGAAGGGACCGGATTATTTCGTCGTTATAACCGAATGTCGTTATATGCGAACATAATTTTTTTTGTTGTTTTTTTATTAATTTAATTAATTTATTATAAAGAAAATTATATTATTATCCAATTATAAATATTAAAAGCTTAAACATAAAACTTAGTGGAAATACATACAAAGACGATATACGTTATTGAAGTATGTTTATGAATAAAATAATAACATATGCATATGTAATAAACTTATATTTGCTTTAAATAATCTGTAATATTGACTTGGCGTAAGTTGCTCTTTGCAGTGTAAATCCGCTCTGACTTCCGTTCAAGTTCAAAAAAGGTATTCAAGAGACAAATTTTCAGCACCTTAACCGAATAAAGCAAACCTTCAAAAACATTAAAACTAATGTATACCTTGTCTGTAATAAATAAAAACAAACCACACAAACAAATTGACCATTTCAGCCCTTAAAAGGACTTTGACCCAGCTTCTTATGATCAAATGTGTTGTGCGAATTATTAAATGTTTTCACACAATTGACCAAGAACTGGTCCTACATCTCTTATGCCAACTCCGATAGGTTAATGTTCATATTCTCAATAAGCTTTACATGGCATTAGTTACTCTCTGAGGTTTGCCATTGTCTGCAGAGAGGTGGTGACCGATCAGAAAAATTTTTTTATTGAAACAACTTTTCGCCGCGACTTGGGATCGAATACGGGCTCCGAGTATGCTAAGCCACACACTAAACCTGCAAGCCACGGGCACCACATACTGTAATAAATACAAACCTTTTAAAAGAAGATAAAGCATTAAATGCCGCTCTGGATGGAGGAATTTGATCCTCTAATGCAATCTAAGTGTGAATTTATTTTATAACGGTTATTTCGGTTTCATAAAGCGAGAATTTCAAATATCTAGTTACATTTTGCTTTTGACATGCATTCGTCGTCGCTATATGTGAAAATATTTTACCATATTTTATGAAAACTGCGTCGCTTTATGCGAACTCGTCGTTATATCCGACGACGTTAAAAGCGAACTCAGTTTCTAAGGAATAATCAATTAAAATGTGCGGACTTCAAGAATACGACGTTATAACCGAAATGTTGTTATAACCGAGGTCGTTATAAGTGAATTCCACTGTATAATTTTTCTGAATAGGTACTCAATATTATTCGTGGTCACGTATGTGACATTAATACCTAATATATTAATTTTAAACATTTCTATTAATAATAATTATAATTATTAATAATTAATAATTAAGTAATAATTAATAAGTAATAATTATAATTATTGATTTATTTGATTATTTTATGAGTTGATCATGATCTTCAATATTAAATATTATATATTTTTTTATTTGGTGTAGAATTATATAAGTTTGAAAGTAACGAGTATGTCATTTCGGTGTGCCTGAAACCTAGACATTTTTACCTCTTATTTTTTTCAACTTAAACGGATGTTGAAAGAAATGCTTCTTCATATAGAATTTTTAGAAATTTCGAAGTTTTTGTAACTTTGAATTTTGTTTAACTAAGACCAGATACGACAATTCCAATTCTATGTTATAAACTCTGAAGATTGATATAGAAGAATATCAGATTGATATATAATCAAAAACGCAGGAAATCTTAAACTAAGAAAACAAAACAGCAAAAAAATTACATTTCAACAACAACAATAAAATCTACAAAAACAACCACCGACTGTGGTGACAACAAGAAAAACAAAAAAAAAAAAAACAAAAACGAGAACACAGCAGAGACAGCACCAGATACAGATACAAATGGATGGCATGCAACAAGTTAAAGTTAATGCCCTTTGAGAGTGACGTCACGCGAGTAAAACAACAACAACAATCGTTGCGTCCAACTTAAAGAACACAGCAAGCGTAGCAGCGTGTACCACATACGACGGAAAGTGCATCTGCGGGATACGCTATGCTTGCGATGACACAAGAAAAAATACCGCCACAACAACAACATCAACATCAACATCAGCAACAACAACAACAACAGCAAGTAACAGTCATGGAGCGAATAAAACCATAAAAGTAATATAAACAAAACAACAACAAAAATTCAAACAAGCTATGAGCACCAACAGATTCAGATGCATCCGTATCTGCTGGCCTGGCTATGTATTCATACGAGTATCTGTATCTGTAGTCATAAATGCAGCCGCTGTTGTTGCATGCAAAGAATAATACGAGGAAAACAAAAAACCGCAAAAGACAACAAAATAAGAATAAGAACACAACAAAACGTAGAAGAAATACGGCAAGCAAAACAAACTGCGAGGCAAAACAAAACACGGCGCATAACAAAACAAAATAAAAAGCAACAGCGAAAAATAAATACAACGTATAAACCAGTCATGAGCAGGAAAATAAATTTAGTGAGCCAAGGTTTTTGTTTTTTAAAACAAACACAAAATTATCTTCATATTTGCTTTTGCTCATCGTTGCAAAAAAAAAAAAATAACCAGCAAAACAAAAACAAATCATGTGCGTTTTGTGCTACACATGTACAAACATTTCAAGCGCAGCGCAATCGAGGAAGGCTTGCTTGGCTTTGCACGCATTTGTTGTTGTTAGCAAGTTAGAATTTTGGTGAACGTCGGTTTTGTTGCTATTCTTTGTACGTGTTGTTGTTGTTTTTTTGCACGCGTTGTTGTTTTTACAAATGTGCAAACTCAAAGTTGAAAAAACAAAACAAATTTGTAGCTGAGCCAACTGAGCTAATTGAGCTACTGGAAGCTCATGTCTGGTATAAACAGAAAAAGGAGAAGACGAACAAGAAGATAAAGTAAAAATAGGTACAAGAAATAAACATAAAAAATAAATACAAGAGTGGAACGAACTTTGCTGAGCTGGAAGAAGAAATAAAAATAAAAATAAATAAAAATTCAAGATGCGCCAGGAAACAAAAAAAAAGAACAAGAAAAGAAGGATAAGATGAAGAAGTAGTGAAAAAGAAATAAGACGTTGGTTGGTACAAACACGAACCGCAGCTGATGATAGAAGAATAAACAGAAATACAACAATAATAACTACAACAACAACAACAACAACAACAACGAGCAGCTGACTTTATGCAACGCAGCAGTAGTCAGCGTAGCGAATGATGAGTTCTAGGCGATGGTTGTTGCTGTTGCGCAAACTTGATAAAAATATTGAAAAAATAAATAAGCTAGAAGTAAGCAAAAAGAAGGCTCGACGCAGCAGCAGCAGTATTTATGTTGTTGACTGTCGTGCTTTGAAACAACAGCAGCAACAAAAATGCTGATAACAAAAACAAGACGCTGCATAGACGCGCCGGTAAGAATAAAATGGGCGAAATTGAGACAAGAATAACAACAACAACAACAACAAGCCCACAAAATTTGCAGTAAACAAACATGTTGCTGTGACATGACTCAACAACAACATGATGCTCTGCTGCAAAATTGCAGATAAACAAAAGACGTTGCAGCGAGTCAATTGTTGCTGCTGTTGGTGCAGTGCTCTCGGTCAGTTACACAGACACTTACACACACTCACACGCATACGCGAAAAATTTTGCTACATGCAGACTAGTAGTTTACATTTTAGAGGCTTGTTGGCTGCAACAGCAGCAGATGCGCCCAAAGGTTAGCTGGAAATAATTTTGTTGCCTCTGCTGCGACTGTATTCAGAAAAAAATAGTTCTAAAAGAAAAATAAACCTAAAATTTAAAGAAACTCAGTACAACAATTTGATAAAAACCTAAAAAACAAGCTTTTAACATGTAACGGATGTGACACAATAACTTTATATGGCTTAAAATGCTCATTTGTTAGTTTTATAAACTTTTAAAAATGCTCATTTCTAACTAAATTTGCAGTTTTGTAGGCTTTGTAAAGTTATTTAACTGTAACGAATGTGATATCAGTGCCAACGATGGCATAGAATGTGACATATTTCTGTGTTTTATGCTTCAAATAACGTGTTTTCATAAATTTTTTTGAAATAAAAAGAGCAACAGGCCTTCTTCTACGTAACGTACGTGATATTCATGCCTAGCATAGCCCTAAAAGTGACAATTTTTTTTATGTATTTTATTAGAAATAAGTAAATTAGATAAATAAGTTTCCATTATAAAAATTAAAATTGAAACAAAATAATTTTCCATGTAACGGATGTGATATTAGAGAAACAAGGTTAAGAAAATGTTCACTTTTACGTTTTTTGTACTGATTGAGAGCTCATTTAAAATATGCACATTATTCCAATAAAATTGATAAAATATTTAAACATAAAACTTCTTCAGTGTAACGGATGTGACATGTTAGTGATATTTATTTTAAAACAGTTTCAAAATAACAAAAAAACATTTCTTTTATAACTATAGAGCTTATTTTTATTAAACAACTTTTTTAGTGGAAGACCATGCAAAGTTGGTATATATGTAACGGGTGTGATATTCAAAATTTTTAAAGTTTTATTTAATTTTTTCTTGTTTTGATTTTAAATATTAAAACTTAATGTGTATTGTAAAAGAATTTTGTGTTTGATGGGTGTGATGTACAAAGTGTTACTGCTTTGTTATGTAAGTGACAATCAATATGGTTCTGAAAACCGCCATTTAACTATCTCAAATAAAAATTTAAAAAAAAAAATAATATCAAAACAAGAAAACGTACATCTAAGTTCAAGCCTAAAGAAATATTGCTTGTAACGTATGTGACTTTGGCTGTAGATCACAAAATAATGTTTTTTATTGAAATATGTGCAAAAGTTGATTTAAATAAATGATTTTGACAAATAATTAATAGTTAAACTCGATTTGAATTAATAGTAATTAATTTTGTAACGGTTGTGACTTTCGTTACATAGGAAACAAATATTTTGAAATAATTGCAAAAATAGTTTAATTGTTGCAGTAAAGACTTTGCTCAAAGTTTTGTATATTTGAGAGCATGCAAGTTTTTTACTACTCTGTTACGGATGTGACAATCCAAATGCTTCTTAAAACCGTTATAATCTCAAATATTTTTCAAAAATTGACTCTGCCAAAACAATAGAACGTATTTCTCAGTTCAAAAATGTTGAAATATTACTTGTAACGTATGTGACATTGCCTGGATATCAGAAATTCATGTTTTTCTTTTTTGAAAGATGTGCAAAAATTATTCAGAGTTTAAGGTCGTTTGTGTATTCTCTCGAAGTTTTTATATTTTGTAAATATCATTAACCCTTATTCGACTCACTGGGATAATTTTCATTCCAATATTTTTGTGTTTTGCTATAACACATACGTTCTAATGCTTCATATATATATTTTTTTAACGATATTTTTGTCATATGAAACTTATTTTTTATTAAAAAGTACACTTTTAAGTATCTAAAAAAAAAATAAAGTCAAAATATTTTAAAGTTAATTTTTTATAACGTTTTTTTATCGCTAGTGTGCACATAATTCCAGTGATTCTATAGTGATTCTACAGTGATTCTTTTGTGATATGGATGTGGGAGAAACTTGTTTTTTTTAAATCATTAATTAATTACTACTGGTAAGGTACTGGTCATTTTGCACCAACAACTGCTATTTTCTGAAATTATACATATTTATAACAAACTTCATTCGCTATTGTAACGGATATGACTTTACATTCCTTATTGTTACGGATGTGACATTGACAAAAGCTAAGAATGATTTATTTTTCTAAACAAAATATAAGCAAAAGTTATGCAAAGTTGACGACTGTTTTCATGGTCTTCTAAAATGTCAACTTTGATGATAGGCCATAAGCAACATTCTTCTTTGCCATGGATGTGACAACCAATATTAACACCAAAACTTTAATTTTTGTTTTCAATATGTGTCAAAAATTATGATTGAAAATATGAAAATGTCAAAACATATGTTTTTCTGGTACGTAATACATCTTTATCTTCTTTTGTCACGGATGTGACACTTACTATGAACCGAAAAACTTTAAACTTTTTATTAGAATACATTACTTCTTGTTGAACTGAAGGCTTGATATAGCTATAAAGTACGATTTTACTGCATATTGTAATAATAACAGTACATTTGTATACTTAAGAGGTACTCACAGCTTTGCGTGAATTTATGATTTACTGAAAAAATAAAACTTAAAAAAACGACATTTAAAATAGTTTTTAAATTGATTTGCATAAAAATTAAATAATTTTTCCCCTTCTTACAGGTAAGTGCAATGATCTTTACCACTGCCGAACCGCTACAAGAAAATCATCAACAACAAATCAACACATGCAGCTACACTGAAAAGGTAAAACATACTGCATACCTTTTGATAAAAAAAAACTATTTCTCAACAAAATTTACACAAAAAACTGCACATTAGTAATTCCAAAACTCACAAAAAAAACACCTTTCCGAAAAAACCCCCTCCCCCCAAAAAAACAGAGCAAACTTGAAAAATAAATCAATTTCATGCGCGGCAAGCATCTGTGCAAAATCAATTTTAATCCTTACAGTAGCAATACAATTGCATCACCCTACAATCGGTCATATTAATTAAGACATTGCATGTTAAAAAACGAGCAAAAACAAATGCGTGGTTTTTTTATTTTGAGATCCCCTTAAATTGTTTTTGTTTTGCCTTATTATCAACAATCTTACCCAGGCGCTTCCTCGTAAGACGCGCAACGTATTTTTAATTGCCAGTCATAAATACGCTTAACAAGCGCGTAAAGCAATTAACAAATTTAAGTGCGAAAGAAAAAAAGCGGTACAAAGAATGGAAAAAAACAACCAAACATATATATAAAACTTAAATAAAACCGGAGACAATATAAAGTCATAGTACGCGCCGCTATTGCGTCCCTCTGTTGTGAGTCTTTCTTTATCACGCACTCATGCGCTTTCTTACACTAACCCCTTCAGCTGCTCTGCTGCTGTTGCTGCTGAAGATTTCTGCTGCTTTTCTCTACATTTTTATTACTTAAGCATGCTTGGTTTAATAACGCGTTGGGGTCGAGGCCGGTCATTAATATTGAGTCAGGCACGGTTCAAACAGTTACTGTAACTGTTGGTCGTAAAAAAACCAACGCATGGCTGCTTAAAATGCATGCATTTTGTTTGGAGCAGGGTTGCAAAGAGGGTATATAAAACACTGATTCTGCATAGCGGTGTATCTTTTTTTAAGTCACTTCTTTGATTTTTATGTCTTTTGTGTATTTGTGTGTTCGGAGTATGCGGGAAGATCAGAGATCAGCACCAATTTTATAATATGTGGTAGGTAGAACTTCCTTAAGCATCAGTGAATTTTCGTGAATTATGTAGATGGCAGTCTAGAGAATTTTATTGATTTTAAGAAAAGTAATTTATGGGCATTCCAGCGAACTAAGTTGAATGCACTGCAGAAGCAATGGAATGAAATTTAAAAAATTTCAATCCCACAACAATGCTTTGAAAAAAGAAGCATTTATGTGGAACTTAATAGCCACAAGTATTAATCTTTGCTGTTCTTTAATACATTATTCAGAACAAAAGTTTTAAATAATTTTATTAAGCACTGTATAACCAAAAGCTATAACTTTTGCTTGATTGTGTAGAATATATTGTTTACATTCATAATGAAAATGTTCACAACAGTTCCTCATTTACAATTAAAGACCATGAAGGCAGTCTAACATAAAATTTAAAGTAAACTCCGCCTACTCTTGGCCTGCCCCCCACAAGTCAATGATTTACGTTGCAGCATTAATATTTATAACAAAGGCTAGACGCATTCATTATGTCACTGCATAACACCGCGATATACTTAAAAATTATGCTAAATATTCTCACAACAACAATATCGAATATATCAAAATAATCATCACCGCCTCATAACAACCACGAATTCCTAACAAATGCGGAAACCTCCAGCGGCTGCTCATTAAGTCATGTAAAATGAAGCGTAAACAATATTCTGACGCATCATTAAAACACTCCGAGGCACACAACAAAAAAAAAGGAAAACATTTTTGATGATCATGTAAAGAAGAAGCCTCGATGACGCATAGTGGAAGGGGGTAAAGACAACAACAACAAACACCACCATCACTAAGCTGATCATGCTCATCATCATCATCATCGTCAACTCTATCGTGCTGCTGCTGCTGCTGCTGCTGCTGCAACAAGATGTGTTCAATGCGCTGACATACCGTCATTCCGGCAATCCGTAGGCAACGTTTTGTTGTATTCTGTAGCTGCATTAAATATCGCTTGATCTTTTATAACAAAAACCAGCGCAGCAAATAGCAAAAAAATGGAAAAAATTTTATAAAAAAATTATAAAATAAATTCAGTTCTTTGCGCTGATCTTTATAACTCGATATAAAGTTAGTCAGACAAGCAAGCAAGCAACCAGCCAACCGGCCGGCCGGCCTCTAGAACAGACAGACGGATGCACGTAGATCTATAAGAAAGAAAGTTCACTAGCATGGTTAATGTTTAGAGTTTTTTTAAATTTTTTTCTACCCCATCATCTACAAAGTTAAAGCGTAGTAAAAATCGCAACATCAACGCAGTTGTTGAAAGTCTAGAAATTGCTGCAAAGTGCAAAAAGTTGGAAACAAAAACTGGTAAAGCCATTGTACTGCAGGCTTGCTCATGCCTCACAGAGATGCGACACTCATTGCAATGACGTTTGTTCTTGTTGCTGATATGGTCCATTTTTTTAAGATAGATAAAAAAATATATTTTCATGTTTATATAACAAAAAAAAATATGTGAATGTGGATAAAAGCTATCGAATAGTTTAACTAGCGAGATATGGGTATTGAGCAGGGAAGACATTCAATCACAGATTTTGAAAGGATCAGTAACTACAGTGAAGAGAGACAAAAGAGTAAAGAGTAAAGAGTAAAGAGTAAAGAGTAAAGAGTAAAGAGTAAAGAGTAAAGAGTAAAGAGTAAAGAGTAAAGAGTAAAGAGTAAAGAGTAAAGAGTAAAGAGTAAAGAGTAAAGAGTAAAGAGTAAAGAGTAAAGAGTAAAGAGTAAAGAGTAAAGAGTAAAGAGTAAAGAGTAAAGAGTAAAGAGTAAAGAGTAAAGAGTAAAGAGTAAAGAGTAAAGAGTAAAGAGTAAAGAGTAAAGAGTAAAGAGTAAAGAGTAAAAAGTAAAGAGTAAAGAGTAAAGAGTAAAGAGTAAAGAGTAAAGAGTAAAGAGTAAAGAGTAAAGAGTAAAGAGTAAAGAGTAAAGAGTAAAGAGTAAAGAGTAAAGAGTAAAGAGTAAAGAGTAAAGAGTAAAGAGTAAAGAGTAAAGAGTAAAGAGTAAAAAGTAAAGAGTAAAGAGTAAAGAGTAAAGAGTAAAGAGTAAAGAGTAAAGAGTAAAGAGTAAAGAGTAAAGAGTAAAGAGTAAAGAGTAAAGAGTAAAGAGTAAAGAGTAAAGAGTAAAGAGTAAAGAGTAAAGAGTAAAGAGTAAAGAGTAAAGAGTAAAGAGTAAAGAGTAAAGAGTAAAGAGTAAAGAGTAAAGAGTAAAGAGTAAAGAGTAAAGAGTAAAGAGTAAAGAGTAAAGAGTAAAGAGTAAAGAGTAAAGAGTAAAGAGTAAAGAGTAAAGAGTAAAGAGTAAAGAGTAAAGAGTAAAGAGTAAAGAGTAAAGAGTAAAGAGTAAAGAGTAAAGAGTAAAGAGTAAAGAGTAAAGAGTAAAGAGTAAAGAGTAAAGAGTAAAGAGTAAAGAGTAAAGAGTAAAGAGTAAAGAGTAAAGAGTAAAGAGTAAAGAGTAAAGAGTAAAGAGTAGAGAGTAAAGAGTAAAGAGTAAAGAGTAAAGAGTAAAGAGTAAAGAGTAAAGAGTAAAGAGTAAAAAGCAACGAGAAGTAAAAGTGAAGAATCAATAGTTATGAGTCAAAATTCGTGATTATAGATTCAAGAGTCATAAATCAAGATTTAAGTTTAAAGATTCATGATTCCAGATTCAAGAGTCATAAGTTAAGATTTAAGTTTCAAGATTCATGATTCCAGATTCAATAGTCTTTAGATAAATTCATGATTTCAGATTCAAGAATCATTTGTCAAGAGTCGTGAGTAAAAATTCATGATTTCAGATTCAAGTTTTTTAAGATAAATTTATGATTTCTGATTCAAGAGTCATAAGTCAAGATTTAAGTGTCAGAATCTAAGGCTAAAAAGTAATAGCTTAAAAGTGAAGAATCAAGAAATATGAGTCAAAATGCATGGTTTCAGATGCAAGAGCCATTAGTCAAGATTTAAGTGTCAAGATTCAAGAGTCATTAGTTTAGATGTAAGTGTCAAGATTCACGAACCGTGAGTAAAATGCATTATTCCAGATTCAAGAGTCAATTACTAAATTCATAATTTCAAATTCTAAAGTCATTAGTCAAGATTAAGTGTGAAGATCAAGAGAAAAGAGCTAGAACTAGAAAATAACGAATCAAGAGTTATGAGTCAAAATTCATGATTTCAGATTCAAGAGTCATAAGCCACGATTTCAGTGTGAAGATTCAAGAGTCATGAATCAAAATTAATGATTCCAGATTTAAAAGTCGTTAGATAAATTCATGATTTATGATTCAAAAGTCATTAGTCAAGATCTAGGAGTCAAGATTCAAGAGTTGTGAGTAAACATTCATGATTGCAGAGTCAATAGACGTTAGATAAATTCATTATTTCAGATTCGAGGGTTGTAAGTCAGGATTCAGAAGTCAAAATGCATGATTTAAGAGCCATTAGATAAATTCATGATTCAAATTCTAAAGTCATTAGTCCAGAATTAAATGTCAATATTCAAGAGTTGTGAATGAAAATTCATGATTTCAGATTCAAGAGTTTTTAGATAAATTCACGATTTCAGATTCAAGAGTCATTAATCACGATATAGATATATATATTCAAGAGACATGATTAAAAATTTGTGATTCCAGATTCAAGAGTCGTTAGAATCATAAATTTATGATTTCATACTCAACAGTCAGAAGTTAAGATTCTAGGTTCGTGAGCAAAATTTCATAGCTCCAGTTTCAAGAGTAGTTACATAAATTCAATAAATAAATTCTTGATTCCAGATTCAAGAAACATAAGTCAATATTTCAGTGTCAATATTCAAGAGTCGTGAGTAAAAATTCGTTATTCCACATTCAAGAGTCGTTAGATAAATTCATGATTTCAGTTTCAAGTGTCATGAGTCAAGAGTTAAGTTTTTCATGGATAAGATTAAAAATAAATGGTTCAAAAGGAATGATTTCAGTTTCGAGGGGCATAAGATAAATTCTTGATTTCAGATGCAAGAGTCATAAATCCAGAGTTAAGTGTCAAGATTCAATATGCATGCGTAAGATAAATTAATGATTCAATTCATGATTCAAGATTCAAAAGACATAAACAGTAAAAATTTCAACAGTCAAGAGTCTTGAATGAAGAGTCTTGCGTCATGAGTCAAAAGTAAATATTTAAAAGTTAAAAGAAAAAAGTAATTTTCCAAATTCTGAAATTCTTCTCCTGTTTCTCTTAATTCTAAAATTTCACAATATTTAATGAACTCATCTTAAGTTCACTTCTATGCGAGTCTTTTATTGTGTCTGAGATTCTTATATTTTAAAATCAAGTGTAACGCTCCACAACCTATATCGTTCTAACTGTTATAAGACTATTGCAATGCTCATCAAGCTTTTTTTGCAAATACATCTGAAAAGCCTAAAAGTATGCATAGAAATTAAATTTGATAGTTATCAGTGACGACTTTGTTGTTCTTAAAATAGAACGTTTTTCTTAATAGTTTTAGCACGTCTCCAGTTTTTTGCTGGAGTTGTTCAAAAGTGAAAGGAAAAGTTGTAAGTTCCATCCCTTCTACTTTCATACCCTTAAGGCATTCTTTTAGCATATGCATGTCATTGGCAAAAGTGTTTTTCTTATTCTTCTCTAGATGTGCTTCTAGAATTTTTCAATAGAAAATTTCTTTGAGGCCATCAATGGATAGATTTTAGTAGGCATTCCAAGGAGGCTTTAAGGAGGACATACAACAAAATGTTTCCAAGAAAACATTTAACTATTGCCTTGCACAAGACATGCCATGGACGCATTCTTGGAAGCTTTTAACTTCTATAAGGCTACTCCATAGCCTATTCTCAAGAAGCTTAACATTGCATTAGTTGCTCTCTGAAGTTTGCCATTGTCGGCAAAGAGGTGACGACCGAATAGAAACTTGATTTGTACTGGAAAAAACTTTTGTCCGAGTTGAGTTTGAACTCGGAATCCGTTGATTTGCACGCCACGCACTTAGCACGCACGACTACGGCCGCCAGTTTTTTAATATTTTAGTTTTTGACATATGATATTTCTCATGTAATTAACAACATGGCCGATTATTAAATATTTTAAATATAGCTACTTAAACAAGTTTTTAGTGCCTCAGCAAAACTACCGACTTTCCACTTTCTGAAAACCATACAAAATTCGTTTGAAACTCACTTAAAAGCAATCAGCTTTTTCTTTAAATACACAACCTGCATTTGTACAGGACGGCCAGTTAATAAAATAAGGATTTTTTTTTTAAATAAGGAAAAAGAAGATTTCAAAAATTTCAACAATATTTGCTAGCCTGATATCAGCAACAAAAAATCATTGTCATGTAGCTAAATAAACAACAAGTTGGCAAGAGTGAAAAAAAAAACAATATATTTAATGCTGCCACGCAACAACACAAAGAAGTGCAATATTGCAGCAGCAATGCTGTGCAACAGCAACAACAACATAAACAGCCACAAATACCGGCATTTGCTAGTTTGGTTTTTTCGCTTTTTCAAAGCTTTGTTTACAATTTTTATTTGAATTTTTTTTCAATTATTTTTCTTTGTTTTTGTTGTATTTTGTTCTTGCATTGTAGATTTCGCAAATATTGCGCGCGCTTTTTCTCAAGTGTTGCCACTTTTGTGCTATTGATGTTGGTTGTTGTTGTTGTGAATGTTGTTGCTGATGTTGGCGTTGATGTTGGTTGTTGGCTGTTACCTTTGCCTGGTCGTTCTTTTTATGATTTTGTGGAATCAAAATAATTGCTCTGTCGTGCCGCAGCAATTCAGCGTAGAGCAAGCAATACAAAAACAAAAAAAAATCAACAACTACAACGAACAGCGAACTACAACGCTTACCTAGTGAAGTTATGTTAAATAGAGCCTCTAAATTATACACTAAATGGGTTTGGGTTGCATTGGCTATGGCTATGATTCTGGCTGTGGCAGGGGGGGCACATTGCAGCAGTCAAAAAAAACAGCAGCCCTGCACACTGGCATTCGTTGGCGTACAATTTTAACCATTTCATGACTGTCTTTGTTTTGCTGCGGCAACAACAATTTGTTCGGCTTTTGTTTTACCTTGTTGTGCTTTAAAATAGATAGAAAAAATTATAAAAAAAATTGTTAACTCAATAAAATTTTATAAGGCTAACGCAATACAACCCCAAAAGTATGCATTATTTGAGCACCAAAAGCAAATCATTGCTTCACATACACAGTGTGCGCGGCAACGGCAACAAAAGCAAAACAAAGCAACACACAACAGCAACAAGCAAGAGTAAAAGTTCAATGACATGCACGAGTTGCTCGAGTACCGTCAACAACAAACATCAAGTTGTTGCAAGCCGGTGGAAAATGCAGCATGAAGCAAAGCCGGCATGAAAATGAAAACATAAACAAACCATGAACAGGCAGCTGTAGTGCTAGTGCAAGCTAGTGGGGCAAGGTATGAATAGCTCTGGTTCGTTCAGCAAGCCAAAGGGATGAGGAAATTTTTTTTAATAACCTGAAATTGTGGCAACTGCACTTGAGTTGGTAAATAGCACAACGACAACAACAACAAATGAAAAAATAAACTCAAAATAAATATAAATAAATAAAACTAACACAAGAGGCAATGAAGAGCATAAAAATTGAAGTATTTAAAAAACACAAAAAAAAAACAATTAAACGCAATGCTTATAGCAGCAGCTCCTTTATTAAACTATTTGAGTGCTTCTTCAACTTCGTTTTATGGCTTTTTGTTTTTTTGGTAAGGCGTTAGTTTATTTTAAGGCTCAGTCGTTTTTCAATATAATTAAGAGTTAGCTAACACGTAAGCGTAGATAATAGATTTAACAACCTTCCACAGATTTAACACCGCTTAAAGCAGTTGTTAACAGTTAAGCATTATTTAAAGCCTTGCTACAAAACTTGGCAACTTAAGGCATTGAAAAATGCATTAAAGGTTTTTTATGACATTCTTAGCTCAACAAGATGTTAAGGTTTTTTCTTTAAAAAAAAAAACCAAAATACAAACATTTGTAAGCGCTTATGTTATTGTGTAATCCACGCTGTTATTGATCTCCCCAAACATCGAAGTCTTGAAAATGTTTATTTTTACATAATTTTTACTGCAGAATTCTTGTAAGCACCCAAACAATTTTGTAAGCAGCATTGTTTTCATACTGCTGAACTAACCAGTTTTGGAAATAAATATTTTTTTTAGTATTTTAACAAGGCAAAATCTTGTAAGCACTCGTGCAATTTTGTAAGCAAAGCTGCTTAGTTTCGTCTCAAGCAACCAGCACTTAGTAAAAAGTACAAAATCTTGTAAGCACTTATAAAAATTTGTAAGCAACACTGTTTAAATACTTATCGAACATTACGGTTCGATAAAAATTATTATATTGAATATTTTCTCTCTTTTAAAGTATTAAAATCGTATAAAAAATTCAAAAATTTTGTCAGTAGTGCTCTTTTCGTGCATCTCAACTAACCTTTTATTGCAATAAGTATTTTCTTCTGACTTTTAACGAGGAAATATCGTGTAAGCACTGATGTAATTTTATAAGCATGACTTCATCTTCATCTCAAGTTTAATCTCAAGCATTCAGCACTTAATTTAGCAAGTTTTTATCAATTTTGCAAGCAAAAAATCTTGGAAGGACTTTCAATAATTTGTAAGCAACGCTCTGTAAGAACTTTTCAGTCAATAATTGTTTAAAAATTTAAACAACCAATCTTTTATTTGTAATATTCTCTCACCTTCAACTGCTGAAAAACATGTAAGCACTTCAAAAATTTTGTCAGCAGTGTTTTCATGCTGTTTTCATGGTGCTCAGCTAACCAGTTTTGGCAATAATTACATTTTGCTGTCTTTTGAAACAAAATCTTGTAAGCACTTATACAGTTTTATAAGCATAGCTGCTTAGTTTTGTCTCAAACAACCAACTCTTTATTAAGCAAGTTTTTTATAAATATTACAAGTTAAAAATCTTATAAGCATTAACAAAAAAAGCACTAATCGACCAAATAATGGGTGAAAAATTAAAAATATTCTTAGCTTGAATTCACTTAAAGCTGCTGATAATCTTTTAAGCACTTCTCATATTTTGTCAGCACAGCTCTTCTCGTACTGCTCAACTAACTAGTTTTGCCAATAAGTAGTTTCTTCTTACTATTAACAAAGCAAAATCTTATAAGCACTCATGCAATTTTATAAGCAAAGCTAGAAAACCACTACTTAATTTTTCAAGTTTTTATCAATTTTCCAAGTAAAAAATTTTGTAAGCACTAACAAAATTTTGTAAGCAAACCTTTTCAAGTACTTTTCGGTAAATAATAATAGGTTTACTGTTCTTAAAAACTCTTATTTTAAATATTTAAAATACTTTTATCTGCTTCTTATTGTGTAGGCACTCTAAATATTTTGAAAGCAGACTGCTTAACTAATTAATTTAATCAAACAAAAATCTTATTCTGACTTTTACCAGAGCAAAATCATGATAACACTCATACAATTTTGCAAGCATACGAACTAAATTTCATTTTTTGTAACGATGATTTAATTACATAAGTTTTTGCCATTTTTACTACTATTAAATCTTGTCAGCACTAACAAAATGTTGTAAGCAACAATGTTTAAGTATATTTTTTGACTTATAATGGGCTAAAACTTTTAAAAAATTTTACTTTGAATGTGTTCACACATTAACTGCTGAAAAACTTGTAAGCACTCCAATTATGTTGTCAGCGAAGCTATTTTCGAAGTGCTCAAATAAATAGTTTTGACAATAAATATTTTTTCGGGCTTTTAACGCGACAAAATCTTGTAAGCACTCGTGAAATTTTATAAGAAAAGCGGCTTAATTTCATCTCAATCTTACAGTATATAATTAAGCTAGTTGTTATCATTCTTTTCATATAAAAATTCTGTCAGCAATCATAAAAGCTTGTAAGCAATACTGTTTTACATATTTTCAAACATCGAAAGTTTAAACATTTTTGAAATTTTGATTTTCTTAGTTATTTTATTATTTCGATTAACTAAAGACTTGTCAGCACTTGTTAAGTTAAATAAACTTATATATTTGCTTGCTGCTCACCTTGACAGCCTTTGAAAATGCATAGTTTTTAATGCTTTCAACAAGAAAAATTTCGTAAGCACTATCAACACATTTTGATTGCACTCACTCAGAAAAACTTTTTTCTTATCTTGTCAGCAAGAAATTTTGTAAGCACTCACAAAAATTTTGCAAGCAACAGTGTTCAATTGCAATACAGCTAAAGATATTTAAAAATGTTAAGTTACAACTTACATTTAATTTAAAATCTTGTAAGCGATCAGACAATTTTGTAAGCCTTAGTGCTGGAGTATTGCTGAGCTATGTAGTGTCTTAAAAAGTTGGCTTATATTGTTTTAATAGTAAAAAAACATGTAAGCAATTAAATTATGTTGTAAGCATGCTGCTAAATCACATCTCATATATGGAATAATGTGCGAAAAGACTTAGTTACTATTTTAATGTGCGAAAAACTTTGTAAGCATCGAAAAATTTTGTATGCTTACAAGTTGAAAAGTTGAAGGTTGAATTTTTGAAAAAGCATGTTTTTATCGAAAAATTTTGTAAGCATTTATTTTATTAAGCAAGCATCACTTTCAAATTATTGCCTTTTTGTAAAAAGTCACATTTCTTATACTTTTCTTGATAGTAAATTCAAAATTTGAAAGAAATTTCTTTCAATAATTCAACAACGAACACTTCGGAAAGCCATGAAATTTTAAGTTCGATTAAAGTAGAAATTAATCGAAAATTTATTGCTATTAGTTCAAAAAACTATTCAGCACAATTGAAAACATTTAATATATTTAATATAATTTGAAACAAAAAATTAATAGTACATTCTATAGGTTTCACAAGCTGCTTACAAGCTTTTGTAAACCTATGCTCAGTCTGTGTCAATAATTCCAGTTTTCTTTAAAGTTTATCGGAATTTTAGTTTATAATTTTATATATTCAGAAAGCTTATTTGTTCTTACTTCTAAGCACTTCTTTTATTTTGTAAGCGTCGCTGGTTTACTTCATTTCAAATATCAATTGCTTTGAAACAGCAATTTAAACCCATTTGCAATGTTGATTTCAGCTGATAATGTTGTAAGCGCTCTTTTCATGCATTAAGCAACTCTGCCTCGCTGCGTGGCTGTTAAAGTTTTGCTTGAAATACACCAAAAATCTTGTCAGCACTAGAAAAATGTTATAAGCCTTGCTTCCAAATGCATGCTTACATCTTAAGTTAATGTTTTATGCATTTAACTTTAGTCAAAGCATTATAAAGTGGATAAGCGCTTTTTAAATATTATAAGCCTTATTGCTAAATGAAAAATCATGACTCAAAAGCTAATAAAAAGCTATAATATTTTTAATTTCCCTGCTAAAAATCTTGTCAGCACTTTAGTTTTTGTTTTAAGAAGAAATGCGCCTGCAAGTTAATGCAATAATGTTTATGCTTAACGCTTAAAATAGAAAAAATAAACTCAAAAACGAAAAAAAATTTAATTGCGTTGCATTTTATTAGTTTAAATTTTAATGCTTACTTTCAATTAGCACAGCGAGTAGCAGCAGCAAATTTTATTCTTACTTATAATAATATTTTATTTTACGATTTCATAACTTCAAACAAATTACTACGCCATTAAAATAACAACAACGTCATAGTGCACGAGCGCAATGCGCTGACAATAGATAAAAGCGCAACAACAACAACAACAAAAACAACAACAATTTCAAAAGTAACAACAGCTTAATACAGCGCAATGAACTTTCATCAACAATTGTAATTTCGCATTAGAAATTTATTGCTTACCTACTTGGACTGTTTTTTTTTTTTTTTTCATTTCATTATTATTATTTTCTGAATAGAAAGCAAGTGTTTGTGCAAGTATTTGTAAATGTGTGTGTATGAACTTAAAAGCACTGCGTTGGTTTTCAAGTTATTGTACGTACGTATCCATGACAAAGTATTCACAAAATGATGGGGTTGCTTTGCAACAACGTCAACGACAACGAGGGTACTTAATAGCTGGCGGCCAATGACTTCTTAACAAAAGTCAACACAAATGTTAACATGAGTGAAATTGACACGTTATATTCTGGATATTTTATATTTTGTAGCCGCTTGTTATTAAAACTTTTCACTCTCCGACACACATAGTCTGTCGTATTGCAACAAAACTGTTGCATGCTATAGATTCGTTTGTGTGTGTGTGTGTGTGTGGTACATGTGTGTTTGTAATGTGTATAGCGCGTTTAAAGCCAAAAGCCGGTATTAAGATTTTGCCATAGTTTGGCTTGAATTCAATAGAAAAGCATTGGCAACGCTTTGATCCTTTGTCAACGCAGAATAATAGAACGCAAAGAGGAAAATTTTAAGAGTTTCTAGCTAATTTGAAAATTAAACGCAAATCAAACTGCTTATTCAGCGCTGGTTTTGATGTTTTGTCTGTTTAATAAGAAAAACAGCTGCCTGACTTAACAGCTGAATTATAAACTTTCTGAAAGCTTAAAGTCGTTTTTTACCAAAATTTTTTTAATCTTCATGAATAGTACAACCAAAAGTTCTAAGCATAGTTTTATTATTATTAAACTGTTTAAGAAGCTAAATACATCCTGCTAGACTCTTTTAAAAAAATGCTGCTTACAATTTTTATACAATGCTTACAACAATTTAAAGCCAAGCGAACTATTTCTATAAAATTTATTTTAAAAATTCTTTAAATTTTTCGTCTTAACTTCTAATTTTGTGCTCTAACAAAACCTTACAAAAACTTGCCTATTTTTTTATGCAAAATATTGCCTCATTTCTACTTTAAATTGTTTTTACTACAATTTGCTGTGTAGAAAACACGAAATTGTTCAGGCTTACAAATTTTTAACAGATTTAAGGTAGCGCTTACAATTTTTATTTTATGCTTACAACTTTTCTTGTCATATGCTGTGGTTAGCTTATAAACAAAGCGCTTCTTGAACTTACAACTTATACAGCTCAACATTTAAGCTTGGAATTGTCACTGTTATAGCTTAAATGAAAGCACTTAAATAAGAATTAAATTTAAGTTGTTATTGCGTTCCAACATATTGTAAAATTTACAGCTTAACTTTACTCAGCAAGGCGGTAAAACGCTAATAAGACATATTTTACAACAAAAATAATGATTTCATTATTTTGAATAGAATATACAAAATAATTTGTGCGCTTACAACATTTCCGCTAAAATTACATATTTACATTACATATATTTATATAACATGTTTAAATATGGCCTTAAAAATTTCCAAATTCTCTCATCAAACTGCCTTTTTTCATCGACAAATCTTGTAAGCAAAAAAAATTTTGAACAAATTTTACATTTTCGGAGCAAAATTCATTTATATACAATTGTTTGCTATGAATTTAAAACATTATTGTTTGAATACAGCTTCTGTTAAACGGCTTACAATTTTTGAAAGCTGCTTATAATTGTTGTGCAAATAAATGCTTAGGTGTTGCCTTAATTTTTGTGTTTTCTTATAAATAATACATACAAAAACATTTCGCATATAGAAAAATTTTAAATAACATAGCTAAACTGAATTCAGCATAGTGCTTACAAAGATTTTTAATATTAAAACAATATTATAATTATGTTTTTACGTCTGCTTACATGATTAATGCATATTTAAAGTAGTGCTTACAATGCAACTCAAATGCTTACAACTTTCGCACCAAATTTTGCACTTTTCCTTTAACAAATCTTATAGGCATAATATTTTTAACAATTTTAAGTCAATTTTAAAGGAAAATTCCTTGCTTAAATTTATTCAGCACTTTTAAACGCTTCGAATTTGAACATTATTGTTTGAATACAGCCTCCATTGTGCCGCTTACAAATTTTATAAGCTGCTTACAACTTTTGCAGTAGTTTCTTATAAATAAATCCTCAAGTTTTGCCTTAAGTCATATGTTTTTCCACATGGAATGCATTAGAAACATTTTTAATAACAAAAAATATAAAAGAGAATAGCTAAGTTATATTCAGCATAGTGCTTACAAAGTTTTTTCAAAGTTTAACCACATTACAAACATGTTTTCACATATGCTTACATGATTAAAGCATATATAAAGTACTGCTTACAATATTACTCAAATGCTTACAAGATTGTTCACCAAATTTTGCATTTTTTCTTCATCAAATTTTGTTAGCGCATTAAAATCAACAAATCTAAGCAAATTTCAAAACAAAATATATGCATTTTCTATGCTTAAACTTATTCAGCACTTATTTTACGCCTCGCATTTGAAACGTTTTAGTTTAAATGGTGTATTAATTGTGTGGGTTACAACTTGTTTCCGCTGCTCACAACATTTGAGCAAATTTTGCTATAAAAACATTCTTAAATTTTATCTGGCCATAAATTCAGCATAGTGCTTACAATTTTTTTGAATGCTATATAACATAAAACACGCTTCTATACAGTTGCTTACAAAATTAAAGCATATTTAAAGTCGCACTTACAAGATGGCTTCTATGTTAACATTTTTTCTGATTAATTTGTAGTTTTTTCTTAATTAAATTCTACAAACATACTATTTTTAAAAAATTCAAGCTTGTTTTGATTAAAAAATATGTGCTTATTAATTGCTGAAACATATTCAGCACATCTTTTGAGCTTTGGGCGCTTGCAATGCAAAAAGCTTTGTAGCTGCCCTAGAGAGTAAAACTAACTGGCAGACAATCGACTAGTATTGTTCTAGTCAAAAATCGTTGAGTTCAAATTTTAATATTTTTTACTAACCTATGCTTCTTCATGCATAGAAAACCGGTTCTGTTATTTTCATGTTCAGCTTGCTCGTATTTCGTTTGCATTTTGTTTGTCAGCTGCCATCAGACTAATAGCATGAGATAAGAGTGTTCGACTCTTGTGTACTAGTTGCGATGGTTCACGGTTCAAATCACGATGATGGCAGATTCATAATTTTGTAAGTTATGCAATTTTTTTCTTAAATTAAAATCATGCAGTTACAGTAGAGAAAGAACAAGATCCAGCTTAGTACTTGCACCTGAGTCACTCAAATCAAATTAAGAAGCCAACTGAGCCACGAAATAAAAATTTTGCGCGCGTTCGCGCAATTTCGTTGAACTAATCAGATAACTTACATAAACATACTTATTGTAAGCTAGTTTTCAACTGTTCAGGATAGCAAAATTGATATTTTCAATGACATCACCATATTAAAAATGCCAGTTGGGTGTATAAAAAAAGGACATTCGTTAACTAGTACTACTGAGTTTTCAACTAGTATACAGACAAGTTCTACAACTCAGTTCAACAACTAGCAAACATAATGTTTTCAAACTAGTTGGTTATAGTGCAGGTGTTTTGTTTTGCAACGCAGCTGATAAACGATGAGCTGATAGACGACGCTATACCTTCACAACCGCAACTGCATTATGAATTCTCACTCTAATTCTTATAAAAAAAATACGATACACAGCACTCATTTGTATGAGTTTATGCATATCCTGCTCATCCATCAAAGCAAAAATATTGCATTTCTGCACAGCATATTAAAATTTGCAAAATATTTATACATGGCATGTGTGTGTTTGTATGTTAAAAAATAAAAAGAAAATAAAAGAAAAAATTACCAAGCCAAGAAAAAACTAGAACACATTTACTTTAATCCCGATTTACTTACTTAAGGGTAAAAAACATGCTGTTTGAGCTGTTTTTTCCCCCATTGAAAGCGACGCAATGCAGCCAACATTACAAGTTTCAAGTTTCTGAAGCGAACGTGTTGTTATTGTTGTTAGGTAAGCCAAATGTAAAAACCAAGGACTTCCCAACAGAATGAGGCTTCAGGCTACTGGTTACACTAGAAAGTTTGCAAAGTGCATTAACTCAGCTGAGCAAACTTCAGTTAGATATATTTTTTTGTTTTTTTTTTAAATTTCAGTTCGATTCTATGCAAAAAACGTCAAATTCATAGCTAAATTAAAAATTGCAAACAATTTGGAAACTACGAGTTATTGACTACGATTTGTTGACGATTTGTTGACGAATATTCAAAATAATTATGCTCTTAATTTAACGTAAAACATTTTTCAGTGTAGCTTTGTAGGTGTTGATGTTTGTTTTCTCAACTCTGATGTTAGGGTGTGTGTTTTTTATTTTTTTTTTTTTTTTGCTTTTATGCTATGTTTATGTAGCAGGGGGTGTTGGTGTTAATGTCAATAACCCATCAAAAATAGTGAATACAGCAGGCACAGGAAATCCTTTGCACTGGCTTTAAGCACGTTATTGCTCTTTGTTGCTGACTGTTGTTGCTAGCTGTTGTTGTTATTGTTGCTGTTGTTTTAGTGCCACACATCAATTGTATACATTGCATGGCTGTCAACATTGCCATCAATGCCGACTTACAAATGTTTGCAGCTGTTGTTTTTCCACAACCTTTTTTCCTGCCGTTAGTCTATTTATCTTATAGTAGAGCGCTCTTTGGTGCTTTTTTTTTGTTTTAGTGCAAACAGCTGTAATTCGTTGTTACTTTTTTGAATTTTTCATCTTATCAATGTGTTGGTCAGCATATTTAATAATATTATAGAAATTATAGCACCGTTGAAACTTGATATGGTTTTTTTCAGCTGTTGTTAGTTATCGTTTGGAATTTTTTAATATTTCATCAGATCAGTTAAATGAAGTTTTATCAATAAAAACTTCTTACAATCACATTTCTGCAATAAACCTGTAGCTGAAAAATAGTCACATGAAATTATAAAGTGTTCTTATCGGCATTGTATTAAATAGTATTTTCACAACATACTGCAAGACACTATTTCACTTTCTTATAAAATCTATCTTCAGAACTTCAGCTTGAAGAACTCTACCATTGAAGTTTTATTATGCTGCATTTCACCACGAAATAATGCCATACAAACCCTTATCGCTGCCTACTGCGAGTGTCCAACATAGCCTTAGATTAAATTAAAGAAAATAAATATCTATTCCAGCGCATTCAATAGAATTTTTCATACTCACACACACATGCACACAGAAAAAACCTATTCAAAAGTTTATCTTATCAGCTAATAATAAATAAAAAAATAAATCATTCGCTTGTGTCAACTTGACCTTGCATTAGTTGACGTTGGGTTCATTGTCACCAAGGACGTTTTGCCGGTGCTGCGGTTGTGTGTGTTCTTGTTTGTTTTCAAAAATTGTTCTTCTTGTTGTTGTTGCTGTTAATGTTTTGTAAAAATTTAGAAAACTTGCTGCTGTTGTGGTTTTTAGTTATTTCTTTAGCCGAGACACGCTTATTACACAAAACTATATAAGCTGATAAGGAAAAAAAAAAAAACAAAACAACTAACAACAACAATCACAGCAATGATAATAATTTTCCGCAAATATTTAGTAGTTGTCGGAAGTGTTCTGTGTTTTTTTTTTTTGTTTTATCTATGAAGAAGACAACTACTACTCACAACATATTGAGACTCAAAAAGTTGTCTGATATCAGTGATGTCTGGTCATATGATGTCATTGATGTCATTGAGACTGTTGTATCTTAAAAAGCTTAAAAACTAGAGAACCAAAATAACGCATTCTTTATAATAAAAAATATTTGTTGTTTTTTATAAAATATAAAATAACGGCTGTATTCATAAAAATTTATGAGCCTCTTATAAAGCCTTTATAAGAAAAATAAAGGGACCGAAAATAATGATTATTTTTAAAATTTTGATGAATAAAAATCAGCATGTTCTAAGCATCGGAAAAATCTTTTGAATATACCGAAATGTTGGAATTTGTGTTGCCTCTAAGAATAAATAATGATTTTTATTTTTTAAGCGTTAAGCATAAAAATTAAAAATAATTATTATAAAATGATTTATATTTTTTTGTTCAGAAATAAAAATTAGTTTTGATTTTTATTTATTTTGCTCAGAAATAAAAATTATTTTTGAATTTTATTTTTTTTGCTCAGAAATAAAAATTATTTTTGAATTATATTTTTTTTGCTCAGACATAAAAATTATTTTTAATTTTTATTTATTTTGCTCTGAAATAAAAATTATTGTTGATTTTTAATATTTTGGGTCAGAAATAAAAATTATTTTGATTTTTATTTATTTTGATCAAAAATAGAAATTATTTGTTGATTTTTATATTTTTGCTCAAAATTAAAATTCATTATTTAAAAGGAATAAAACTTGGACATGTGTAAATTTTTCATAAAAATTGAAATATATAGAAAATATTGGCTTACGCTTAAACAAGTTACTACAACAACGTTGAGACTACAGTCGAGGCAGCTGTTTTTAGGGGTTTTTTTTATATTATGAAAGTTCAATCGAACAATAGCGAAAACAGCCAGTTGCTGTTCAAATTTTTGGATAAAAGGGAAGAACAAATTTTTCTGGACCCTCGAATACGTCGATTAATTATTAAAAATCCAATCAAAATAATGTATGCCAAATCGCACTTAAGACAAATAATTCGCCAAATTTTTTACTTGAGCGCAAAGGTAAATCTCTGCCATTTTCACCTTTTAATATAATTTATGTATATAAGTATATTTATAATACACTGCAGAGCAATGAACAAATGGACAAATTTTTATTCTTAAAAATGAATGCCTGTCATTTTGAAAATTCTCAATAAAATAAATATCAAATTTAATATCATCTTAGTTTCTTTTAAAATTTTGAAGAAATAAAAAAAACATAACTATTAAGAATGTCTAACAAGAAGAAAGCTCGTGAAATCGATTTTTAATTTACGAGCAAAATAATAAAAATCCTTAAGTCTTTAAATTTATTAAGCTAAACAATAAAAATTAAAAATTCTTTCTATTTCTGACCAAAAAAAAAAATCAAAAAACCCATAAAAATCATTTTTCGATTTATATTTTTTGTCTCAAAAATAAAAATCAAAAATGATTTTTTGGCTTGAGCAAAAAAAATAAAAATCAAAAATGATTTTTTTGCTTAAGTTAAAAAAAAAATCACAAATGATTTTTTTGTTTGAGGAAAAAAATAAAAATCAAAAATGATTTTTTTGTTTGAGGAAAAAAATAAAAATCAAAAATGATTTTTTTGTTTGAGGAAAAAAAATAAAAATCAAAAATAATTTTTATTCTTAAGTAAAAAAACAAAACTTAAAAATAATTTTTATTTTTGATTTAAAAAATAAAAACCAGAAAACGATTTTAATATCTGAGCAAAAAAATAAAAATCAGAAAATAATCATTATTTCTTAATTTTTTCGATATTGCTCATAATTATTACGGTCCCTGGAAAAATATCAAAAACAGTATTCATAAACGTCCAATAACGAGAAAAATCTCTAATAAAGGCTTCATAAATGAGAAACCTTCAATAAACCCTTCAATAAATCCTTGATAAAAAAATTTCTACTCTCATCCGAGTACAAATATTTTTGTCAATATATCAAACTATTTAAAAAAAATATAACAGCATGGCGCCAAATTTCAAAATATTGAAAAAAAAAAAAATATTTAGTGACAATTTTTTCAGAGCAAAACATAAATAATAAAATTTTTTGCCTGTTTGAATGTCAAAATAATAATAATATATAGTGATAAATAAATAAAAAATTATTGATTTTATCAAATTCACAAACCATTTTTGACACTGTTCCCACTTCAAATTGAAAGTGTTCCTATTTTAACAAAAAAAGCCGAGGCAACGTTTTTATGAATAACAAAATTTTAAAAAGCATTTTATCTCTTTAAAGCTATTTTAAGATTTTTTTTTATGAATAAGACTGTAAATCTCTAAAAAAAACACTTTATTTATACTCGAACTAAAATTTTATATAAGAAAATATAAATACATAAAATTTGTTTTCAAAACTAATTTATTAACTGCTCAAAGTAGATTCAAAAGCATAACTTTTGAAACCTACTTTGTGCAAAAAACGTGTGAATTTGTGAAGCTGAACTAGAAATGATTCATATTAATTTTGAACTAGAACTAGAGCTGAACTAGATACTGATATTTTATTTATTACCGATAAAAATTCGCTTTTCTAAACTATCGCTACTAAACTTTTCAAAAGCATTGAAAAAAAAATCATTAATAAATAACAAAATAAAGGTAATGCCGTAAAGGTATAAAAAAATTTAAAAAAATTTTATTTGAAAATACTTGATAAACATAAAAGACATTGATAAACATCGCGTTTTGAAGGAAAATTTATGGTTTAACCAGCAAAAAAATTTTTTTTTTTTGTAAAACCATAAGTTTCACTTTAAGGGCCAGTTTTTCAGTACGGGTTTAAACTCGAGTCAAATTAAACCGAGGTTAACTCACCAAAATTGGACGTTTAAGCTCGGTTTAAGAAAAAAAACCACATCATGTGATAATTAAAGTCAATTCAACATAAACAAATGCTACAATATCTAGTTAAACAGAGTTTTAAAGTCCCTTTTTGTAGAGTAAACCTCGGTTTAATTTGACTCGAGTTTAAACCCGCACTGAAAAACTGGCCCTAAATATAGTAATATAAATAGTACCTAAGTAAATTTTTTCTTTATTAGAATTTACATCGAATTAACTTTCTTAATATTTCATGAATGCATATAAATATATTTTTTGTGAAAATTTCAAGTTCGACCAACTCACAAACTTGTTCAAAACTAAATTTTATAACGTTTGCTCGAAGCTAAAAGATTCTTGCTGAGCACAAAAGAAAAAGGCAGAGGGTAACATAGAGCGGTTGACATTGAAACTGTTGCAATACAATTAATTAATTAAAGATATTTTTTATTAAATACTCTTAACCCTTATTTGGCCGTTTACCCTAATTTGACACACTTCTCTGCTATAGTGTGCTCGGTAACTGGGATCATTTGCAGCCAAATGACAAAATAGCGTCACAAATGAAAAAATGAAAATATCGGATATTTTTCCATTCGTTTTTTTTTTACTTTCTTTAAAAATGTATATTTTAATAAAAAACAAGCTTCATGTGGAAAAAACGATATAGTGCAAGCATATTAATGCAGACTAGTATACCTGTTGCTCGAATTCGTGTAAATCAATTAAAAATTAATGTTAGAAACGCTAAAGATGTTTTAAACTTTCTATTCAAAATATTCAGAAATTATTAATATTCGAAAATATAACAACTTAACTTTCCAAACTATAAAACATAACTAAATATAATAAAAGCGCAGTAAAAATTAAATTCAAGAGAGCAACTAATGTTAAGACATAACTGAGGAGTTTACATTCAAAACCAGATAATTCAGACGGTCGAATTATCGGGAAATCGAAAAAAACGTTTTAATTTTAACATAATTTTTTTATAAACAAATGAATTATGCAAAATTGTGCTCCACAGGAATAGATATATTATGCGAAAAAAAAAAAAATATTCTCATAGTGCAAAAAGAAATCGTATTTTTAATTTCAAATTTAAACTTGTCTGGTTTTGAAAGTTAGAAATGTTTCAAAATTTAGATTCCGCCATTTGGGGTCTTCAAAGTTAGAGGAAATCATTAAAATGATTTCTGCATACTTTTTTTTTTCAAATCAGAGGAAATCCGCCGAAGCAATTTTGAATCTCCTCAAGGTCCTTTTTTGTAAAAAAAATGTTTTTTGCTTATAACTTTTATTTCTTACAGAACGCATACCCAAATCTGCTAAAATGTCAAATTTCTTACTCATACCAACGTTTTGACATACAAAATTTTTAAATTTGAATGAAAACTATACAAATGAAAACATGCTCGGACTTATCTGGTTTTGATTTAAAATTTACAGTGGACATGTCTGGTTTTGATTGAAAAGGAGACTTTTTTAATACATTTTTCTATAGGAGTTTTTTTTAATTTTATCAAAGAGGATTTTATGGATCGATTTATTGTAACATTAGCCTTAAAATGGCATTTCTAACTACATTTTTTCCTGTGACTTATCTGGATTTGAATGTAAACTCCTCTATTAAGAAATTAATTTAAAAAACCCAACAAAATTTTTCTATTTATTCAAAAAAGTTTAAAATTCGTCTGAGTTGTTGGCTCTGAAAGGGAAATTTTGAATATGAATCTTTATTTTTCACACATTTGACATTTGAGGAATGCAGTTCTGAAAAAAAACAAATTCAAGCCATTCATAAGCTCTTGTCCTTAACCCAAATTTCAAATCGATTAAGTTTCGGATTTTTTTTAACAAAATTTTATTGCTTTTTTAAAAGGTTGGGAGTCCCCTCAAGCGAAAACACAATTTTAAAAAGTGGTTTGCATATCTACAGCCTAAACCTGATTTAATGATAACTAAACCTTAGCCTATTAATAATATACATAGATTTAAACGAAATGCAAAGAATAGTTTTTTAATAAAGTAAAAAAGATATAGTAAAAGCATATTAATGCATATTTAACCCTTTCAATGGCTTGGCTAGAATAATCGTATAAATATTTATTTTTTTTTATGTAATATTCCCATCATTAAAGTCATAATAAGATTAAAAACATCTCTTTGATTTTTACATGTGCTGCTTAGCTTTTGCCAGGCTGTCTAATATAATGGACAAAACCATTCAAACGTTGTATTATAGTATTTGAGTTGAACTTAAACAACCGGAGACCAATGCAAATGCGTTATGTATAATGTTTTATAAAAAAAAAATGTTATGCTTTGCACACCAATCACAATAACCACCTTTATTTATTAATATGCGAAACAAAAAAAAGCTTAGACTTCTGTTGGACGAAAATCGAAATCGAAAATCCAACTAACTTAAACTTTATATATCTTTCGTAATTTATTTATGTCTGTTGGTTTTTCATAGTACTAACATATTTGATTTTAAAAAAGACGTTGGAAAAAAAAATGTATTTTCTGATGTGTCCAATATAATGGACAAATCTATTGAAAGGTTTAATGTCAAGAGAATGGAAAAAACTCTGCTTTATACATACCGAATAATTATCGCGCGCAGTCAAACATTTTCTCTCTCTACACTGAAAAAAAAACACATACCTTGCTCCGGTAAAAAATTTCTCTATTTTCGATATAGAAATTTTCTCTTTTTCAAATAAAATTTTCTTAAATTAGAATAAATTTTCACATTTTCGAAGAAATATTTCTTTACTTCTAGGAAATGGAAATATTTCAATGTCTCTAATAATGATAAGTATTTTTCTCGCACAAAAATTTCTCATTTATAGAGAAAAATTTATTGAAAATGAAAAACTTTTCTTATATTTTGATAAAAAATTCACTAAGAGAAGTATTTTCTTTAATAAAAACGAATCTTTTCTCAAAAATAAAAAGCTTTTTCTCAAAAAACGATATATTTTTCTATTTCATGGAAGTTTTTTACCATTTTTAGAGAATTTTTAGTATCGAAATTAGAGATTAGCATTCTCTGGAGCACAGTCTATACCATTTTTCTCTAAATATGATGCCTTTTTTATCATATTCCAATAAACTTTTTTCTGAGTGTATTCTACATTTAGCTTTTCGACTCAAACACAAGCACAATTACTAACACGCAGAAGAAAGAGAGCGGAATAAAATTTTAGGGGTTGTGCCAACAGCACCATCCTGTTGGAACATAGAAGTCATCTTCATATAAAACGTAAAAACTTGAACTTTTTCCAAAACATCAGTTTTATAATATTCCAAGCAAACCTTGACCTTTTTTCGATAAATACCAACGGAAGTTTACCACGGCTGCAAATAGCTTCCCACACGATAACTTAAGCGGGATAACTTAAAAAACATGGGTACATTTTTCTGGTTGGCAGGAATGTCAGGGTTCTAAACAAATCATATCCGATAATTTTGAGTGTTGTGCGATTGTTTCAGGATGAAAAATTTATCATTAGAAAACGCAAATTTATCACCACCATGCTAGGCAAGTTGGTTAGAAACTCTTTCTTGTCTTGTTCTACGCAAGCTTGGAGAATTCGTGAACTTAACGTTTTTTGCAAGCCTTGCATACTAGGTCTGACACCAAAAGTCGGCTATCAGCTCTTTTTAAGTCGGCTATCAGTTTCAATTGAATTTCAATTGATTCGTTCTTTAACAATTTTTATCAGCGATTTCTAAAACGTTCTAGACCTTTTTCGACCGCATCTCTTTCTATCACTTATGAAGATGGACTCATTATACCTGCTGATAGCCCTGTTTACAAAATCCCGTTTGACTCCAAGAGTTTTTGACGCAATGGAACAACTTATATGCATTTTAATCTTTTAAAAATTTATTCACAATGCAAGCACGTAGGTGCTTACTAACTAATATCTAATGAATGCGAACTGATACACAATTTATAAAAAATAACGTTGCTTACTTTGTCACAGTGTAGACATTTGCTGGGAAAATAAAATTTATTAATTTGAAACAGCTTTTTACACATTGTTAACAATTGATGACTGCATAGAACTATATTTAAGGAGGAAATTTTTACTTTTGACAAAAATTTAATTTTAACCAACTCAAAAGTTGCCAACAAACCAAATTTCAGAATGAATGCGTATTTTGAAATAGTTTTTTTTTTCTTTTTTAGAAAGCTGGGTTCTTTTTGCACAACTACAGTCTGAACCTGATTTAATTATACATTAATTCTTAAAGTTGTCCATCTGAGACAGATAATTTTTTTAAATAGAAATCAATATTTCTAAACGGCAGTTACCTCTCTGTATACAATGGCAAAACTCAAAAAAATAAACAATGCCATGTAAATCTGCTTGGGTCCATGAACTTTAGCCATGACCATGACCTCAAAGTCGGCATATGACATGACGGTCAATTGTGTACAAACATATAATAATACACACAACATAATTATTCATAAGACGCTCTGTCAAAATCCTTCCTTTCAAGGGCTGATATATGAAATTTGTTCGTTTTTTGGTTTGATCGCCAAAATTGTTTCATTAGCTTATAAATTATTTTTTGAAAAAGAAAAAAAATCATTTTCCTATTAATTCTATTGAAACTGTTGACACATTTAAAGTGACCAAACAGTCAAAGAAACAAACAGAAAATTAACAAGTTTAAACATTAAACATTAAAAGCTTCCAAACATTGAAATAATTGTTGCTCATAAGTCATAAATTATTGTTGACCTTTATGAACGCTTTATGTCAGCAGCTCAAATTTTGTATGTCTCAAATTTGACGCAATAACTATGCAGACCTACGCACAGTCTGATGACTGATGCATGATGGTCTGGCAGACAGTCAACATGTTGCTGAAGGATGCTGTTTAAGATTAAGTTGAACAAACTCGTTGCCCCATCAGCTGCGTCAAATGCTATTGAAGTAAACAGTATTTTTTTTATATATATTTATTTGTTGTTGTTGTTGTTGTTGTGTGCTATTAAACTGTTAAACTGTCAAATATACGAATGTGTCTAGACGATGAAGGTCGTTTGATGTAACGGTGAAAGAACCTTGCGGCAACTAGTGCGTACATTGCCATGGAAATCCTGGCAACAGACGTCAGCTGAAAGCGCTGCGCTGCACTCAAAGTCATGGCAGCGAAAATTCTAAAAGATGGGGAAATTTTTAAAGATTTCATTCATAAGCAAGCTGAATTAATTTTTGCAGTAGAACAGTGACAAATTATGATTAAAATCAGCCTATAAGTAGGCTTCCACTTGTATTTACATATCAATTCCTCTTAAATTTGTTGACCACATCAAAGGAAAATAGATTGAATTTATTTAAATAAACGAAGTGACTAAGGGTGCACTCAGAAAAAAGCTTATCGGAATATGATAAAAAAGGCATCATATTTAGAGAAAAATGGTATAGACTTTGCTCCAGAGAATGCTATTCTCTAATTTCGATACTAAAAATTCTCTAAAAATGGTAAAAAGCTTCGATGAAAAAGAAAAATATGTCGTTTTTTGAGAAAAAGCTTTTTTATTTTTGAGAAAAGATTTGTTTTTATTGAAGAAAATACTTCTCTTAGTGAATTTTTTATCAAAATATAAGAAGAGTTTTTAATTTTCTCTATAAATGAGAAATTTTTGTGCGAGAAAAATACTTTATCATTATTAGAGACATTGAAATATTTCCATTTCCTAGAAGTAAAGAAATATTTTCTTTGAAAATGTGAAAATTTATTCTAATTTAAGAAAATTTTATTTAAAAAAGAGAAAATTTCTATATCGAAAATAGAGAAATTTTTTTACCGGAGCAAGGTATGTGTTTTTTTCTCAGAGTGTAAGTTTCACTTTTTTAGTGCAAAATATATTTTTGTTTTTTATTTATAAGAAGATCAGCTGCAATAAGGCAGAATATTAAAGCTGCTTTTCTAAAACTTTAATGGCTGCAACAAAAGAAAGTTTATTAGCCGCCATTTTTAATATTAACTTCAAATTTAAACAAGAAATGTTATCAAATCACATGTTGTTTTACCTGTTTTCTCTGCACAACCACTCACAGATACTATACAATAATACACAGCAGTCATTTCAATGTGTGCATTTTGCCGCATTTATGGGATCAAGGAACTTTGCCTTCAACTGTCAGCCAGCATTTGATTAACAACCTTTGACTAAATTTAATGCATAACTTGGCCTGGTGGAATGACTAAGTTCAGTTATCATTTTCAAAAAATTAAAAAAAATTATATTAAAAAATATAAAAAAGTGCAAAAATATGTTATAAATTTAGTATCAGCAACGCCATCAACAACGGCTATTGTTGCAAATGACAGATACGCACTGCGCTGAGTTTAATAAACTCACCACACGACGACAGCAGCGCCAAGTCACCACCACCAGCCCACTGACAAATACAGCGTGTTTTGCGCTCTACAGTGGTGCAAGGCAGTGCATTGACACGACAAACTTGTTTTACCCTTTTTTTATTGTTCTGTTTTCATTTTATTTTTTTTTTTACCGTAGAGCTGAAAAGTCGCTGCTGCTAAAGCAATTAATTTGAAATTTTAACAAATGTTAATTAAGCCAAATTTTGGCCAAATATTACAAAATGTTGTGAAATGAATTATGTGTTGGCATTTAATGCGGTTTTATGTGATTTTTTTGTGTAAGTGTGTCAGCAGGATATTGCGGTTGAAATCAGCCACTTAAGCTGTGTTTTGGCAAATTTATGATGTGTATTCAAGATATGCATAAAGAAGTGACGATAATGATAATGACGGACACAGGATTATATTCCAGGAAATTTAACAACAACTTAAAGCTTGAAAAACGGTTATTTTTTGGCTTTTTAAGAGCATGATTTATAATTTTTTGAGGTTATTTTAGAAGATTTTTTTTCTCTGAAATATTGTAAATCAAAATAATGGCAAATGATCACAGAGTTTTGTTTGACAAATGTCTAAAATAAGTAAAATAGTGGCAGAAAGAAAATTCTAGCAAAAATTCTTCAAAAATTCATATTTAATTCAATTTCTGTAGCTCAATAAATATGCTGCTGTAAAATTTTCACTACAGTGGATTGCAGAGCAGACTTTAAATTAAATTTTAATTGAAACATTTTACCGAAAATAGTAAGTTTTTTGCAGAAGTGTCCTTGAAGAGAGGTCATTAGCTGCACGCTCAACGGCAGACAGTTGCAGACTCAAGCACATACACTCACACACACACACACACACGCACTGGTTACATAAACAGCGTCAACAATTGTAGGCTGTCTGCCTCTAACTTACGCAGCTATATTATCGCACAAAATATTTTAGCATCAAGGTTATTGAGCCTTATTTTGACCTTGTTCAATGGCAGCTTTCGAACTTTTCTTCTTTTGATTTATTGCATTTACTAACGCTGAGCCTGTCTGGAGCCTTCGAGTCAAAGGCTGTTGCAACATGTCCTGAGCTTTTACCGCTTATGTGTGGCAATAAAAATTAAAATAAATTGAATAAGAAATCCCGACCGTTTTATTCAAGTCAATGTACTGCATAGATTTCTCAGACGTTAAGCATTACTTGGGTTGGGTTTGCTTGCCTAACCGTTAAATAAACTGGCAGTTATTTGCACGATTTAGCCTTTAAATGGTGTGCATTTAAATTGAGAGTGTTTTGAGAAATAAAATTCTGAATTCAGAAGTTGGTAATTTGACAAACTTGTGATTTGAAGTTTGGCTGAACTGAGTGGGTGAGTAGAGAAAGAAATCTAAGAAATCAATACGCACTTCAAAAATCAAAGTCTCAGAAATGTTGGAAACTTTAAACAAAAATTGAGAAGACTGAGCAAACTGAGTTCCCTGAGCCAATTGAGTCCATTAAGTCAACTAGCCCAATTGAGCCAACTAGCCCAATTGAGCCAACTAGACTAATTGAGCCAACTAGACCAATTGAGCCTATTTATTGACCTAATTGTTAATTTTATTTTTATAAAAACTAATTATTTATTCTACTTCTTAACCACAAAATAATTACTTATTTACTTCTTAACCACAAAAATGTTAATGTAACTTTTTAACCACTTTTATATAAAAATTATATTATTTTATATTTAACAAAATTTTATTCAGCCTTTCACAATTGCCAGCTGCCATTTATTCATAATTAACAGTAGTTGCTGCCTTTATTTTTTTTTCTTTGATCTGTTGCTTTCACTACAATTAATTTGTCTGACCACAATATTTGACTTTAAATCATTTAAATCACGTCTTAGTTAAGTTATCAAGACGTTATTTATTGTGATTTACTTGTTAACAGTCGCAATAAAAAATTTCATGAATTGAATTTCTTTAATAAAATCTTTTTTTTAATGAGTTGATTTGCGCATTAATCATTTATTTATGCTAATTTCTACATTTTAATTGTAGCGTTTAAAATCGTTGGCTTAGAAAGAATTTAGGACTATTTAAAATTTGAATTATATGAGTCAAGTTGCGAAACCAGTCTTGAACTTTAAAAAAAAATAGTCTGACGCATATGTTGCAATAAGTGTATAACTGTAAAATATATAAAAGTATAATTAACTTTTATGTAGTTAAGCAGTTTGTTGACCCTTTTATATAAGATTTTTGAAGATTTTAAATATTATTTCAAAAATTAAAGTACACTCAAGGAAAAAATGCTCAAATCATGGGTTAAAATAACAAATTTCACTGTTAAATCATTCAAAAAATTAAAATTTCAAACCAACAGTCGATTGACTGTTGGTCTATAGATCACGGTACACGTACTTATTGAAATTTTATCACTGTTTTTTAAGTTCAAGTTTAGTCGAGTGTGCTGACGTTTGACAAATAAAATAATTAAAATTTCACCAATTTTGGTAGTGATTTAAAAAAAAAAAATATAACTTTTGACTTTTTCTTCGAATCCTGCTGTTTTAAAGTACACAGAAGGAAAACCTATGAACTCACTACATTAATTTATGTACTCATGGCATAGTTTTTTGCACACAAAACTATTACATTTTTCTTGTATTGAGTACATGTTGAAATCTGTATTGAGTAAATAATGACTTTAAGAGGTGCTTTAGTCATTATAGAATTCTACGTACTCAACACATAAATATTTGTCGTGAATTCATGGATGTGTGTGGTGGGTACATTCACACTGTTGTTAACAATTTAATATAATGAGTAAAGTTCTGATGTACGTATTTCATAGATTATTGACCCGTTACATAAAGTCATGTAGAATGTTTTTGACGAGTATGTTAGGAAAATTTGTATGTATTTTTATTATTTGAACATTTTTTTTTATGTAATGAGTACATACATAATTTATTCAGTATGTATTTATAGTACATACATTTATGTAATGAGCACATACATAATTTACTCATTACATATGTTAGTACATACATTTATGTAATGAATACATCAAGGGCGCAACCAGGAATTTTTTTGGGGTGGTTTTATCAAATGTAGAACTTATACATAAAAACGATTTTGCGTAATTAAAGTTGCTGTGTTGTAACGATTAGTGCATTCAATTTTTCAGTTATGGTTCCTAGTTCAAACTTCAGGCATGGCAAGCACTATATTTTTTCCCCTATTGGAATCCGAGTATACCATACATTCATAAAAAATACCTATATTTCTCCGATAAAAAATTTTTTTATATTCGATATTAGCAATTTTGTCTTTAACAAATAAAATTTTCTTCAATTAGAATAAATTTTCACTTTTTCGAAGAAATATTAATTCACTTTTGGAAAATGGAAATATTTCATATCTCTTATAATGATAAGTATTTATATCGCACAAAAAAATTCTCATTTATAGAGAAAAATTTATGGAAAATAAAAATTGTTCCTATATTTTGATAAAAAATTCACTATGCGAAGTTTTTTTATTTAATAAAAAGAAATCTTTTCTCAAAAATAAAAAAGTCTTATTCTATAAAAACGATAGATATATTTTTATTTATTTCTTTTGGTCATGGAATCTTTTTATCAATTTTAGGGAATTTTTCGTATCACATTTAGAGAAAAGCATTCTCTGGAGCAAACTCTATAACATTTTTCTCTAAATATGATACATTTTTTTTTTTTTTTCTTATTTAAAAGATTTATAATCTTCTTAATTGCTGGCACCTTGCGATGAAAAACAAAAAGTCTGAATCTGAAAAATCGTTTGAGTCCCTCGCCACCAAAATAACTGATGAAATTATATCTAAAATCGACTTTTATAGCCTTATTCATAATCGTCCATTGGATTTTCAAAATCAGTTTCATGGAAACCCATCAACATTGTGAAAATATTATCCGATTTTAATGAATGAGGACTCTTTGGAAAAGTGTAGAAAAGACCTATAGTTAAAGGTGTAGTTAAGAACTATCGTTTAATATATATTATTTCGATTTAAGTCAGCAGTTGCTCATTGGATAAGTAATACCGTATAACTGTAATGTGTCACTGGTTGGGCTAACAGAAGAAAAATCAGACCAACATCATTCTACCTAATATGTCATTATTTCTTAATATCGGATAATATTTAACAATTTAGAGAAATTTTTATGAAATGGATTTTGAAAAATACGATGGAAAATAAAGAATTGTCAATTTTTTTCTCCAGTTTTGGAAGTCATTCGGAATTATTTCTGCAATGAATCACATGACTTCACTATAAACTGAATTCTGCAAAGTGTGTGTCATAGATGTTTAAAAAAAAAACTTTAAAAAAAGGACAAAAAATAACAATTTAACGGGAAATTTCTTTGATTTTTTCGGTGGCGAGTGACTCAACCCATTTTCCTCAAATTCAGGTTTTCTTATTTTGTCTTACTTTTGAATACATTTTTTTTCCAAATATATCAAGTCGCATTTGTGGGTTCCATGCTAAAAGTTGAAAAGAAAACTCAAATCGAAGTATTGCCAACAACCCTTCAAGTGGTCAGAATCAGAACATAACAAGAATTAAACATGTGAAGTAATAAGTCGGATCGATTTTTAAGTTAGAAGGACTCTTAAAAACAATTTCTGTATAATTTTGTTTGGATCGGAGAAATCCCCATGAAGCGGTTTTGGTTCTTCTGAACGTCTTTTCTGCAGACAGCGATTTTTTGTTTTAATAAACTTTTTTTCTTCAAATTTTTCTCTTATTCTTTTTATTTTCTTTTTTCCCTTCATTTTTATGGTACACATATATTAACTACAAAAATGTTTGAAATTTTCTGTCTTTTCAAACTCTTTTGAGACCGCAAAAAAAATCGATATTACATCATTTTCGAAAAGAGGTTGTTTTAAATACCTGTACAATATGTATTTTTCACGATATTTGCATGGATTTAAATTTATTGGAAAATTATTGAGCTCTTCTTTCCATTGTATGGTACGGTTTAACCAAAACTAAGTGTACCACAATTATATAAAATGTGAGAAATCGATGTTCAAAAGCTTCCTTCAGCTCAATTATTATTGAATTGCCATAATTACTGTTCGATTTTGGCAAATTTTGTTAGGTATATATATATTAGTGGGTACATATGGTAACCAGTTTTTAGTAAAATGTATGCCAGATCATACGCTCCAGTACAAAATTCATGATTTTCGAATATATATTTTTTTAAACATAGTTTTGATTAAACCAGACCATACAATACTTTTCCAATAAGCTTAAAGAAATGTGAATAGCAAGAAAAAAACATTTTTTATAGATGTTTAAGAAAACATTTTATAGTTTTTAAGAGTACCTCTTATTTATGAGTCGGTGTCCGGCTAACTTTATTTTCTCTATACAAAATCGATCCGGCTTAATGTGCAGTCTGAAGGAATAAAATTTGACTAATTTAGTAGGTTATGCATCAACCAGAATCGATTTGAATTATACATTTGGGGTTTTCACTCATTTCATAAGACGTGTGATTGCTTTTCATGTGACTCACTTTGATTGAATGCTATTTTGCTTGAAACTACAATAATTTGGGGGGGGGGGGTTTAGCCCGAAACCCCCCTTTGGTTGTGCTAATGGAATACATACATAATTTACTCATTATATATTACATATTTTGCATTATATATTTTTTATACATAATTTCATGTCTGTGCCTAAATCACCCTCTCAACAAATGCAATGAATAACTTAATAAAAGAATGGCTAGATTTCACAAAATAATTGGCAATTCCTTATAGAACCCCAGCCATTTATTTCTTATCCTTTCAACGCTTTTGTTGTAGAATACATGTGTTTATTTTCAATCTTTTAATAAACACACACAAAAATCAATTTCTTTTGTAAGTAATTCACTTTTTAAAGACCGAAAAACTCTCCAAGTTTCGCTGTTTGAACGGCAATGTTAAAATTGTTTCTTTTAAAATAGTAGAAAAAACCAGAATTTCAAAGCAGTACCCTCTAGTGTATGCCTTAGAAATAAATAAATTTCTAAAATAAATTTCTTGCCCCAAAAATTTCACCTCCCCCACCTCTTGCAATTTTTTATAGACACATAAATACTTTCTTAGGCCCGTTAACTGGTCTCAATTTTAAACAAAGTTTAGCTTAAACAAAGTTTAAAATTCCTTAACCTCAGTTTAAATTTTAACGCCGATACCTCATCTCAAAAAATCTAAGTTTAACTTGTTGAGGCAAGTTTAAATTTAAACACAGAAATTCTAGGTTTAAAAAATGTAAACTTAGATTTTGTCAAAAATTCTCTGAGAACATTGGAAATATTCTCAATCATAAACAAAAAATAAAAAATAAAAAAATCAAAACAATAAACAAAAAACAAACATATTTTAAGTTTTGAAAAAAAATATTCCAATGAAACTGACAATTTGAATTATTTTATCAAAAATTTTTGAAATTTTTTGATGTTCTACGTCAAAATTGTAGAATTTTTACTACAGTGCCGCTCAAATATGTTTTTTAATCTCAGTTTAGATAGAGTATATTAGAGTATATTAGAGTCAGTATATTCAGTATATTAGAGTGGGTCGGCCTCCATACAAAAAAAAAAGTTTTTTTTTGTATGATCTTTTTTGTATGAAAAAGATCTGACATGTAATGCTTAAGTTATGCAAAAAAGACCATTTTGGCTGTTTTTCCTGTGGTCCAAAAAAAATTTTTTTTGTTTTCGGAATCCTCTCGAGGTCAACTCTAAAATAGGGGGTGGTTTTTTCAAACTATTTTTTTCGACCCACTCTAATGTATATCTCAAAAATACATTTTCTGACTTATAAACTTAAACGAATTTTCCGCCGGCTCGATATTGACTTCAGAACAATGGTTTTTGGGTTCTGAAAAATTCTTAAAATTGAACTTGGATTTTTATTTTGCTAAACTATTTACTGTGGTGACAGTGGCATGCGTGTTCAGTGTTTGGCTTGTATGCCCGGAGCGTGAGATTGATTCCAACTCGCGGCTGTAAATTTTACCAGTTCTGGGTCAATTGTTCACAAACATTTAATAACATACATTACATCATCATTAGAAGCTCGATCAAAGTCCTCTTACAAGGGCTGAAATGGCCAATTTTTTTTTCTTAACTCTTTATCATTTGTTTTTTTTTCTTAAATTAAAGATGTAGCCTAGCTAGTAACACATAGATTTGAAGTTTATACTTGCAAAAAATTTAATTTATGTACACATTGATATCTATTTTCAACAAGCAATATAATAAATAACCCCCAAAAATGCTTAAATATTTAACTAGAAGCAATGCATAAAAGGTGAGAATATCGATTAAACAGGCGCGCTGCCAGGTAGCCAACATATGTAAAAGACCCAAAATCCAAAATCTAAAAATGAATATTCTTCATAATAGTATGCTTTCTTGTCATTCAAATGCATGCTATTCAACGTTTAGGTATTTGCGAAGAATAAATCAAATATAAACCGAAAACAAACAAAAAAAAACCGCACCCCGTTGCAGCTCAACTGAACCAACACCACCACCACACCCATTACAATAATATGACCGCGACCCACTAAACTTACAAGGTTTCACCCAGAACTACATACATACATAGCAAAAAAAGCTGAGTAAATAAGAGAGAAGAGCTAAAACGACCATGTTACAATTTCAGGGTGAGGGTTTGTTTTACAGGTAGTCTCTTTTGAACCGCCTAGAATGGGGTGGGTTAATAATGGGTTTTCTTGGCTCTAATAACACAAATGCTCTTGCCCCAGGTAGCGGTTAGACGTGTTTAATTGGAATTTTAATATGCTCAAAAAGAAAAAGGAACAAATTATTCAATACTTTGCATGGAATATTTGCTACCCATTGATTTAATATTGCTAGCAGCCGTTGATGAATTTTTATTTAAGCTACCCACTGAACCAGTAGTGAAGGTATTTGGCAAAAATTGAGAGCTATGCAAACGTTCTCAAGCTGAAAACTTTCTTCAATGCATTTAAAAAATATGCTTCTGCTTTGCTGGGCACTTTTGCAGTTTCTGCTTTTTCTAGCGGCATGAATAATTATGAGGCCAGCGACTGAGTGTTGATTTAATGTTGAGCTTAAAATTGTATATCTCTTAACTAACCTATATAATAGTAAATGCTGAAATTTTAATTATTTTTCTCTATCTATTTTCTTTGCAGGTAAGTGTAACGAGTTTACCTGGTGATATGAAAAACTACAGTATTGAACATGGTGAAAATGGGTGAGCATTTGTGAAAGTAATTGTTGAAATGTACATAAAAATGTGTGGATTACTTAATAATAATAACAAAAAAAATTAAATTAAGGCAACTCTAAGACGACTTAAGCCGCCAACTCTTAATCGAACATATGCCAAAAAAGCTTCAGTTTTTATGTTATAGAGCTAAGTATGCTAAGCATTGGAGTTTAAACTGCCTAACAATATATCGGCGCCATCGCCGCCGGAGCCTTTTAAAATGCCAAAAACTGTGAAACGCTTGACTGACGTCTAATCGACAAGCAACAATACAAAATAATTTTATTTGTGCAATTTGCACGCACACCCTGTAAACAAGTAATAGTTTATTTTTTCTTCAAGAGCGGTTTAAAAAATGCGGAAATTGCAAAAACACAGAAAATTTTACAGATAAAATTTACTAAAGTGCTTACAACACTGGCAGTCGAGTGTTTATTTTCTTAAGCGAGTGCTAGAAACAATAAACAGATGAATAAAACTTAACACGTTGGTCCATCTGCATATTGCTTTGTCGGCTTTGGCTATAATTATGACAGAGTTGTTGGTGATGCACAGAATGGGTCACAGTGGTCACTTATGTGTGGAAATATAAAGTTTATTAAATTTTTTTATGATGAACATGATAAAGTTAATCATACATGCAAAGAAATTTTTCGTTTACCGCAACTGAAAAATTCATCAACTATAGTTCGTTTGCGAACTGTTTGCGAACTGTATATAACGAATATTCACTTAAAAATATTCTTTGTCATCAACTTAAAAATATTCTTGCTTGAAACGAAAAAACATCGAACTTAATGAAATTTTATCATTGTTTTAGAAATTCAAGTTTAGCGGAGCGTGCAAGCGTTCGAGTCTAGGAACTCGATTGACTTGGGTTCAATTCCCAACAGGAACATAAAATATATATTTTTTTTTTAATCAATATTTTTTAAGTAAAACTTATTTTGACGGTTATATTTTACTAAGCAGTTAATGAAATAGAATTAGAATTTCAATAATTAACTTAAAATTTTTCATACTTACATAGCCAAGATTCGAACCCACGTCTTCCGCGTGACAGTCTTGCATGAGCATCCATTGAGCTATTGTGAGATATTGTGTAGAATGAATTTTTTTAGATTACAAGTGTGTGTCATAAGAAATAGACCTTTTTTCTACAAATTAAGTTTTCAGTTGAACAAAACAAATTTTTCGGTTGCCGAAATTTAAAAATCACTGCCGTTTATGACAAACAAAATTAATTTCTTGCAACTAAACAACGTGTTTTCCGCAACTAGCAATTATTATGCCAACTGTTCAAACGTTTACAAAAAAATGATTTGAAGCTCGACAAACGAAGTTTGTTTGCAGCAAACTGGCTATAAACGTTTTTTTTTTCTCTGCCCACTAAATTGACTAAAAGGCAAGAAGTTTTGAATATTAAATTCTTATTCAAAAATTAAAAAATTTTTTAAAGCAGTTTTCGTCCTACACTAAAATTAACATAAAACATATTTTTTATTTCAGAATATTTGTAAATAAGAGTTGATAAATTTGAAATAAAATACAACTTCGAATCTGAATGAATTTTTATTCAATGATATTATTATTAGTTCAAAATTATATTATTTCTATTTTCGATATAATGGGTGTTCCAGTTGTATGGGAGGTGCCATGCTCACATGTCCAATCACGCAAAAATTTAACACATATTCTTCAAATAATGTACGTGATGATTGCCTAAGTTTTTTAATAGCCTTCATGGATCTCCAGATATTGCGAAAAATGTTTGGAAAATGCCCTCTTGTCCAATCATACACAAATTCAACATGTATTCTAAAAATCACGTTTTTTATGATTACGTAAGTGTGGTTCTCCAGATATTTAGAAAAACGTGTTTCAGTTGCATGGGAGGTGTCACGCCCCTTTTTCCAATCACACCAAAATTTGGGTTTGATTAAGTTTGTTTAAGTTGCTGTTTCTCTGGATATTGCGAAAAATACATGTTGACAACATCATTTTTTTCCCGCTAATTTGTTCTAATCGTTCCATTACAGAGCCTTCTCCCAATATAATTATTGTTCTTATCCTTTATCTTATCATTGTCCAATCCAATAAAATATGCAATCTGTACCTAAATCTTGGTTTTATCTTTGTTCAAGTCTTTGTCGTAATTCTTGTACAAATACTGCTTCCAATCCAATCCTTGTCGTTATTCTTATTCTTATCCTTATAATTTTCCAAACCCTTCAGCGAACCAGTTATTGTATAAAAACAAAAAACAAACTTAAGCAATCATCACTACTACTGCAAATCTTTATCATAATTCTTGTCTTAATATTTGTTCTAATCCTGGTGCTAATTCTGAACCAAATCCTTGCCTATATCGTTGTCCCTACCTTGAACTAACCTTATCATTATCTTTGTTCTAATCCTTGATATATTTCACACTTAATACAAAACAGGCACAACTCAAAATTTTATGATATCGACTTTTTGTTATAAATCAATTCAGATAACATATATCTCACTATCTTTTTCATTATTTTTTTTTCATTAACTCGAAAAATGAAGTTTGTGTGTTTAAATTAAAATTGTATTTCTTCTGCTTTTTATTTTTCGCTTCTCCTGAAAAGTTATGTTTTTTGAGTTGTGACTGTTTTGTATTTAGTGTGCGATATGTAGTTCTTATACTAATCCTTATCATAGTCCTTGCCTTAATTTATGGCATAATTTTTAACCAAATCCTTGTCGCAATCGTTGTGTTTGCATAAATTCTTATCCTTATACTTGTAGTTATCCTTGTCCTTATACGTATTCTTGTCGCAATCTACTTGCAAATTCTTGTCAAAATCCTTTCTTAAGTCAAAATCTTTGTCAAAATCCTTGTCCTGTTGCTTGTTCAATCGTTTGTCTTAATCCTTGGCGTATTCTATGTTCAAAATATTGTCTTAATTCTTTTTGTCATACTTGTCCAAAGCTGTTACTTATTTTTTTTTCTATTCCTTGCTATGATCCTTGTCCGAATTTTTTTCAAATCCTTAAAAAAACCTTTTAAGCCTTGTTCAAATCCTTAACTTAATTATTTTTCTACTTACACTTTGTCTCAATACATATCCAAATTCTGCTCATAACTGTTAATGCTTTTTCTTATCCTTTTTCAAATTTTGGTGCTGCACCTTGTTTAAATCCTTGCCCTCTTCGTTGTTTTTATAGTAGTATTTATCCTTGTTATAATTCTTGTCCTATTCCTTGTCAAAATCATTGCCCTTAGTATTAGAATTAGAATCTTAATCTTAATTATTGTTCTTATATTCAACCCAAACAAAGTCTTAATGGTTTTCCTAATTCTTGTTATTGTACAAAACGGGTCCTAATATTTTTTTTAATTGTTTTCATCCTTATATAAATATTTTTCTAAATCCTTGTCCCAATCCTTCTCAGAATTCTTTTCAACAGTCTTGTTCAAATATATCTCTTGATTTTTGTCCTATTTATAATTTCCATATGTGGTGACCGTGGCATGCAGGTTAAGTGTGTGGCTTAGCATGCTCGGAGCCCGGGTTCGATCCCCAGCCGCGGCGAAAAGTTCTTTCAATAAAAAATTTTTCTGATCGGTCACCACCTCTCTGCAGACAATGGCAAACCTCAGAGAGTAAATAATGCCATGTAAAGCTTCTTGAGAACATGAACTTTATCCGTTCGGAGTCGGCATAAAACATGTAGGTCCAGTTCTCCGTCAATTGTGTGCAAACCATTAGTAACACACACAACACAATTGATCATAAGAACCTCGGTCAAAGTCCTTTCAAGGTCTGAAATGGCCAATTTGTTTTTTTTTTTCTAGCCTTTGTCCCAATCAAGTTCTGCTCAGAACAGTTGTTGAAATCCTTATCCTTGTTCTAATCTAAATGCTGTTTTTTTGTCTAAGTCCTTAATCTCTTCGTTGTTTTACTCTTGAATAAATTGTTATAATTTTTATTCTGATCCTTGTCATAATAATTTTTCTTATAATTACCAATACCCTTATCCTAATCCTAGTCTCTTTGTTTGTCTTTTACCTTGTCAAGATCCTTGGCCAAATCTGTGTAATAAATCCTTTTGAAATTTTTATCAAAAACATTTTCCTAATGATTTTCCTTATCCATATTCAAAAACTTGTGCTTATTTATTTCTAATCCTTATTTTTCCCTCCTTTTTTCCCGATTCGTGTCCACATTTTATCAAAATCCTTATCTACAAAGTTAAACTAGTCCTTATATGCATCCTTGTTCAAATCTTTGTCTTTTTCTTTATCCTTATCTTTGTCCAGCACTTTGTCTTAATTATTTTTCTATTTCAAATCCTTACCATTCATCATGTGGTATCCTCTGATGCATTAACATTAACCTTAGTATCATGCAATGAATCCAACAGAGGCCTTGGGAAATTAAATTTTAGTTTCATCCTGTCGCCAATGAACTTTCCTTTAATGTTGTTTCAAAAAATGAATCATTGTGTCAATAATCACTGAATTATAATTTCTTGTAACGCTTTTACGTTTCTGTTGAATTTTCGATGCATTTTTGTTTTTTTTTTTTTTTTTGTAAGAGGTCACAGAACCAAACTTTATTGTCATAAAATAAAATTTACCGTAGTACCTATGTTAGAGCAAAATAATTCCTTGCAACGTTATTGCTTTTTTGTTGCATTAGCTGGTACCTCCGAGACATGATGTTGCTATATTTGTATTACTTATTTTATTGTCAGGCCGATGAACTCATCTGAACTACAGTTACATACAATATATCGTAGCGCTTATAGTCACCACGTTATAATTTCATGCAACACTTTTACATTTTTGTTGTATTTTCATTATGAAGTTAAAGTGCCAAGCTTAATTGTCATGTGAGTTCGAAGTAATTTGCTGCAACGATATTGCATTTTAGTTGCATCAGCTACTATCTCCGGAACATGATGGTGGTATTATTTTATTTTCCTATTTCTTTCATAAGTACCTGTCTTTTGATTTTGTTTCATAACATTTACTGTGACGAGTAAACAATTACATTTTGCAATAATACCATCGCATGGTTGTAACATTTTCAGTCTCATAACGTCGTGAAATATTTATATCCTACAACTGAACAGGTCTGGGTATATTATTAACTTTTTATGAAAGGTTTTATAATTCAGAAAAGGCGTGAATGATTTAGAAAAATATATATTTTCTTGATCAACTTCAACTCGTGGATCGATTTAGCCATTTTCGTCCGATCATAAGTCCGTACGTGTTTCTTCGTAAAGACAGGATAACCACCTTCTATATAACCCTCAAATTGATAACTCTATAGAGCTCACATTTGAACTACATGAATAAAATTTGTTTTGAACATATCTTTTACGTCGCATCTAAGAAGTGTACTAAAAATGGGCGTTGTCCGTCCACGACATGCCAAACTCTCATATGACTTCCAAATTCAAGATTCTATAGAAAGTCTTTATTTGAGTTATAGGAATAACATTTGGTATATGATATCAAAACTAAGCTGTGTACCAAAAATGAACACAGTTCGTCCACGCACACTACCACCAACCATGCACCAACCCACAATAATGCAAACTTTATAAACCTTTCGGCTAGACCAACTTAAGAGTTTCTTGGCTTACAAAATATTAATGTAGTACACATTTTTGGTCGTTTTTTTTTAAATTTTCGTCCGAATAATATACAGATAGCTCTAAACGGAATTTTTTGTAAAATTTTGTAGCTCTTAAACACCTCATCAAACCGATTCAAGGAAATGTATCCGCATTTCATTTTGCACAGCATGAGTTTATTTTATTAGCGATACGCTTTGTTCTTTTCAAACTATAAAACTAATAAATCCTTTTCCGTAAAAAATTCCAACGCTGGCTTATCTTGTTTTCATAAACAAACAAATAAGTTTTTGCTGTTGTTGTTTTTGGCTAACAAACATAAACACACATTCTAAATTAGAGTCACAAAATTTGTAGAGATACTCTATAGCATCCAACTCCAACTATTTGGTCTATTCAGTGAACGGGTGGGCTCAGCATGTTAGCCGGACGTTTCACGCTGCAGGTGGAAGTCATATAATTTATAAATGAAATATAATGTTTTGGTGTTTTATTGTTGTGTTGTGTTGTGTTGTGTTGTATTGTTGTACAGTTGTTTTTAGTAATTATGAACAGGCTTTATAAGGTTATAAAAATACGTACCATCTAGTTGAGATTTAATTCGTTCTTTTTTTATTTAGATCCAACCATACCCGTACCCGTAACCATTGTATATGTAATTAACCAAAACTTTGTCAACATTGGCTGACTACCCCGAAGGGTAACACATAAATCACAGTCGTTTTACTGTTGTTTATTAATGCCAGGAGCACCACCATGAAAACGTTCACCCTTATTTTGGCCGTTTTGAAAGTTGCTCTATATTTATGTGCTGTGCTGTGTTGTGTAGATTTTTGCCATATGGTGCAGCTATGTTTACGCGCAGTTGGCCTATATTTATTTTTGCAATTGTTGCAAATCTTGGCGTCGCACAATCTTTATGTGCTCCATATAACGACTGTGCCAAGTTTTGTGAATGTGGCGGCGGTATTGTGCCGCGTCGTTGTTGGCAGCCGGAATTGTGGTTAAAATTTATTTATGGCGCCATTAGTGGGCACAACAAGGAATAGATTCGCATAATTTTGCCAGCGAATGAGGATAATTTGCTATAGGATAATGTTGCAAAATGTGCGCGCTAGTTTTGGGTAAATCTTTTTTTTATTAATACTCTTAACAAGAGCACGAATTGTAGATAAGTATAGAATAATTAGCTTATTTGGAAAAGTTTGCAGAATTTTCTAAAATTATGATTTCCATTAAAGAAAAATTAACGTATAAAACCGGCAAAAAGTCATGTAAAACAGAAACATTTAGAAAGGCAAACATTCTTACAAACTTAACCTATAAAATTGCTCAAATGCAATTCTAGAGATCTTGAACTATCTCGTTTAATTCTTTAAGTTTTAAGCTTTTTCCAATTTTTAATTTGAGCTTCAGTGATTTTTTTTAGAAAAAACTAAAGACTTGAATAAATTTGAGCAAAAACTATTTCATATTTTCATTACTTAACTCATCACTAAGCCCCAAAGCTTTCAAGAACTTTTTAAAAATTTCCCATTTTTAAGCAATAAAGATTTCAGCTTGAGAAGTTATGAAAATATTGAATACAAAATATTTTCTCTCATAATTTCAAACAACAATGACTGAATATTATTATAACTTGCATATGTTATGACTTTGAAAAAACAGCAAAGCTTTCAAAAATTGACAACCAACACATGTGGTAAAAATTAAATTTGCCTTCGAATTGTTTGTATCACTATAACAAAAATTGACCCAGTGAAAAAAAAAACTGCCCCTACCACAAACATGCATGAATGACAACGAGCAAGATACAAGCATGCGGCATACAACAAAAGCTATTGAAACCATCAATAGCGAAATGGTTTATACATATAATGAATATGTAAAAGGAAACATATAATAAAAGAGAATAAAAAAAACGACATAAATTGTAGCATAAAAAAGGGAATGAGGTTAAATTTGCAATTTTCCAAATTAGGGTGGTTCTCTGCTATGAATAAAAAATATCAATTTAAAATAAATGCTCTGCTTTTATGTGTCAGTCTGTAAATATGGGTCAGACTTGCTTATTAATTTAGTGTGTGTTTGTATGATGTTAACATACATGTGTGTTTGTGTGTGTTTGCGTCAAAGCAATAAAATGCTCTGCAAGGCATCTTCACTTCAGAACTTGTGGCAAAAACAAAATTTATAGCCAAGTTCAATTTATAACTGATGAACCTTTTTTTTTTGCATATTGATTTATGTTAAGTAAATAAAAACGCATACAATTTTGAGGCAATTTGGATTAAAAAATACATTTTCTAAATTAGTTTAAAAAATTATTTAAAGGATTTATATATAGCAAAAGTAACAATCGCTGTTAAAAATCAAAATTGTTTCTTTATTCAATAGAATTCCTTATTTGACTAAATCACATTTATTGGGCTGTAATTCAAACAAATTTTTTTAAGAACATTTCTGGGCTCAGTTTAAGTCCATTTTTGGGCTAGATGCTAAGGGGTTGTTTTAGAAAAGCCGTCTTTGAGCAGTGTCTAATGTACGTGAACAATCGATGCACAATAATTCATGACCTTTTCAGCGCATGACCTTTCGTGATCCAAAATAGTTCAAAATTTTATATATCAAAAACCTTACAATTAAACCTTTAAATAAAACTAAAAAATAATATATAAAAAAATTATTTTAATATAAAATTTAATTAATTCATTAATTAAAACAAACTAAAACGAAAATTAAATTTGAACTTTTATTTTGTATTCAAACACACATTTCATTACAAAATTTAAAACAAAATTAAAAATTACATATATTAAAATAAATAGTAGATAGTTTTATACAACAAATATATACATAAATAGAATTAAAGTAAAAAAAAAATTACAAATACAAAAACAGAATAACAAACAAAGACAAAAACCAAAAAGATCCAAACACAGAAAAATAAAAAAAAAAAAAAAATTTTAAGCAAAACTAAAAAATTATAAATGTCCTTATTTATAAATAATATTTTACTTAATTACATGAAAAAATATACAAAACTAAGCACAAAAATAAATCGAAATAAGAAATAATTTAAGCAAATTAAAATAAAAAATACAAACACTAGAAAAAATACGAAAATAATAATAATAAAAACTAAAAATAAAAAATTAAAATTAAAAATAATATAAAATATAACAACAATAATAAACAAAAAATAAAATAAAAAATTAAAAATAAATCAAACATCAAAAATGAAAAATAAGAAATAAAAAATAAACAGTAAAAACTAAAAAAAAATAAAAATAAAAATAAAAATAAAAAAAAAATAAAAAAAAAAAAAAAAATAGAAATAAAAATAATGATAAAAATAAAAATAAAAATAAAAATAAAATAAAAAAAAATAAAAATAAAAATAAAAATAAAAATAAAAATACAAATAAAAATAAAAATAAAAATAAAAATAAAAATAAAAATAAAAATAAAAACAAAAATTAAAATAAAAATAACAATAAAAATACAAATAAAAATAAAAATAAAAATAAAAATAAAAATAAAAATAAAAATAAAAATAAAAATAAAAAAAAAAATACAAAAAAAAAAATAAAAATAAAAATAAAAATACAAATAAAAATAACAATGAAAATAAAAATAAAAATAAAAATAAAAATAAAAATAAAAATAAAAATAAAAATAAAAATAAAAATAAAAATACAAATAAAAATAAAAATAAAAATAAAAATAAAAATATCAATAAAAATAAAAATAAAAATAAAAATAAAAATAAAAATAAAAATACAAATAAAAGTTGAGATAAAAATAAAAAGAATAAAAATAAAAATTTAAAATATGCAATAAGAAACAAAAAATCAACAATAAAAAATTCAAAATATAAAAACCAAAAATAAAATAAACAAAAATGTAAAAATTTAAAAAACAATAAAAATTGAAAATAAAAAAATATTTTATCAAAAAGAAAAAATAGAAAATACAAATTAAAAATTAAAAACAAAATAGTTAATGATTTAAAAACGAAACCCTTGTTCGACACACTTTACTTTTTTCGTGTTTTGACATAAAATATACATTTTTGGGTTTTTATGAAACTTATATTTTATTTACAAATACCCCTTTAAGAAGTCACAAAAATAAAATCAAAATCAATTATTCTTTCATTTATTTTTATGACCCTTTTTTGTCGCTGGGATTCATAAAAATTTTTTTTTTAATTCTAATTTAAGATTTAAAACTCAAGACAAGAACAATTCTAAGTTTAAAATATTAATGATTATTTATTAATTATTCTTAGTTAAAAATTTAAAAATGTATTAAAAAAATTTGAAATTGAGAAAACTTAAAATATAATCAGCAATAAGTTTAAATAAAAATATAATTAAGTTGAATAAAAAATAAACTGTCATTTTTAAAATTATTCAATTTAAATTTTAATATTTAAAATAAAAAAGTTTTGTTGAGTTTAAAATTTAAAGAAATTACAATAAACAAAAAATTTACAAGTTTTAAATTTTAAATTTTAAATTTTAAATTTTAAATTTTAAATTTTAAATTTTAAATTTTAAATTTTAAATTTTAAATTTTAAATTTTAAATTTTAAATTTTAAATTTTAAATTTTAAATTTTAAATTTTAAATTTTAAATTTTAAATTTTAAATTTTAAATTTTAAATTTTAAATTTTAAATTTTAAATTTTAAATTTTAAATTTTAAATTTTAAATTTTAAATTTTAAATTTTAAATTTTAAATTTTAAATTTTAAATTTTAAATTTTAAATTTTAAATTTTAAATTTTAAATTTTGTGTTTATTGTAATTTCTTTAAATTTTAAACTCAACAAAACTTTTTTATTTTAAATATTAAAATTTAAATTGAATAATTTTAAAAATGACAGTTTATTTTTTATTCAACTTAATTATATTTTTATTTAAACTTATTGCTGATTATATTTTAAGTTTTCAAAATTTAAAATTTAAAATTTAAAATTTAAAACTTGTAAATTTTTTGTTTATTGTAATTTCTTTTTAAATTTTAAATTTTAAATTTTAAATTTTAAATTTTAAATTTTAAATTTTAAATTTTAAATTTTAAATTTTAAATTTTAAATTTTAAATTTTAAATTTTAAATTTTAAATTTTAAATTTTAAATTTTAAATTTTAAATTTTAAATTTTAAATTTTAAATTTTAAAAATAATTAAATATTAAAATAATTAATTAAATTTTAGTTTTAAATTTTAAATAAAATTGAAATTAAATTTAATAGTAAATCAAATTAACATATTAATATTTAAAATTTTTTTAAAAATATAATCTATTAAAAATATTTTATTTTGAAGTTCTAAATTGAAATTTTGAATTATTTTAAAAACTTTAAAAAATTTTCATTCCAATTTGAAATTTCAAATTCGAAAGTTTACACTTAATAATTAAAACAATATATTACTTTCAATTCTAATTTTATAACGATCATTAACGCTGATTTTTTTTGTAATGAGCTTTCAGTGTTTTTTTACATAATGAAATTATGTTTTTAAATTATTTTAAAATTTTTATGTTTCAAAGTTCAAAATTTTTCGTTTAAGTTTTCTTGACAATTTTCAAAGTAAATAAATTTGCGGCCAAAAAACATTGTACGCTCATTTTAACCCCTTCCTGCATATATCTTTACTGTCACTTTTTAATGTGCTTTCAAAACTCTAACTTGAACATTCCTAATCTTTATTGGCACTTCTTCTAGCATACAGTTCCTTTTACTTTTGTCGAGCTTTTCTTGGCTGAGCTTTATATGTGCTGCACATTTTGAAACAAACAACTAATTTATATTCACAACTTTAACAGCAAATTTTATTCTGACTCCTTCTTATCAATTCATTTACAACGCACGTGTTTGGAATAGTAAATAATTCAAAATTGTTCTCACTAAGTCTTTAACTTTGCATATGAAATTGTTTTCTTAATTGAAGTTTTTATAACTTAAGTGAGTCTTATCACAAAACCAGTTAAGCTGAAGGAAATGGTTATTGTTGACTTAATGTGTCGGTATTCAAAAAGGCTCAAAGCTTATCCTTTACTTTTAGGCGACAAATGTCGTTTGTGCGTGAAATCGTGTTTACTTGGTCAACATAAAGTGGTTGTGTGGTGTTGATGATGGTGGTGTTGGTGGTGGTGGTTGTGGTGACGATGGTGGCAAGCAGTTATAAAAGAAGCTGTTTGATAGAAACCTAGTTCATATTTTGGTTGTGTTTTAAGGAAATATTTGCATCTAACATGCTGAAGAACCAAAAAAGGTTATCACTGTTTATGACGAAATTTTAAGCAATGAGCTTATGAATCCGACTGAGTGATTATTTTTTAATTTCTCTATTAATTTTTCTACTATTACCGCCAGATAATATAATTCTTTAACTACCCATTGGTAAATGTACACTTCACAAAACCCAATTATTCGTAAAAAAAATGCACTTATGAAGCCTACAAAGCTTGCAAGAAACTGTGGTTTACTGTGAAAGCTAAAACATGCTTCGTTCTCTAGTACGAACCGAGTACGAAATGAGGAATAAAACATCTTTCACCTCTCGCTGCAACGCCAAAAAGAGCTCTTTTAAAATTTTGAATTTGATCTTCTTCTTGTATGTTTTTGTTTAAAATAACGAAAAATTTGAATGGAAATTGAGCTTCAAAAACTACATAAGCTTTTTATGCTATATATGTTATAAAAATTTTAAAAAGCTGCTTGAAATTGGAATTATTATATTCATGAAAATGTAGAAATAAACTGCAAAAGTTTTTGTCAAGAAAGCGTTTTTGTACTATAAAAGTTATCAAACTTCAAAAAGCTGTATAAAATCCAAAACATTATTAACATGAAAATTTAAAAATAAATCGAAAAAAGATTTTATCAAGAAAGCTTTTTGAACCATCGTAATTATAAACTTTCAAAATGTTACTCTGATTCAACTAAGAAATTTACATGAAATTCAAACATTCCAACAGTTGTAAATTATAAAAGCTTATTTTGCAATTTTTATTGAAATTTATATACTTTCTATTACATAAAAAAAAATTAATTTCAAATAATTATTCATAAAATATAGTTTTTATTGCCATTATTAAAATTTGTCCAACCTACTATCAACTCTAACCACACTTAAAGTGCACTTCGTCAAAAGCTCATTAATTTTGACATTCATGACATTCTCAACAGCAATAACATCAGCAGCAACGACTTAATCAGCTGTTAAAATGAAAGAAAAATTAATTTTAAACTATTAACAAGTCAGTTGGTGCGCGCTATTAAAATTATGAACGCACATTCGTTGCACAAATCTAAAACGTTTTGCCAGCCAGTTTAAACAAAAACTTTTAACTGCTAACTGGCTGGCAAAGCGTTAAGAAAATTCAGCACATTTGAAGATGTTGAAAAATACAGCCCCGAGGCATGCAGCTGCATGTAACGTAGATGCCTGAGCTGCTTAGCTTGTTAAAAAAAAAAACAGAACGAACACACACCAACATTTTCATTGACAAACATGGTGCCATAAAAGTTTGCGGCCAAAAAATAATTAAAATTGCAGAAAAGTGTTAAGCCAAGCGAGTTGACCTAAATTAAGCCAAAAGCCCTACCTAAACCAATTCAGCTCATTCCCACCCACAACTTACTACCGACCAACCGACCGACCGCATTTTATTGTCTGTTGGCAAGGCTTCGTTTCTGGCTTTAGTAGAATATGTGTGTCTGTGCGGCTGTGTGCCTGACATGCACTTGTTAAACCCTTTTGATTCATTTGGGGGACACACAAAACTAGGTCAACAAGAACAAAAAAAAAAAACAAAAAAACAAAAACGCAAACTAAGTAGCAAAATATTTTAAATAGGGTTAACAGAGCGTTAGCATAAAAAAGAATGCTGATGCATGTCAGGCGCACATAGAGTTGCCATTTTATAAAAATTTGTTCAAGATATGTTTTTTAACTTTTCAGATTAGAGCTAATTAATTTGATGAAAAGCTTTTGCTAAGTATAGTTGACTGGTATTAAATAAGCTTAGCAGAAATAAGCTTTTGCTGGGCCTGCGTTAAATATTACTCTCATAACAGCTGACATTAAAGAACAACAATTAAAGAGCTTGATTTTTTTTGTTTCTATATAAATTTACTCTGCCATTTGTTTTTAGTTTTTTTTAATGTTTTACCACAAAGTTAGTCAAAAAATATAGCTCAAGGCTTTTCCCAGCTAAAGTGGAAAACAACCCAAATTCGGTGGCTTTTTGCAGCACTTAATGACCTTGTTCACGGACTAGTTCTAACTGAGCAACACTTGCTGCAATTTATGCTACAATAAATTCCAAAACGCACCCGCATAAAAACACAACTACAAGTACATACATAGCACTATACATAGCAAGTCATACAGAAACAAGTTGCTATACATACAGACATACATATATACATGAACATATATATAAATTCATAGCAGAAAGTAAACCAGGTCAGGCCCATATATAAATATATTCTATATATTATATATTTATGCTATATATGCTGACATTGTTTATACTTATACCAGCATATAACATAAATATGTATGTAACTAAGAACATACATAGACAATCATGTTGCTCTACATTTGCTTGCAACAACAACAGCAACAACATCAATGACAAGGGTAGTTTTTGTTCATGTTCTTTTTTGTTGTTGTTTTAAGTTTTATGCTTTTATTTTAGCCTTCACTGTCAAGCTAGCCCAGACCTTTGCTCATTACAAAAATATTTGCAAAAAAAAACAAAAACAAATAGAAAACAATTGTATTCAATATGAGAAAAATAACAACTACAAAAATTGCAACATTTAGCAATGAAAGCGTATTAAGTCAAGCGGCAAGCAATGTCATGTTGCTGTTGTTGTTAATGTTGAAACTATTTAAACGTGTGACAGAATCAGAGCATCTTTGACATATATATTTAAGTCAAGGGCGGCTCTATAAAAGGGTAATTTAAAAAAAAAGCTAAAAACGAAAAATTTGAAATAAAAAATAAATAAGTAAAATAAAAAACAAAAAATAAAACTAAAAAAAAAAATTAAAAATATTAAAAATAAAAAAAAAATAAAAAATAAAAATAAAAAATAAAGCAAAAAATAAAAAATAAAAAATTACAAACAAAAAAAATAATTAAGAAATAAAAAAATTAAAAATTAAAAATTAAAAATTAAAAATTAAAAATTAAAAATTAAAAATTAAAAATTAAAAATTAAAAATTTAAAATTAAAAATTAAAAATTAAAAATTAAAAATTAAAAATTAAAAATTAAAAATTAAAAATTAAAAATTAAAAATTAAAAATTAAAAATTAAAAATTAAAAATTAAAAATTAAAAATTAAAAATTAAAAATTAAAAACTAAAAATTAAAAATTAAAAATTAAAAATTAAAAATTAAAAATTAAAAATTAAAAATTAAAAATTAAAAATTAAAAATTAAAAATTAAAAATTAAAAATTAAAAATTAAAAATTAAAAATTAAAAATTAAAAATTAAAAATTAAAAATTAAAAATTAAAAATTAAAAATTAAAAATTAAAAATTAAAAATTAAAAATTAAAAATTAAAAATTAAAAATTAAAAATTAAAAATTAAAAATTAAAAATTAAAAATTAAAAATTAAAAATTAAAAATTAAAAATTAAAAATTAAAAATTAAAAATTAAAAATTAAAAATTAAAAATTAAAAATTAAAAATTAAAAATTAAAAATTAAAAACTAAAAATTAAAAATTAAAAATTAAAAATTAAAAATTAAAAATTAAAAATTAAAAATTAAAAATTAAAAATTAAAAATTAAAAATTAAAAATTAAAAATTAAAAATTAAAAATTAAAAATTAAAAATTAAAAATTAAAAATTAAAAATTAAAAATTAAAAATTAAAAATTAAAAATTAAAAATTAAAAATTAAAAATTAAAAATTAAAAATTAAAAATTAAAAATTAAAAATTAAAAATTAAAAATTAAAAATTAAAAATTAAAAATTAAAAATTAAAAATTAAAAATTAAAAATTAAAAATTAAAAATTAAAAATTAAAAATTAAAAATTAAAAATTAAAAATTAAAAATTAAAAATTAAAAATTAAAAATTAAAAATTAAAAATTAAAAATTAAAAATTAAAAATTAAAAATTAAAAATTTAAAATTTAAAATTTAAAATTTAAAATTAAAAATTAAAAATTAAAAATTAAAAATTAAAAATTAAAAATTAAAAATTAAAAATTAAAAATTAAAAATTAAAAATTAAAAATTAAAAATTAAAAATTAAAAATTAAAAATTAAAAATTAAAAATTAAAAATTAAAAATTAAAAATTAAAAATTAAAAATTAAAAATTAAAAATTAAAAATTAAAAATTAAAAATTAAAAATTAAAAATTAAAAATTAAAAATTAAAAATTAAAAATTAAAAATTAAAAATTAAAAATTAAAAATTAAAAATTAAAAATTAAAAATTAAAAATTAAAAATTAAAAATTAAAAATTAAAAATTAAAAATTAAAAATTAAAAATTAAAAATAAAAAATAAGAAATAAGAAATAAAAAATAAAAAAAAAAAAATAAAAAATAAAAAATTAAAAATTAAAAATTAAAAATTAAAAATTAAAAATTAAAAATTAAAAATTAAAAAATAAAAAATAAAAAATTAAAAATAAAATATAAGAAATAAAAAATAAAAAATTAAAAATTAAAAATTAAAATAAAAAATAAAAAATAAAAATTTAAAAAATAAAAAAAAGAAAATAAAAAATAAAAAATAAAAAATAAAAAATAAAACTTTAAAAAATAAAAAAAAGAAAATAAAAAATAAAAAATAAAAAATAAAAAATAAAATATAAAAAATAAAAAATAAAAAATAAAAAATAAAAAATAAAAAATAAAAAATAAAAAATAAAAAATAAAAAATAAAAAATAAAAAATAAAAAATAAAAAATAAAAAATAAAAAATAAAAAATAAAAAATAAAAAATAAAAAATAAAAAATAAAAAATAAAAAATAAAAAATAAAAAATAAAAAATAAAAAATAAAAAATAAAAAATAAAAAATAAAAAATAAAAAATAAAAAATAAAAAATAAAAAATAAAAAATAAAAAATAAAAAATAAAAAATAAAAAATAAAAAATAAAAAATAAAAAATAAAAAATAAAAAATAAAAAATAAAAAATAAAAAATAAAATATAAAATATAAAAAATAAAAAATAAAAAATAAAAAATAAAAAATAAAAAATAAAAAATAAAAAATAAAAAATAAAAAATAAAAAATAAAAAATAAAAAATAAAAAATAAAAAATAAAAAATAAAAAATAAAAAATAAAAAATAAAAAATAAAAAATAAAAAATAAAAAATACAAAATAAAAAATAAAAAATAAAAAATAAAAAATAAAAAATAAAAAAAAAAAATAAAAAATAAAAAATAAAAAATAAAAAATAAAAAATAAAAAATAAAAATTTAAAAAATAAAAAAAAAAAATTAATAATACAAAAAAAAAGAAAAAAAAAATTCAGCAGTTTTTGTAATTTTGTCATTTATCTTAAGTAACAAATATACAGTAATGCTCTTATATAACACTATTTGTGTTGTCTTTAACATTCGTTTGCTTAAGAAAAGCTTTTATATTATTTTATCTACTTCTGCAAGATTTGCAATTTTCACTTTACAACAACAGAAGTAAGTTAAGTAGATATCTTCAAGTAATAATTTTCTTAAAACATATTTAAAGCCAAGTTTAGGGCAGCAACGTCTAAGCAAAACTTTTTATAAGTTTTATAGCAACTTTATAAAAGTAAAATTATTTGCTTGTTGCATACATGAAATAGTAAAAACATCAATTTATGAAAAACCTCCAATCCATTTGTTGATTACCACAACGCATGCAATCAGGCGCACACAAATATAATGTATGTATGTGTTAAAGTGTTGGAATGTTTTTTTTTTGCATACCACAAACTGCCACCACGTTGAGAAGCATTTCAGTTTGATAATTTCTTTTTGTATTTTTTTATATGTTATGCTGTCTTTTATTGCTCTTGTTTTAACTATTTTTCTGGGTTTCTAGTGCATGACCCACTTAAAATCAAATGCCAACCCTTGGTTAAAAATGCGCGCAAGGCAACACAAATAAACTCACACACACACACTGACACAGCCAAAGTTTCTTTATTGCCATATATTAGATGTTGGTTGCTGTTGATCCTTGTGTAACACAGCGTCCTTGCATCTTTGTTGCTGTTGAGCACAGCACAAATTGTTGGCTAAATAATAATTTTTGTTGCTTTATATGCATAGCTGCCACTTGACCTCTTATTAAGCTTTTTGTAGTAAAGTTTTGCAGCACAAATTCAATATTTTACTCTTAGTTTTTCAAATCTACTACAATGACTTAAATTTTTATTTAGCTTTAAAATAAAATATGATTTAAATTACTTAAATTTATCAAGTTTATTTACTTAAACTGCATATAAAAGCGCTTTAAATGTTTGATATTAAAATAAGAAAGAAGTTAAAAATTTTAACATATTTGAAAAAAATTGTATAGATTTATGTTTGTATGTTTCTCTTTAACAGACTTTTGTCTGTTAAATTACATAAATTCAACTTTAAAATTTTTGTTGAAGCTTAACAAATATTAGAAGTGGTATTTTGTGATTTTCATTTATTGTTTTGTTTGATTTTGTTTCATTTTTTAAGTATCTGCTACCATATGAGGCTCATAAGCATATTTTTTATTTTATATTTTTGTTTTTTTTTTGCAGCTAAAAGCTTTGTCCTATTTCTGTTTTTTTTTTTTATTTATTAATCAACCCTTTTTGACCCTTTCTGCCTCAGCTACAAAATTGTTTAGTAAATCGCATTTTTGGTTTGTTAAGCTAAGTTGACAGTATTTATGGATATACGTCAGTAGGTTTAGCATAAAAAAATTCTCTTAACCAACAACCAACCCATCTGTCGGCCTCGTTTCATCAAGGCATTAAATTTTGATAACATTTTAGCTGGGGGCTTTTTTATACAAATATTTTTTTTTTTCTTTTCTGTTGTGAAACTTTTTATATGTAAATATTCAAAACCAATTTGTTACATTATATTATGTACTTATTTAATACGTACTATATGTGAATTTTCTGTTTCCGTGTTAAGTTATTATTTCATAAAGTAAATATTAATGATATATCTGATGGAAGGGGCTCCCAACCTTCTAAGAAAAAAAAACACAATTTATGAGAAGATTATAGTTGGGAGAGAGCTTTTGAATTGGTCGATTTTGAGTTTTTTCAAAAACTTTTGTTTTATGCATTAATCAATCAACAAATTTGTTAAAAAAGATATTTTAAACACAAAATTTTGATACCCATGTTAATATTTTAGTTGAATTTTAACGGTTCTCCAATTTTTTTAATTATTTCTAAAAGTTTGTTAAATTTTCTTTCTAATGTGATGAAAATCAATTGGAAGGTCTAAACAGAAATATTTTTTAATTAATTTTCTCAATATCGTCGTTAGTTATTTAGCGTGCATTTCAATGAAATGCCAAGAGAGAGGAAAAAACTGTCTCAAATTGAAATATCTGAATTGGGAAGCCAATATCTCTACCACCATTGAACAGATTTTATTTGTTTCTTTTTTATATTAAAGTTTTATAAGTTAACTTAAACAAATTTATAAAAATTTAAATATTGCTTTTTTGCTTATATTCAAATTATTTATTTTCAAAAGATACCACAAAATTTGATGTTTTCTGAAAATATGGAATAAAAATGGTTTTTGTTTTAAGAAACGAAATGTGATTTCCTTCAAAAGTATATAGTAGTATACTATATAAGTTAGTATATAAGTATATAATTATAGAGTACAAGAAGTACTCCACAAGGAGGAGTTATATCCCCCCTTTTATGGCTAATTGTGGTTGACAACATCCTTTGCAAACTTAAAGTTGGCGGAACAAAAGTGGTAGCATATGCCGACGACGTTGCCATCATAATATGCGAAAAATTCCTGCAAACACTTAGTGAACCAGTGTAGGGAGCACTAAGACAGCTATCAATATGGGCAGAAACGAACGGCCTGGGTGTGAATCCAATCGAAACCGAATTCTTTCTGTTCACAAGAACGAGAAAAGTCGACAGCTTCATACTGCCAAAACTAAATGGAGTTACTCTGAAGCTCTCCACTAAAGCTAAATATCTTGGAACTATCCTTGACCACAAGCTCAGCTGAAAACGCAACACAGAAAAGAGAAGGAAAAAGCACTATGCGCCCTTTATGCATGCCAGAGGACCTTCGGTTAAAAGTGTGGCCTGCGAACTCACATCATCTATTGGTTGTATACAGCGATTGTCAGACCTATTCTCACCTACGGCTTTCTGGTGTGGTGAAAAATTGTACACAAAAAGAGCTACTTTGAATCACTAACAGAAGTGCAAAGGTTAGCATGCATAGGAGAAACAGGAGCCATGAGATCTACACCACAGGCAAGTCTAGAAATTATGATGAAAGGATTCGATACAAAATACACCACATCCATTCCCAGCAGACAATAATGGGAAGATGCGATCATAGAAACTTATGGTAATCTCCAATTCTACACTGATGGCTCCAAAATGGAGAAAGGAACAGGATCAGGAGTGTACTACAAAACGCTGCAGATCAAGGAGTCGTACAAACTTTCTAATCACTGCAGTGTTTTTCAGGCAGAAATTTATGCAATTGAAACAGCAGCACGGATTATTACAAAGTAAAAATCTAACCCCCATAAGCGGCCATAAAAGCGCTAGAAAGCAAAACGACATCAGCCCGAGCAGTACTAAATTGTAAACAAGCCCTGAACAGTAACTGTAATACCCACAATGTCTCTCTCTCTCTAGGTCCCCGGGCGCAGCAATGACGAAGGGAATGACAAAGCAGATGAGTTCGCAAGAAGTGGAGTAATAATAGGTAGAAACAGAACCATTACAGACGTGTACATTCAAATAGGCATCGTAAAAAGAAGCATAGACCTCAAAGCCAGAAATAATGCAAACATAAACTGGGCCTCCAGTAGTGACTGCATTATATCTAGAAGGCTCTGGCTAGAACTAAACGAAAACATAACTAATTGCCTTCTGTTTTATTTCAAACGGGATATCCGAATACTGGTAGGAATCCTAACAGGCCACTGCCCCATCGGGTGGAGGTAAATAGGATTGACATTTCGGCACCAGACTTTTGGCGACGGAAACACCTCATAGGTGTAAGACCCTAACCCAACATATAAGCGCATTTGAAGTGAATTTATTTTGTCTTGAACTCAATTAATACACTATTTGTGACTTTAAAAAATCAAGGCTACGCCCCCCCCCCCACCCTTATGATTTTTTTTTAATATGAAATTTTTTTCAAATACTAGGCAAACAAAAAATTCTTCCTACTTTATATAAAATCGCAAAAACTCCAATATTTTTCTCTTTCGCCTCTGACAATACTTCTCACAAAATTATTGCTGGACATTCGAACAGCAATAGTAATAAGCACACCAATACTGACATATGTATAGCCGGAAATGAAAGTAAAAATGAAGTAGGCGAAATTATTATACACTATATTATAGCCAAAAGCATAAAAAAGCCTTTTCTGCTGCCACTCAAATCAAATGTTCTACCTACAATTTTATGTTTAGCTATAGAAGGTTATTGTGAAGGTTGTTTTTTTATATTATATATTTTATTTTATTTTTTTTTGTTGTGATAATATCCACCCACTCTCAAAGCTTGCGCATAATTTTTCCACACAAACACACACAGTCGAAAACACCAAGCATAATTTACAACGTATGCTTTTATTTTCGCCCACTACATTTAGACCAACCACCCACCCACCCACACTGCCTGTTAACATTGTGTGATCCTTTAATTTAGGCAATTTTCGCAGTACTGCTAAAACAGCAAAGAATTCTTTTGATATTTTTCTGTGTAATTTTGTTTTATTTATCGTAGGTGTGTCAACACTAGTCATTGAAGTCGTCATTATGTGCGTGTGTTGGTGCTTAAGTCAACATATAGCTTCTTGACTGACGAGCGCATAGCGTGCGCATGAAATTGATGTTATGGTTATAATTTTCCAATTTTTGTTTTTTTTTTTCTTACACTAACAATTAAAGGTATATCATTTTTATTGCATGCCAAACTAAGTGTAGCGCGTAAATATCAGAAAAATTATATAAAATATTATAACAGCTATTATGAAGTCATGTGTACGAGGCAATTCTAAATCTTTCCCAATTTTCCAAAAACATGCAAAAAAGCTTAATTATATTGTATGACTGCTGGCATGAGTTTGAGCAAAAAATCTGCTCAAACTTTTAAGCGCATTTCATAAATAGCTTTATTTTGTTAAAATGGTGTTAAAATTGACTGGCTGTTGATATAGCAACTTCCGGTTTATGTGACCCAATTTGCTGAGGTTGTTTGCATAAAATGTTCTACTCTATGTCAACTTTTGTGTATGTGTGTGTTGGTGTGCACATTTCCTGTTTCCCAGGCATGTTTTTTTTTTGTTTTTTTTTGCTACTATCTCTGCTCTATTCTGCTTAAATATAGATATCAGCGCCCTTAGCTTAATTCTGGTTGTAGTAAGCTGTTGTTGATGCTTTCAATGCTGAAGTTTCGATGTTGCTGTTACTGATGATGATGATGATGATGATGATGTTATTCCTGCTACCGTTTGCTTTGTTAATGCTCTCTTGTTAAACTGCAATACATGCTAAGAGCAGGCACTACTTTTTGTCTGACTCTCATCCTTATCCTCCTTCAGCAGCAGCTCAATCTGTGTTGTAAGCTTTTTTGCCAACAGTGCAAAAAGATGAGGCTTTTCGATAAGCAACGAACCGCAAATTTAACTACCACTTTTTCACATTATCATGTTACCTGTTTTGGTTATAGGAGGCCAACTATGAAAATGGCAATCATTTTACTTTACACTGGGTTGTACACTAAAAGTGGGTTCAATAACAAAGCAACTGTTAATAAAGTCCTGCTACATTTTGCACTACACGCACACTCACAAGCTCACACATGTATGTATAGAACAAAAAGTTACTCTAAATGCACTCTACTGTTAACTGCAACCATTCGATAGCACACATAGCTGCAAGACAAAACGTTCGAAACAATTTTATTTGGCTTATTTACAACAATTGTTGCCATTTTTTGTGGTTGTTGTTGTTTTTGTTGTAGTTATTGCTCTAATTTTGTGCTACTGTCATGCATAAATGCTTAGATTTAAATAAATTTTATGTATTTTTCATATTGTTATCAGGTAAAACCCACAAAACTTGGATTTATTAATCAAATTTAATATTTTGTTGCATATCTTAAGGCATAACAATTGTTTACTGCTTGGTTTTATTGTAAAATGCTTTGTTGGACTTCAATTCGTTTGGAATAATAACACTGTGCTAGTTGCAAAATCCATCAAACGGGGGACCCAGGGGGATAACATAATTCGAGTGCGCTGTTTCTAATGGTGCTATGCGTTTTTTTAAGTTAGCTCTAGTTTCCGAGTAATTCGAAAAAACAAAATATCACTATTAAGGATAAAACCGAAGCAAATTTATTTTTTATTTTTTACAATTTATTAAAACTAAATCGATATAAATAGATAGAATAACCATTGTATCGAAAAATATACATCAAATAAAAACAATTTGAAGAATACTTATTCGAATTAGTTGATTTAAGGGGGGACATTACATTCGCGGCAGAGAAAACAGACCTTTTTTAAAAATTCATAACTCAGTCAAAAACAAACATTTTTCCAAAATTTTTTTTATTATTGTAGAGAATTGAACAAATTACAAAGAAAAAAATTTTAAAAAAATAAAGTTTTCACTCCAACATTGTTGTATAGAGCTCCAAACAGGCGGCAGAGAAAAAAACAGGGCCTCATGGTTGCAGCGCTAGGAGTCGCAAAACTTGTCCGATCTGGAAAAAAATGACTTTTTTAAATCTTAACAAAATTGGTTATCGTATGACAGGAGCCTTTTTTGTTCGTCAAAAAATGAACCCGCTAGTGCCGCAACCAGTACGAAAAACATGGTTTCGAGATAAACGCGTTCGAAGTTTGTAAACAAAGAAAAAAAAGGTTAAAATTAAAAATGCCCGTAAAAATAGAATTTTAAGAGTATTTACTAAAATACAAAATTATAAAAAAGTCGATTTAAAAAAACGGCCAATATCATGTCCCCCCTTAAGAGTGATTTTCACGCAAAAAAATTAATACAAAGAAAAATTTTAATGGGCCCTTAAGCAACGACAACAGTTCATGGCCTTGAAGGTTTAGGGGAAGTGCATTTTTAAAGATAGCGTGGGATAATGGTTACATTAGCTTATCGCTTGCTTTAAAAAGTAGATGATCTTGAATGTTTCTATCATATCAAAGAGCTGAAACGTCTTAATTATGTATAGCAAACTTCCATACAGGAATTTTTCCGGGAATTGCTTAATAGGCTGATACCCACACTATGGTGTAATATTATAAACAGTACTGATTAAGATCATCAGCATACAACAAAAAATTACTGTGAGAAAAAAGAGATGTAATATCAATAATAAAGAGAATAAACAGCAGCGGTCCAAGGATACTCCCTTGCGGAACTTTAGAGGTAGCCACAGATGGAAATGATTTAACACTTTTAAAGGCTACAACACACAGTCTATTGAATATATATGACCTCAACCACCTAAGAAAACTAGAGTGAAACCCTATATTTTCTAATTTCTTTATAAACATATAATGATTGACTTTGTCGAATGCTTTCGAAAAGTCTGTGTAAATAACATCAACTTGACTTCCCTCTCGAAACGATGATGTGCAATATTCAGAAAAAATTAACAGGTTGGAGACAGTCGAACGACCAGGCATGAAACCATTCTGCGAGAGAGAAATATAATTCTTAACTGAGCAAACTAAAAAAAAAAATATACAACGTTATTGTTTGCAAATGGCCAATGGCTTAACAGGTTCGAACATTTTTATGTTTTGACTCCATGATTTTTGGGTACAAAAGCAAACTTCTAAATAGAATGTTTGGGTTGAAATAGAAACTTATTTGATTTAGTCTGATGGTGGGTATTACAAAGAGTATTTTGGTTAAGTACACGGATGTAATTTTTCGTTACAATTCACATAGGAATTAAATAAATTGTCAATAATTACAAATTTGTTCTTCGTGGGTCTAAAATTTTGATTTTCAAAATTCTCGAAAATAAGAGCTAACCTAAAAAAACGCTTAGCACCATTAGAATCAGCATACTCGAATTAGGTTATCCCCCCGTGTCCCCCGTTTGATGAGAGAAAAAATTGTCCGATTCGAGCACAGTGTAATTTTAAGAGCCATAAAAATAAATTTTTCTTGTAGCATATTTTTTTTGGCGAAACAAAATTTTCGAATTTTAACTGAAGTTAGCTTGCAAGGTAAAATTTCAAAATTAAATTGAATATTGTTATTTTTCGCAAAATATTCCTAAAAGTCTTGCATAGCGTGACTCTTAAAGCCCTTACATATGCAGTAAACCGGTTATAAATCATGCTCTAGCTTAGCGAAAGTATTCTATGAAACTGTTCTTTGCAAAGTTTTACCATTAGTCAAAATTTGGCAAAAATTTATCTACAGCGTACTTCTTCTATAAAGAAAAGTTATAAAATTTAAATTACTTAATGGATTAATTTCAACATTTGAAATTTTTCTAAACATATGCACTTGACACAGTTGTTGTGTTCACAAGCTAATAGTAGAATCTTACGAGAAATATTATTGTAGAATATTTTAACCCTTTAGCACACTTTTCAATGCGTCTTTTTTGACACATTTTCAAAACAGTTGAAAAAAATACCCTTAACAGTAGTCGTAGAAGATTAAAATATTCCATAAAAACTAAAATAAAATAAAAAAATAAAAATAAAATAAAAACTAAAAAGACTAAAACTTATTTCTTTAGAGAAAATTTGTAAGTTTCTAGTAAAAACTAGTAAACTATAAAAAATTCATCATCTGCATAAATACGAACCTAAAAGCATACAATGAAAATTTCTTCATATGCAACATTATGAACATATCTTAATGAACATTTTTAAGAAATTAATTTAAATGTTTTTTTTTTCTATCGAAATAAGCCGTATGAGTTATGTGGTAGTGCTGGTGGTCAGAATTATTTAAGTGATGAATTTAATTTGTATATAATTTAATCCTTTCACGTTTTAATAAATCAAATCACGTAATGTAATAAATCAAATTTTGGTTCTCTAAAGGTTAAAAAAGTTTATTCTTTTATGTAAAGGCATAGTAGGTTCAGTGCTCCATCAATTGTTTACAATAATTTAATAACACCCACAATAAAATTGATCATTAGAAGCTCGGTATATTTTTATTTTTCCCTAAAAGTATGCAAAAATTTTTTATTTGTAAAATTTTTTCCTAAAACCATATGAAAAATATATCAAATCTATCAAATCTGCTCTTATAGCCGAAATAGAACGAACGACATCAGCTGCTAGTTTCTGACGCAGCAGCAACTTGAAATAGCTTCTCCCAACCTGTTGAAAAAAATTATAAAATTATTTGACATGTTTATGCGAATTGAAAAACGAAAGCAAGCGATGACAAATAAATAATTAATGAAAAAAATTAGAAGATGCCATCTGAAGATTGGCATATTGAACAATTTTTTCCATTTTGAACTGAACCCACAGAATTCTGACCTGTTTTTAGCTGAGAATAGATCACAAAATAAGCAAAGTTTTTTTTAATGTCTTCAAGTTGGCACCCTTTTTGAAAAACTTCAAACAAATTAAAGAAAAAAAAATTTTAAAACTTCAAATTCGAACATTTTTTCCCTCTAAAAAATTTTTTTTCATAGAAAAATTTTGACGTTTTCCGTAGAAGAGCTCAATCTTTTCTGAACTGTCAAGGGTAACGTTAATTATTTTCCACATACAGTGAATCAAAAAAGTTTAGGCACAAGCAATGTTTCTGAAAAAAAGTGTTGCTTAAGTATCTAATAATAACGAATTTGACCAAAGTTTTAATGAAGTAAGTACCATTAGAAATAGTTCTTTCTTAATATCCAAAAAATGTCCCGTTACTTCAAACTACCAATCAAAATTTAAGCGGATGAAAGAAAAATCTTTATCAAAAAAGTTTAGGCACACTTTGTATGTGTCTCATGTTGTTTCTTATTTAGCAATATCTCTTGGTTTTTTGTCTTTACTTTTGCGCTTAAGTTATTTGTTAAAAGTTTTTACTGAGTGTTGATGTTGGTTTCGGTAAAGATTGAGCGGTTTCGGTAAAGATTGAGCGAAGAAATAAGCAATGGAACAGAAATTTCGGTTGACGTTCGTAAAATAATAATAAATGTTTATGTATAGAAAAAACCGTATCGCGAAACCGGTAAATTAGTAATGAGATCATATTCAAGTATCAGTAACATCATAAATCATTATAAAATACCGGTAAAGTAAAGCGTAAGAGCCGATCTGGTCGTGCCAAAATTTTAACGCTACACCAGGATTAGATTGTAGTGCCTGCAGTTACTCAAAACCCTAAAATTTAGCTGTTAAATTGTGCCACGAAATACAGCAACGATTTGAAAAAACTTTGATGCTCGACCACTTCGCGATACACTTAATGAAGCTGGATATCAGGTTCGAGTTTATCGGCGCAAGCTACAAATTTAAGCTTCAAATACAAAAAAGAGTTTGGAGTTACCAAAACCCTACGTAAATGAGCCGGATTCATTTTGGGATTGTATTATTTTTAGTGATGGATCTTAATACAATTTGTTTGCATCATATGGCGCTCAAAACCGTTTAAGAAAACTGAAAAAAGAGCTGTAGGAAAATAGCATAAAAAAACAGTGAAATACAGTGGCGGAAATCGAATGATTAAGGGCTATTTGGCGGTGTCTGGAGTTAGGAATCTCATTTTTATTGATGATAAAATGGATAAACACCTTTGCTTGAATATTTTAAATGAGCATTTGACACCCAGTGTTGAAAAATTGGGGCTAACTGGGATACAATATAAATTTCAACAAGATAACGACCCACAAAATTGGTCTTATCTTTTGCTGGAATGGCGTATCTAGCTCTGAAATCAGCTAAAAACACCTTTGCAAGCACCCGATATGAACCCCATTCAGCATATTTGGTACTTATTAGAAAAAAATACGAAATCTCAAATAAAATACTTCTAAAATGCGCTCAAGGAAGCCATACGCACCGAATGGTCAATAATATCACCAGAGAAGACATCAAAATCTGTAAGAATGCGAAGACGTGAAGAGGCGATAATTTAGGCCAAAGGAGGTCTAGCCAAATATTCAAGGACTTGAAATTTACTCACTTTAATAAAAACATAATCACTTGTGCCTAAACTTTTTTGATGTCAAAATCATGTTTTTCTTTAGTATTGTAACATTTAATATGAATTAAAATTGAAATTAAATTTTTATTTTGGTGTAAATACAAAATGAAATGTTTATTTTTTAAATGCTTATACTTTTCTTTTCTGCAAGTGTACTGGAAAAAGTTGTACTAACAAATTTAAACTCATAACTGCTTTGTGCCTAAACTTTTTTGATTCACTGTATGTCGTTTATTTTGTTTATTCAGTTGGTAGCGATTCAGGTCAGAATTTTTTGAACCGTCGAAGTAGAGGGAGGGAGAGAAATTCTGCATTTTTTCTACTTTTAAGGTCAAAATTTTCGAAAAATGAACACGATTCAATTTCAAAGGTCAGAATTTTATTTGAGAAAAGAACGAAAAAAATGCAAAAAATCGAACAGGGAAGAAAAAATTCAAAATTTTTTTGAGAAAAGAAAACGCTATTAGAAGAAAATAATAAAATTATTTTAAATTTTCATTTGAAATGAAAAACGAAGCAAACAATGTCTAATTTTTAAAAACTTTGCATAAAAACTACTTGCCTAATGAGTTCGCCAACATTTTTTTCGCTCAGAACAGAGCAGAGTATGAGCGGCAAAATGAAAATTGAAATAGAGTCTATTTTGGCGTCTGGCGGCCAGCAATTTGTCTGAATCTCATACATTTTGTACAAATTTTTGACGCTGGTCGCTGACGCCGTTCATTCATTCTCTTCAGTCTTCTTTTGTTGTAATGAATTCACCACAAATTTTATTGCTCATAAGAGAGCGCAATATGTGCGGCAAACTGAAAATATAAACAGATTCCTTTTTGGCGGCAGGCGGCGAGCATTTAGTATGCATTTCATACATTTTGTACAAATTTTTTGACGCTAGCTGCATTCATTCATTAATTTTGTAGCCACAGTAGGCGGGTCATTCTTGTATGGATTAAAAAAATGTCAACCGATTGGGGCCTCAAAAGTTAGAGAAACACATTAACATGATTTTTGCATACTTTTTTTTTCAAATCGGAGCAAATCCGCCGAAGAAATTTTGATTCTCCTGAAGGTCCTTTTTGTTAAAAAAACATGTTTTTTGCTTGTAACTTTTTATTTTTCACAGAACGCATACCCACATCTGCTAAAATGTTCAATTTCCTAGTCATACTAACATTTTGACACAAAAAAGTTGTTAAAATTTTTTTCAATTTAACTCTTATTGCTATTTAAAAAAAGACATTTTTTTAAAAACCGCTGTAAAAGACACATTTTTTATTAGATTTACGTGGAATTGTTATTGTTGGCAAGGTATTATGTATTTCTTTTTTTCTGTGTATCGTTTTAATCAAAACTATGTGATTGAAAAAAAATGTATCGAAAACTGAAAGATAAAGCAGTGAACAAATGAAATTAATTGTTTATATGAATAAAAAAAGTATAATTTAATTAGAATTCTAAAATCGATTTCTCACATTCTGTCAGTTTTCGCACGCAGCTTTGATTAAAGCGATACACAGATAAAAAGAAGAACTTAATATCTCTCCAACAATAAAAATTCCACGTAAATCTAATGAAAAATGTGTCTGTCGGTTTTAAAAAAAATGTGTTTTTTAAAATAACAAAATATTCCATTTTTGGTAGTCAATACGAGTTATAATGAAAAATAATTTGTAATTTTTTTTTATGTCAAAATATTAGTTTAAGTAAGAACTTTAATATTTGAGCAGATGTGGGTATGCGTTCTGTGAAAAATAAAAAAATTATTTGCACTAAACATGCTTTTTTACCAAAACGGACCTTCAGGAGAATCAAAATTGCTTCGGCGGTTTTCCTCCGATTTGAAAAAAAAGTATGCAGAAATCATTTTAATGAGTTCCTCTAACTTTTGAGACTGCGAATCTAAATTTCGATCCGATCTACTGATCTGACCTGATGTGTGGTCGTGGCATCATTTTCATAATCACAAAGTTTGTCTTATAAGCGTATTAAGCTTTTTATAGCAAAGCCTAAAAGTATGCTGTTGTTTTGTATTGCATATTTCAACAACTAAATCAATTATTGCCAATGAAATAAAATGCAAAACATCAACCAACACACATAAAAGATTACTCAATGCCTAATCGAGTGCACTCAACATTGAGCACACGCACACACTTACACACACTTGCACTCACAAACATTGACATTAACATTTACTCAGACATAATTATGTTATGCGCATTATGCATCCATATGAACTGCTGTCGAAATAAGGATTCACTCATTTCTTTAACTCATGCTTGCTCACACCAAACATCCATCCCATCTATGGGGCAATTCGGCTTAGCTTTAAGCCCGCAGCAAAGCAGCTGCTTATCGACATCAACTTCAATTATTTGTTCGGTTCACAAGACGCCAATAAAACCCAACATTTTTTTTTTTTTTTATTTTGTTTTGTTGCCAAATATAAGTTCGTTGTTGGCTGTCATGGCCGATTATTTAATGGCGCATAAAAAATTCTTATTTGCTTTACATGCGCCAGCACTTATATTCAGGTGGCGACTCCATTTGAAGACGGCAACGTAAAAGATGCTGAGATAAGCGCACGATTAAAATCTAGCAAAAAAAAATAAAAACATTTTATACAAAAAATACTGAAAATATTAAAGAAGACTGAAAAAAAATAAAAACAAAATTTAAATAAAGTCCTTTTAAAGGAACTTGCTTAAAAGTTCGTTCTTAAGTTTTGTTTTGCAGCCCAGCTAAAAGGAAGAGAGAAGATTTTAGTACTTTGGAATACCGTAAGGCGACAGTAGAGAATTTTTCTTTAATGCTCAGACTTGTTTATGCGCATGTTTTTGCTCTCAGTGCAACTCTCTTTTCGGCACTCGCATAAATGAGAGTCAATGTTCATGGAATTTTATGATTTTATGTTTAATGCTGCTGCAGCATGTTTATAAACATATTTTTCGTACTCTGCAGCATTTTGCGTGATATACGTTAATGAGTATTTGTACTCCGAACATTAGAGAATGGTTATAGTTTTTTGACAAAGAGTATTTTTTTGTATTTAAAATTGAGCGAAGTATTTGCAAAAACTTACTTTGAAATAACACAAGCACGATTTTTAAAAGCAAAATGCCAAAAAAATAAAGAAAAGTAAATATTAACAACACTTGCAGAAAAAATTTTGAAAAACATATTTTAACAAAATAAAGCTTTTTACTATTGACTGCCCAAAAAAATTATAGATTTGATTTTTTTTGTTTTTACTTAATGGATTAATATTATTACTGTCATAATATTAATATGTTTTTGATTTGTTTAATAAGCAAGTTGGCAAACTTTGGAATCAGAACAATTTAGCTCATTGAGCCAAACTTTCTTGCGCTAAATTTACAGCGAGTCCTGGATTTTAGTCATCATAAGTAATATAAAAAGTTTAATATATAAATTCAAACAATGCTTTGTATACACAGAGAGTTAAGTTTCAGTTACAAGTACCGAGTTTAACCATTTAATGAGAAATTTTTCTTGCTACGGCGGTTAAGAAATCAACGTAAAACTGCCTAAGAGTATGCAATTTTTTTAAATGAGAGATCATTAAGTTCAATATAAAGTACGTTTAGTTATATTTTTGACGCAAGAATTTTTTTTCAAATTTCTTACTTTGACTGAATTTTTTTACATGAGATTAAAGCAAAAAATTTACCCCAAAATCAATGAAAATTTAATCATTTAAATAATTTTACTTGTTCCAGATTCAAAAGAAATTTCTCTTATTTTCTTTAAAATAAAAAGAGATATTTCTTTTATAGTATTTCTATAGTAGTAATAGTTATTTTTGAAACAACATAAATTATTTTATAAAACAACATAAATATTTTCGGTTACAAAGAAAAACTTCACTTGGATGAAAAAATGTGTTGAAATTATTCATATTTTCTTTATTTCGCCTTCATTTTTAAGCCTTCCCCGGGCACTAGACTAATAACACATCACAATTTATATTTTATACAAGCCACAATACTTAATATTATTTATATAATTTTTATTATTAATTACAATATACAAGAACAATTCATTTATAAAATAAATTTTAGTATCAAACAGCATAGCTCTTAAACCACATGTCGTAAAAATAATCCAATAAGACCAAATGAAGTGCTTAAAAAATTAGCCCACTTAACAAAAACATTGAAAAATTATCATATCTCGACAAAGTTTGTTTTGTCACAGGTTCACAGATTTTATCTTTAGACTTTCATCACATTACCAACATCTCCAGCGTGTTTTTTTTTTTTTATTTAGAACCTTACTCAATTGAAAAATTATGCTTGCTCTACTATTGATTACTTGAACTCTACTCTACTGTATACTTTTGTAAATACATGGCAAGAACTTTTCATATCTCTTGTCATATATTTACAAAATATATTCTGTAACTTTACATATGTAAAGAAATAGTAAATATTTATTCAGTTATGTATATATGTCTTGATTATATAAAATATATAAACCAGGCAAAAATTGGGAACCTTATTTTGCACGTTGACCCATATATTTTGCTTCAGTTTTTTTTTTTTGTTAATGTTTTTAACATATAAACCCTGCTGCCAGCATTTAAAAGAGAGCAAAAGTAGATACTTTACAAAATTTTTGTTTCATTTTCACAAAGTTCCATAGCAAAACTTTCACTCACCAGGATAGTAGAAGGCCATCATGCCGTATTTGTGTATCCTTATGCTGCTTTTGAGAGCAAAGAGTGCATTTTGTATGTTTCACTTTCAGTGTGTTCCTTGAAAATATAAAAATTCCTTCATATTATTTAAATAAAAAAACAGGCGCTCTAAATGGCACGTTTGCCTTATTTACAAACAGAGATGAGCATACATTTATATGTTTGTATGTATTTGACCTAATTCCGCTAACAGCTGTTGTTGTTGTTGCTACTGCTGCTCATATTACTTAAGTGTGAACGCAATTTTTTTATTTATGGTCTTATTTTGGAGTTTTTTCTTACCTTGTAGGTATGTATATGCAGTTCATTTTTGCGGAAATTTATTGTTTAGTCAGCTAGAGTTCGAAAATAATTTTTAGTTATTTTTAGCAATATGATGGTTATTAAAAAAAAAAAAAAACAAAAAAGCTTCCCAGCTCACAGGCATACATATCCTTGCGGCCTTAATGTTTACTTGATTGTTGTGCCTGAGAAAGACTTTTTGTTGTTTGTTGTTGTTGTAATGTTTTTTCAATATTTTGTTTACGTTTCATTTTCGCAACCAGCGCAACCAACAATGCCATGTAGGGTGCTTAAGGTTATACTATGCGTGTGATTGTCAGCATGTTTGTACGATTGTTTGGAACGCATTAAGACAAGGTCACTCACTATTCACGGGGTACAATTTCATTGGTCGCATATCAATTGTTTGCGTTTGCAAAAATGCCAATATTGCTAATATATAATATAAATGTATGTTTTTATGTATCATATTAAATCATACTATATATCATATGATATTTTTCAAAGATTTGATTTTGAGTGAACATAATTTTTATCAATTTTCGCAATTATGTGACTTTGGAAGTTGTAATTGATTGTAGAGATGTTTGTGGCATGAGATTGCTTAATAACTCGAATTGGCTGAGATAAAGGCATAACACTTGCCTCAGATTCAAATTTTCATGTTGATACATATGGCGATCCGCCACATTAACAATAGTCTACACTTGTTTCTCTTGATTTTTCTACCCTGCCTACTTATCTATAACCGCATTTTCCGAACCAAGGCAGACTTGACTGAATAGTTTTGACACCTGATATTGCGGCGACAGTAAAATTCAACACGAATATACTAAAAACGTTTCTTTTATTTTAATTCCAAATAAAATGTTGGTTTTAATATCTAAAAGAACAATTTATGTGTATGATAAAATTAATTAATTTAAAATAAGGCTTACTTATTCGTGCTTCCTGGCAAAACTTAAGCATATCAAAAGCCGGAAGCAGACATTATACAAACAAAAAATAGAAATGTATTACATCCCTTCAATCAAAGCTTTAAGGTGATGCCAAAGTTATTAAAGATAATTCAATCAAATTGATAGGTATAAAAAAAGTACAAAATTCAAATTATGGTATCTCATCCACAACATTCCGCCCCCCGTGAACCGATGGAGCATCAGCAATTTGAGGTTCACCAGAAACGTCTAAAACAGCAAGCTTTGATGCAGGTCTGCGTAGATTTCCTTTCGTTGTTTTGATTAACGCTGATCTTACTTGTCCATCTGGAGCTGGAAAAACTTCCAATACAATTCCGCGCTTCCATTCGCCTCGGCTTTCATTATCGTCACAAATTATGACAACGTCTCCACTTTGAATCGGCTTTACTCTCTGATGCCACTTAGTACGGCGAGTTAGCGTTGGTAAATACTCTAAAGTCCATCTGCGCCAAAACGTCTGCTTAAGTTGTTGCAAAATGCGCCACTGCTTTTTTAAACACACATTTTCTGACACAGTCGAAGTTTGTACATAGTTTGGACATCCAAGTATGAAGTGATTCGGCGTAAGCGGTTCAGCGTCGATACTCTCAATTGGCAAATGCGTAAGCGGGCGCGAATTAACCAAATTTTCGGCCTCAATAAGCAAACTTATCATTGTCTCAATTTGAGGAGCAGTCTCTTTTATTGTGAATTTTAATACTCTCTTCACGCTACGCACCATACGCTCCCAAATACCACCAGCTGAAGGGTTAGCAGGTGTATTAAAAACCCATTCAATGCCACGACGAATACATTCTCTCTCCATGTTCTCTTCAATTTGCAACCACTCCACCTTGCTTGCTCCTACAAAGTTTGTGCCTCTGTCACTGCGTATTCGAATAGGAAGACCTCTGCGATTTACAAAATTCCGCAAGCAAAGAATAACTGCATCAGTTGATAAATCCCGTGCTAGCTCTAAGTGTATCGCTCTTATAGAGAGACAAGTAAATAAAGCTACCCATCTTTTCTCTCTGCGACGTCCTATGGAAACCATGATTGGCCCGAAATAGTCAAGGCCGGTGAAGGAAAACGGCCGAACATAGGGCGTAAGGCGATCAGCTGGTATTTGACCCATCAATGGTGTTTTTGGAGTAGCAGATAAGTTTTTACAAATCTGGCATTCGTTTTTGATTGACTGCAAAAGACGACGAATGCTCGGTATCCAGTACTTGCTACGAACTGCACTTATAATTGCATCTTGATTTTGATGATACATGATCTCATGATAGTGTCTTGCTATTAAACGCGTCATTGCATGGCATTTAGGCATAATAATGGGCCGCCTGGTGGACATCGGAAGACATTCGGCATAATCGATGCGTCCACCAAGCCGTATCAATCCATCATCATCAATAAAAGGAGTTAAATTTAACAAGGAACTCCCTTTCGAAAGATTCAACCCATTCTGCAAAGCATTAGATTCTTCTGTATATATTGCCTGCTGGACTAATCGAATAAGCATAATTTCTGTATTTTTTATTTCGCGTGCAGACAATGCCAAAGGTAATTTCAAAGCTTTATGTTTATTTACAGGAAATGACCGGAACTTCATAATTGCAAATCTTACCCACGTCATTATTTTAAGAAATTTGTAGTAATTAGAAAATTTTGTAAAAGGTATTACCTCTTCATCGTTTTGTAATGAATACAATTGTTTCGTGCGCTGTTCTTCTTTGTTTACGTTTTCAAAAATATCTTGTGGTAGTTTAGGCCAATTCTCTTCGGAGTTTTTCAAAAACGTTGGTCCATTAATCCATCTACATTTTGAAGAAAATATTAACTTTTCTTGCGGCCTCGTTGCATCGTCTGCTGGGTTAAGTGATCCTGGAACCCATCTCCACTGTGCTACTTCAGATGATTGAAGAATCTCGGATATTCGATTACAGACAAATTGCTTATAACGACGTGCTTCCGACCGGATCCATTGAATTACCGTCTTAGCATCAGACCAGAATACAGTTTTATTTGGCTTTACCTCATGGCTACTTATGATAATGTTCTTTAAACGCGTCCCAAGGACAGCTGCTTGCAACTCCAAACGTGGTATTGATAATGGTTTTAGAGGACTACAGCGAGATTTGCCAGCAACAAAAGCAACACTAACTTCATTTTGGTAACAAATGCGCCAGTAAGCCACAGCAGCAAACGCAAGCTCACTCGCATCCACAAAAATGTGTAATTGTACATCCGTCAATAAATCCTTAAATTTTAAATAATAGCATCTGGGAACAATAAACTCTTTCAAACTACTTAGTGCCTTATACCATTGATACCACTTTTCATAAATTTCATCCGGAATGAAGTCGTGCCACCCTGTATTTAGATGCCATAATCTTTGCAGCAGAATTTTTGGGATCAAGGTTATATGCGCTAAAAACCCAAGAGGATCAAAGATTGACATCGTTAATCCAAGAAGTTCTGCTTTCGTTGGTCGTCGATGCCCTTCCAAAACCGGCACCGGTATTCTGGCAAATGTGAGATTAAAATAAAATGTATCGTTTTTTGCGTCCCAGTACATTCCGAGAACTTTGTCATATTTGAATTCATCAACGCTCATATTTCTTGACAGCTCTATGGGCGCTAAGTTTCCGCTAATAGCTTGCAATAATTCATCTGAGTTTGAAACAAAACCTCGCAGCTCAAATCCGGCTAATTCATGAATGTCGATAACTTTCTTCGTGACTCGTATGCTTTCTTCTACCTCATCAAAACTATCTACGTAGTCATCAACATAATGACGATTAACGATTGCATCAACTGCCCTTGGATAATCACTTGCAAACCTAGACGCATTCAAGTTTTTTACAAATTGTGCCGAACATGGCGAGCACACTGAGCCAAAAATCATTGCATTCATAGAATAAACATCAGCAGGTTTTGATTGATTCCCTTCTCGCCAAAGAAATCGTTGCGAATTTTGGTCTCTGCTACATATATTGATGCGATGAAACATTTCTTTAATGTCTCCACATATGCCAATCTTACCTTCTCTAAACTTAAACAAAATTGATATTAAAGCTTTAGGATGATAAACGTCCGGACCTTTCATAAGCGCTGAGTTCAAAGAAACTTCATTAATCTTCGCCGCTGCGTCAAAGACCAATCTTGGCTTATTGCCTTTATTTAAGTTGTAAACCGCAAAATGCGGCAAATACCATGTACGCTCATTACAAATCTCCCTTTCGGCATTAGTCATTTTTCTTGCATACCCTTTTGCAACATATTCTGTAATTTTCTCTTTATACCACCTAGCATAACCAACATCGCGCAGCATTTTTTTTTCAACAAGTTCAAGCCTCTTCAGTGCCATACTATAACTTTCTGGAAAACTCACACAATCGTCTTTCCAGAGAAGCCCAGTTTCATACCTTTTGCCTATTAACTTTGTCGTGTCTATCAAAATTTGTTGTGCCCTTGCATCGCACTCTGATTGTATGCAAGGCGACTGCTTTGGTTCAAACCCCTCTAATGCAAAGTAATCAGAAACTTGTCTTTGCAAATCGATCATAAAATCACTGTCAAGATTAACATGACAAACAGTTGCACAATCAAAACAATTTTCATTTGAGCCAAACAATGTAAAACCTAACTTTGTTTCATGAACCGTGAAGCTATCATCAAAATTAATTACATTCAAAGCGCGAACCAAATTTGTGTGCGGCACACCAATTAACATTTGTGGGACTGCATCAGTGTAGTCGTCTAAATCTATTTTGCACAGTTCTTTATATTGTGTTCTAAATTCTTTTAAGTTAAGTGTTTGTGGAGGAAGAATAAGTTTTTTCGTTGTACGCACGCCTTTCATGCTGAATGAACTTGCTCCATTCTGAGTACCAGCTATTTCGACGCATACATTTTTTGACATCTCAGAAGTCGTTTGGTTGTCAATCCATTTTAAATGCAACAAACTAGCAGCTCCTTTGAGTCCTAGCTGTGTAGCTATCTTTTCTTCCAGCAATGTGACTTTTGCGCCGTCGTCTATAAAGGCCATTATATTTAAGATTCCATTGGGTCCTTGTAATTTAACCGGCACGAACTTGAGCAATGTTTTTTGTCTAAACAGGTTGTTTTTATTGTTTCTTTCTATTTTGACATTCTCTTGAATGCTGTCACTTGTTGCTGAAACAGTTTGGAAGGCACTGACAGTATTAACAGCTGCTTCCCCTAACGCAGAGTTGCAAGTTTTGGCACTTTGTACATTAGAATTATGTAGGAGCTTATTATGGTATTTTTTGCATGATGAAAGTCCGCATTCACGACGACGTGAACAATTTTGTACTCCGTGGCCAGTAGACAAGCAGCAAAAACACAGTCGATTCTTCTTCACAATTTCCCAGCGCTCTTCATAATCTGCTTCTTTAAATTTTTTACATTGATACAATTTATGCTCATTGCTACAAAAACTACATTTAGGCTTATCTTCGCTAATAGTTAACACTGGCCTCGTATTTTTACTGAATTTTGCTGACATTTGTTCACAGCTGACATTTGGCTTATAAGAAGAATTTTCAGCTGCTATAATAACAAACATTGATACTTGCTGGAGCCAAGTGCTAAACTCACGTATTGAAGGATATGGCTTATTTATAGCAAAGGTGTGACGTGCCCATTCTTCTCTTTTGCTTAGAGGTAACTTACTTACCAGTTCGTCGAGGAGCGTTGGATTCGATAGGTGAGGAGTTGCACCTGCATTTTCCAGAAAAGCCGCCAGATTTGTTACCATTGAGCTGAGATTAACTATTTCGTTTATTTTTCCACTGGTGATGATAGGAAATGCTCGAGCTTTTGCCAGCTGGCTTCGAATAAGTAGTTCGGGTCGTCCGTAATAAAACTCAAGAGTGGACAAAACTGCGTTAACACTTGAAGGGTGAATCAGCAAAGATTCAACTCTAGAGCGGGCATTTCCTTTCAGAGATTTCTGCAAACGAATTAAATTCTCAAAATTTGTGTATGAATACATAGCTGTGGTCTCTTTAAATGCGACGGAGAACATTGGCCATTCTTCCGGTGATCCGGAAAACTCAGGAAGATCATGTAGCTTACGTACATTAGGCTGGTTATACGACGGCGTCCATACTTGTGATAGATGGGTTTGCAAAGGCGATAATTGGGGTGCAGCGGTAGAGGTTGTGCCTGCTACAAAGTTCACGTCAGCAGAGGTGGCATGAGGCGGAAACATTGTGTTGAAACTTCCAAAATTTCGGTTATGTGTGGCAGATGCGACGGTGGCTGGGACAAAGCCAGCATTAGGTGGATGGCAAAAATTAGCGCCAGCATGACATGCGCTGGCAGAAAAACTTGAAGAAGTGTTAGCGTAGGTTCTATGTGCGTCGGCAGAGGTGACGGTGGCAAAGTTTGTAGGAAAGTTAGCGTAGGCTTGATGTACGTCGACAGAGGTGGCGTTGGCAAAGGCTGTATGAACGTTAGCGTTAGATTGATGTGCGTCGGCAGAGTTGACGCTGCAAGTAGGCATGTAGCAATAACGAAAATTACCTGAATTTACAAGAGGCATTGCAGAGGCTGAGCAAGAGTTGGCATAAGTCGTGTTTGCAAGCGTAGAAGCACCAGATGCTGTGACATTGGTACGACCCGTGTCGGCAGAAGTGACGGCGGTCAAAATAACGTCAGACGGCGAGGCTCCTGATGTCGATGCAAGTGTTTGCTTCAGACTTAACCTCTCTTTTTCTGAGGCTGCCAGAGACATTTGCAACTTCTGTATTTGCTTCTGAAGTTCAGACACTGCATCTTGAGACACAATTGTGTGATCCAGTTCATTCTCGCTGGCTGAACTTTGTTCGTCATTGGAATTCGACATATTTGCTGAATCTGAAGAAGTTTTACTGACTTTGTTCCTTAGATTATAATGTGGCATTCGTGCGTTCAAAATGGCGGAGAAACACGATGCTCATGAATAAATATTAAAATAATATTGCGGCGACAGTAAAATTCAACACGAATATACTAAAAACGTTTCTTTTATTTTAATTCCAAATAAAATGTTGGTTTTAATATCTAAAAGAACAATTTATGTGTATGATAAAATTAATTAATTTAAAATAAGGCTTACTTATTCGTGCTTCCTGGCAAAACTTAAGCATATCAAAAGCCGGAAGCAGACATTATACAAACAAAAAATAGAAATGTATTACATCCCTTCAATCAAAGCTTTAAGGTGATGCCAAAGTTATTAAAGATAATTCAATCAAATTGATAGGTATAAAAAAAGTACAAAATTCAAATTATGGTATCTCATCCACAACACCTGAAATATTTGGTTTAAAGCTAAAAAAAAAAAAAATTCTTAAATATAGTAATAATTAAAAAATAGTTAATTTCTCATTACAAGCAAATGTTAAATAGTGCTAAATGCATGAATCGCCCCGATCCTGATAATCGAATTTTTTAACTTTTTGGAAAAAAGCCAAAATTTTACCTCAAAATTAGCCTCAAATAGCTTAACATACTCAACAAAAAATAACTCTTCATAACATCCCAATAAACATTATTATATGCGCTCATATATATGACTCTACAAAGAGGGTATTTTCTGACGATTTTATGAGTGCTCATAGTTATGAGTCCAAAAAGGCTCTTACTAGCATACATAATTATGACTCAGAAAAGACTCTTATTTTTAACCTAGTTTTAGGTGCTCATGAACATGACTCCGAAAAAGTTATAGTTTCGAAGAATTAAGGATGCACATTAGAGTAACTTTTTTAATAAACAAAGCTTTTTATACAATTTTTGTGAAACAGGTTTTATTTCCAAAATTCCCAAATTCGTCTGAAAACACTCATTATTATAAAATTTAAAGCACATATATTTTGGACTCTTATAAGAGTCATATTTTGTACACCTTGATATTTTGCACATTTGATCTATGTGCTTTTATGAGTCGTTCCTTCAGATGAATTTTTAATGAGTAGTTATTATAAATCTATAAAGAGTCTATATCGTGACTCTTAAAATAATGATTTATACGAGTTCTCAAAGAGTTTTTATTATAATTCTTTAATATTATACCTTCAAATTCAATATAAGTCTTAAAATTGTATTTTTATGAGTCCAAAAAGAGACATAAAATACTAATATTTTTATGAAACATACTTTGTAGCCCGCAACTCGCCAAAATATACTCATAAAAGAGTCTCTTTTGAAAACATTATGGCAATAAAACCTCATTTATATGAGTCTTAAAAATGCCTTTTAAGAGTCATAATATTTGCTGGTATCTTACTATAGGTATATGCACATAACACTTATGTCAAACGCATATGTTAAAAAGTTTTCTCATCTTGATTTTCGTCTTAATTTCAATGATTAAATTCAACTTGAATTCAAAGTTGCGTATACGTCATGTTGCACAAACGGAAGGGTGCTCACTTACGGCACAAAACGACACGAAAAAATATTGAAACACTGGTTTTCATGTAAGTATGCTCATTGATGTTGCCGTTTCGTTGCCTTTTAATAAGCATGCATTTAAGTTCCTTTTTGTTTCGTGTCGTAAGTGAGCATCAGTCTTTAAGTGAAATAATTTTATACTTTTTTACAATTAAAGCCTTCTAAAATTCAAACGTTATAATAGTATTTTAATATTTTATGCAAGTAATAAAAATTGATAATGATATTGAAAATATTGTTAAAATATTGATGTTGGAAAAGTTCTTGTTTGTATACCCTTCATTTAACTTAAGTTACGGCACATGACTGATTGATCTCTTGGACAACTATTCAGATTTACTTGCTTCCATGCTGAAAAAAATTAAAAAAAAATGTATTTATTTAAAAATATGTATATTACTTAAAGATTATATGAAAAAAAAAAACACTTACATTCACTTGTATGCCTGCAATTGCGCAGAATACGCTTGCAATCATTGCCGAAAATGCAACGAATAATTAAATTACCCCGACGTAGCTCACCACAAACAGGTCTAAGTATTTCGGAGCAGTTGGGGCAAGCTTGTGAAGCAACCTCGCTAAGGAACAGGCATGACAACAAAAAAAGCACAGAAAACTTGCTGGGACTGTTCATTTCGAAAACTTAACTTTTGTCTTATTTTTTAAGGTTTTAAAAAAAAATACAATAAAACTTTTTAAATATTTAAAGACGCAAACGTACAAGTAAAGTTGTGCCTGTATCAAGCTTGCACTAAAGCATTTTTTAAGCGTTGTTCAGGCTATATAGCAGCGTAATCAGCTTTAAGAACCCTGTTTGCTACAACAAAACATTTTTAAATAGGTATTATATATATTATATTTTTTATGTATGTATATTTAAAGCATTGTTTTTGTATAGTTTAAATTTTGCTTTGTATTGTAATGTTTTAAAAAAATACCCACAGTTTTTCAGCGATACAATATTAATTTATTGTAAGATAAACGGTATCAATATATCAAAGACAACACAGCTTGAAATACAACAGATGAAACAATATTTATGGAATTCAATTTTAAGATTTTTAAACAATTAATTGTTTATGTGACAATCAGCCCAATCATGAAACATTTTCTCCCGTGAGTTGTAAGTGGGAGTTTCCGTTATTAAGATAAAGTTAAAATACTTTTTGAAAATTTTTAATGCAATTTTGTTCATCAACCGCCAATATTCATGAGTGTAAAATAAAAAAATGAGATATTTTTATCTACTATCCTAAGACCGGAAACTCCCATTTACAAATACCGGGAGAAAATGTTTCATGATTGGGCTGAATAAAAATATGAAGGTTTAAACTTAAGTAAAAATGAGAAATTATTTTAATTTAAAACACTTGTTTTAACACTTACAGTTTGTGTTCTTTTCAGTCAAATAAACAATAGTTTTGGGAACGAATATGTTTTTTTAATGTAAGAAAATTATTTAAAATTTTTGTATAAACCTGATATATAACCCTACGGGCCTGTTTCATATGAGTGCGTAATTCTCTGTTAGGGTCAAATTTGATACTATTATAGAATAACTAAAGAAAGTCATATTGAAACTCAAATTAAAAATCAAATCTTTATTATTATTATTCACTTATGCATTCTGAATACAAATAAAACTTTTGGAAATGATTCGGTCATAACGCTTTGCGATAGGAGTAACATAAGTTACCATACTTATTTGCCTCGTTTCTTCGACTGTAGTTGATTGTCTACGTCAAAATGACGCCTGTGGCTGGTTGAAGGCATTTTTTTTTTTCAATATATTTACTCTTCAATATATTCGCCAATTATATGCCAAATGGCGGATAGTATCATATTTGATATAGTATCATATTTGATACTAATTAAGGATTTGTAATTTTTTTGTTTCGGAGAGAAATTTAAAAAAAAAAAATATTCATTTTTATTTTCGAGTGCATTTGCCACAAAGCTAGAACACCAAATTTTATTTTTGAAATTCGTTGAACTGTCAACGAAAAAACGGAAAAACCCAAAAAAAGAGTATCAAAAATGATACTATTGGGAAGTAGGGTTAAAAAATTTAATGTTACTCATACGCCATGAAGTGTGGTAATGCACCCATGTTGCTGATAAAATTTAAGATTTGACATAACAATAGGTTCTAAAAGAATATTATAGTATATGTGTTTAAGAAGAATCCTGCTATTGGGAAGAAATATATGTATTTGGAAGTGACAGTATTATAAATAACACTAGTGTCAAGTAAACTAAGTTATACTAAATATAAGTTATAAATTATTTAAATTTTTGTGCATTTTAGCCTGAAGTAGATTCTTATTATAATTAAATTTGGATTTAGCACTGGGGTTCGTTATTAAATTTTAGTTTTTGAGAATAAGAGCTAGAAAAGATGTATTTCAGCTCCTTATTTTAATATGAAAACCAAAAGTAATGTGAGTTACCAATTATTTGTAACGCAGTAAGCAGCATTTTTGCAACATTATTTTAAACACTTTTATTTAATATTGCTGATTTGAATAGAGGTCGATAACCTCTTCTTGCAAAAATATCTTGTAGATGACATAATTGCACATCTGCAGCCTGATTTAATGACAACTTAATCGTTAAAATCTATTTCCACGCTTACCATTACGTAAAAATTCTCTCTAAAAAATTTTTCATGCATTTATATTAATTTCCAATATAAAGATTTTAATACAATTTTATATGCTTCATAATTGATATTGAGATGATCTTTCAAACAAACCCAAATAGTTGCTTGGCAGCGGATAAAACTTTGTGTTTGAAATTTTTATAGTTTTTAACAACTGCTGTAGTCATGAAAATGTTCGAAATAATATCATATCTGATATATTTTTACGAAATCATTTACGAAATTAGAGCAATAAAGTGCTTTTGTGAAGAATTTTTTAAGAATTTAACAATTGCTGTAGTCATGAAAATGCTCGAAATAATATCATATCTGATATATTTTTACGAAATCATTTACGAAATCAGAGCAATAAAGTGCTTTTGTGAAGAATTTTTTGCCAACTTACATAAAAATGCAAACAAGCATAGCTTTGTCGTATTTCATTTAAACTATGAAGCATAAATATGCAATCATGCTTAAAAATAAAAATAAATTTTTAACGACTGACATGTAAAAATCAAATAGTTTTGGATCAAAATAACAATTGTTTCAAATTTTCCTTGACTCAAGAGAATCAAAACAATGAATTTGCTAAACAAGATCATTAAAAACATTTCTAAAGAAGTAAACAAAATATTTTTAGACAAACTTTGCTTGCTTCAGAAAATCACAAGAATCAACTAGAATCAACTTTATATAAAAGTTGCGTATACGTCATGTTGCACAGACTTAAAGCTTATTAAAATCAGAATAGTTTCACAGTTTTAACATTACTTTCAAACTTTATTTAAGTTAATTTGTAAATAATATTGAACATTTTGCTGCTTGATTCTGCTGTCATTACCATAAGCGAAAAGTCTGTCGTTCATTTAACAGCCTATCTACTTAGTATTCTGTGGCATTCATCTGTTTGCTTTCTTGGACAAGCACCTGGATTTATTCGTTCCCATTCTGTTAAAGAAAGAAATTACAAAAATATTACTTATTTATGTTTTTTTTTTTAAATAACAAACACTTACTTTCCCTCGGATGACTGCAGCGACGCTACTTAAAAATGCATGGGTTTGCGGAAGCGGCATCGAATATTTCGATTACCCTGCCGCAGCTCACCCCAAAATGGAATTACTTGTCCAGGACAAGATGTGGGGCAAGCTTGCGAAACAACTTCGCTTAAGAACAGGCATAAAAACAAAAACAGCACACTCAGAAAAAAGCTGCCATGTAAAATTAACGTTTTTTAATGTTACTTCCAATGTAAATCAGAAAATGTGGATTTTACGTTAGAAAATGTTAAGTTAACATGTATTGTGTTGAATTGATAAGAAAAATATCAAATTGATAATGTAATGTTTTACATTGCAATATCAATTCTTAATGTTAAAATAACATTTCAAATGTTTTTAGTTCATCATTTTTTACTGTAAAATTGATAGTATTTCATATCCATTTAACATTATAAATGTAGATGTCAACAACAAGCAGATGTAATGTTTATTTAAGAGCTGAGCCGTTAAAACATACAGGTGACCGTGGCACACAGGTTAAAAGTGTGGCTTTGGATGCCCGGAGCCCTGGTTCGAATCCCACTCGTGGCAAATTATTTTTCAATACATTTTTTTTTATCTGCATTAATTTACTGATACTTTTTGATATTTTAAGTGTTAAAATAACATTATTATGTGACAGTTATACATTTTTAAATGTAGGTTTCGTAATGTAAAAAGTACATTAGGATAATATCAATTTTAACATTTTTTAATGTCGGACGACTTTTGTCAACTAAAAATGTTAATTTTACGGTTGTTTAATGTACTTTTTTTTCTGAGTGCACCCAAAAACTACTCGAACTTTTCATTTTAAATGAATTTTTTAACTGATTTTTGGAATTTTTAAAGATTAAGAAGTTGTGTAGTAAAGCTTGAAGATATAAATTAAGGTCTTGTCTAGCTTTAACTGATGCACTTTTAGAGCAATGTTCAGCTGCATGCTCTAAGCTTGAAAAGTGCTGCTTTCCTTAAACAAAACATCTTTCTATTAATAAATATTTTGTATTGTTCTTTTTTAACATTGTTTTGTATGTTTTACAAATATACATTGTTTAGCAAAGTTATAAAAATAATGTCAACAGCTGTTGTGCTAGAAAATCTTTACTTATTGTACGTTAAACTACTGCTGCAATGAAGATAAAACAACCTAAAACACATCTGAAAATTGTCAATTAGTACACTCAGAAAAAAAAGTACATTAAACAACCGTAAAATTAACATTTTTAGTTGACAAAAGTCGTCCGACATTAAAAAATGTTAGAATTGATATTATCCTAATGTACTTTTTACATTACGAAACCTACATTTAAAAATGTATAACTGTCACATAATAATGTTATTTTAACACTTAAAATATCAAAAAGTATCAGTAAATTAATGCAGATAAAAAAAAATGTATTGAAAAATAATTTGCCACGAGTGGGATTCGAACCAGGGCTCCGGACATCCAAAGCCACACTCTTAACCTGTGTGCCACGGTCACCTGTATGTTTAAACGGCTCAGCTCTTAAATAAACATTACATCTGCTTGTTGTTGACATCTACATTTATAATGTTAAATGGATATGAAATACTATCAATTTTACAGTAAAAAATGATGAACTAAAAACATTTTAAATGTTATTTTAACATTAAGAATTGATATTGCAACGTAAAACATTACATTATCAATTTGATATTTTTCTTATCAATTCAACACAATACATGTTAACTTAACATTTTCTTACGTAAAATCCACATTTTCTGATTTACATTGGAAATAACATTAAAAAACGTTAATTTTACATGGCAACTTTTTTCTGAGTGTACTTGTCATTTATTTTATTATAATATTTAATATTTTTGTTATATATATATATTATTTATAGACAATTTTAAATGAACACTAGTCAATTTAAATTGATTTACAATAAAGTTTACAAGTTAAGCAACTCCACAATAGTTCTGTGGCCAAATTATTTTATTGTTCTATAAAACTTACATTGTTGCAATTCTGAAATCAATATGAAAAAACAAAAATGTGTGCAAAAATTAATCATACAAATTGTAGACTATGTGTATCATCCAAGAACATGCACTTTGAATTGTATGAAAAGCATACAAATTGCAGACTCTGTCTTGTACTACTTAATTTTTGTTGAGAAAAACAAAAATGTTTGCCAACTCATGTGTCACACTCACGAACATGCTTTTTAATAAAACTTTTTTTTAAACTTTTATGAACAAGGCTATCGTATGGCACACGACTTTTTGGATATATCAGCTGCATACAAAACTTTTTGAATGCTTTTTATTCAAGAGTATTGTTTTACGTATTAAATGTTACTCATACGCTATGTAGTTCGGAATTTGTATTATCAGAGTCTGGAAGTATTAAAAGCTCAAAAAAGTTTATCAAGCTAAAAATTAAGCCCCCATTTAAATATATTTTTGTTATAGTTTTGCTAAGATAAGGCAGTTATTAAATGTGTATTCAAACATAAGATTGAACCTAGATATATAAAAAATTAGTTAACGAAAAACTAAAAAGTGTCTAATTAAAAAATTAAATAAACTCGAACTTTTAGCGACATGTCAATTGCACGCAAGAAGCTTGAAAACTTCCCAAACAGCCTTACAGCCATGTAAGTTTCAGACTTTATGTGCCTTAACAAAATTCTAATAAATCTTATTTGATTGGTTGCTGCTCAGTGAAATCAAAGTGTTATTTTGTTCGACATCAAAAGTTTAAAAGGGATAATTTTTATGAAAATAATTTGTTAATAAAAAAATAAAACAATTTTTCCATTTCAATTTTAAACACGAAAAACAATGTTTACAAAAATAAGTTAACGCATTATTTTTTTATTCGTTTACAAACATATAATTTTAATGAGTAATTATATTTTTAAAAGAACTGAAATGATACTGAGCTAATCTTTTCAGTAAGTTCAATACTGTACAACTGCTTCATATGATCTATGATGCTTGGCATTATATAGAAATGTGTGTTTGAAACTTATATACTTTTCAACAACTTTTGCAAAGATCGCAATAGTATCATTTATGATATATTTTTGAAATCACTTATGAAATCAAAGCAGTAAAAAACTTTTACGAACAATTTTTTATCAACTTAAATTTAGATACAATCAAGCATAGACTAGTCGTATTTCGTTTTTATTGTTAAACATAAATATTCAGCCTTTATTTAGTATAAAAATGAATTTTTTACGAATGTCATTTAAAAACCCAATTATTATAAATATAATTTACAGTTGCATAAATAATATTTTCTATGACTCAACGGGTCGAAAAAATAAATTTGTAAAACAAAATCATCAAGATCCATCCTTCTTTAAGACTTATTAAGTGGCTTTGAAAAAAATTTACTTCTATTCAAACTTTATTTGCTTCTTAAAACCACTAACTAGCACTGCTACAAACCACTTTCCAATTGACTTTATATTAATATTGCGTATACGTCATGTTGCACTAATTAAAAACAAATTAATTTTGCATTTTTAACATTGCTTTTGAACTTTATTTTGCTATTGAAATATTTCCAATAAATTGTTTAAAAATTTGTAAATAATATTGAAAATTTTGCTGCTTGATTTTGCTGTCGCTGTCATGGAAGTAAAGTTAGCCATTCATTTCACAGCCTAGCTTGTTAATCTGCGGCATTCGGCTGTTTGCGTTCTTGGACAACTATTCCGATTTACTGTTCGCCATGCTGGAAAAGAAAGAAATTTTTAAAAATATTATTTTTTTTTATTTCATATTAAATCATATAACAAACACTTACATTCTCTCCTATGCCTGCATTGACGCAAGTGTAACTTGCAAGCATTGCCAAAGAGGCATTTAATTACTCGACGACCCTGCCGTAGCTCACCACAAACGGGATTATATACTGAGGTACAAAAGGTGGGACAGCCTTGCGAAGTAACCTCGCTTAAGAACAAGCATGATAACAAAAATAGCACCGAAAAAATGCTCAAACTGTTCATTGTGAATGAATTTATTTTTGAATTAAAAAAAAAAAACAAAACTGTGTTAAATTTGTGTGCTGCTTGAAGATTTATATCAATCACGGTTTATATGCCTGATAAATGTCTGTCTTGACTGATACACTTTTAAAGTGATTTTCAGCTTTTATAGCTGCGTGATTTCTTTAGCTTTAAGAATAGTAATTTTCTTAAACAAAACATCCTTTAATATTATATGTTTTGAATTGTTTATTTTAAACATTGTTTTATATAGTTTGAATATGACTTTGTATAGCAAAGTTTTTACAAAAATGTCAACAGCTGTTGTTCGAGAAACTCATTGTTTATTACAATTATTAAAATTGTGCCACTGTTAACAAAACAATCTCAGACACGAGTATTAAAATAGCAGTTATTGATTGTATGTTAAGATATTAAAGAAAAAAATGTTAATAATTTGTTATGCATTATTTGTTGACAAATAAAAGATTAATAAAGCTTTGTGAAATTTTAATGGAAATGAGAATTTAACAATAGTCTGATTCTACACTTATGAGTAAAGGAAACATGAAAAATTAAATGCATGTTCTTGGAATAATTTTTAGCTTTTATATTAAATTGGAATCTACTTTTATTCTCTTACTTTAAAATTATTTTTACTTCAATGATTTTTTTGGGTGTTTTTGATTAAATTAAAAAATTCTCAAATATTTTTATTTTATATATAAATTATTGAAAACAGCCATCATTTGATAAACCTTAAGCAAATTAGATATTTAAGTATATGTATTACATATTGCTTATTGCCAATTATTGCAGATTAATTAAACTTTAGCTGAAACGAGAAATTTACAATAAAAACTTTAAATTCTTCTTTCATTTTATTTTAATACTAGGCACAATAGTTTTGTTGCCGAACTATTATATTAAGGTTTTTCACAACTTGAAATACACAGTTGAATCGTTGTATTCGAATTCAAGTCATATTCACATTGTTTTTGTTTTCTATTTGAAAAAAAAGGCAAACGTTATTTGAGATCCTACGTTTGTTTTATCTTTCAAATAGAAAACAAAAACAATGTGAATACGACGAAAATAAGTATACAACGATACAACTGCTTATTTTAAGTTGTGAAAAACCTAATTATTGTAAAAAGTTTTACACAGTTGCTTAGAATCAATATGTCAGATTGAAAGTGTACGAAAAATCAAGCTTACACTTGGCTAGAAAGTGAAAAAAGTTAGAAAATTTCTTAATTAATCTTCCGTTTTGGAGCATACCAATGGCGACCAAAATCATGCGATTTGAGCCCACTAGACTATTTTTTTCTGTTTTTTTTTTTTTTTGTTGTAGCACTTGAAGTTTCTCATGTACAGGGACGAGCCGGCCGAAATTGCAGCCTTGGAAGAAAACCTTGTAACTGATACCAGCCGAAATGCTGGAAAAAATGTGCCAAAATTGAAATGGCACGCAATTAATGTATTGGTTTTAATTAATATTTTATTCACTACTACAAATCCTCTCTTATTTTTTTTTTTAATTTTCAAAAACCAAATGCTTAAAGAGCAGCCTTTATTTAGAATTAAATGTTACTCATACGCCATGAAGTACTGATATTTATTTAGCAATGCCTGAAAGTATTAGACAGCTCAAAAAAGGTTATATAACAGAAAATCAAATCACAATAAAATATTAAAATATGTTTTTGTTGTAGTTATGCATAGATAAAGCAGTTCTTAAGTGGGTGCTTAAACATTACAGTGAAGCTCAACTTGTGGAAAATGTAATGACGTGAACTTTTAAACAGCTAAATAATAACATAATAAACTAATAACAGTGCATTTGAACTTTTAGCGACACGCCATTTGTACAACCAGAATCTTAACTTATTACCAAACAACCTGTTTGGAATTTTTTGAAAAATTTTTTAATATTTTTGTCTTAAACCGTTTGACCCCGCTCCTGAACTAGCTAAAAAAAAAACAAATTGGCCATGTCAGCCCTTGAAATGACTTTGACCGAGCTTCTTATGATCAATTGTGTTGCGTGTGTTATTAAATGTTTGCACACACTTGACCGAGAACTGGACCTACATGTTTTATGCCTACTCCAAACGGCTAAAGTTCATGTTCTCAAGAAGCTTTACATGGCATTATTTACTCTCTGAGGTTTGCCATTGTCTGCAGAGACGTGGTGACCGATCAGAAAAATTTTTTATTGAAAAAAATTTTTCGCCGCGGCTGGGGATCGAACCTGGGCTCCGAGCATGGTAAGCCACACACTTAACCTGCATGCCACGGTCACCACTCGTGTATTTATAAGATCTAAATTAAGCATTTTTGAAGATTTCAGACTTCTAGAGTTGTCGTGTCACTATATATTGAATGTTGCACATATGTATGTAAGTTTTCAGTAATGCACGTTTTTTAAATTATTTTATTTTTGTATTTTTACTTCGTATTTAATGTCTAAAACTGCTTACTTCTTAAATTTATGATTTCTATATATATTTTTTTATTTTATATTTTCTGCGCAAATTGCACTTTTTGCTCAATATTTTAAACTTAACCCTGAATAATGCGTTGTAGTCATGTTGATTGCAACAAAATTTTTACTTTTTTGTTATTTTTTTATTAAAAAAAAAAAAACTGCAATTATTCAATTCGATGTCTTCTTTGATGAGCTAATTCCGTTTGTTTCAAATTAAACGGTGGTAAGAAATCAAAGTTGCTGGTAAGCAACGTTGAGGTCGAAAGGGTTAACAAAAAACCCAAGACTTGTCAACTTGGTTGATGTTCGGTGATGCCTACGTATTTTTTTTTTGTGTTTTGCCATCCATCTGGTAATTTCATGAATAATATTTAAGAAAAAAATAAATTTATGCAGCGATTTTAATGTTGAAAAAATTTAAAATATCCGTTCTATTTTTTTAATAAACAGGAAAAATTACAAGCATGCAGATTTGAATGAGAAATTATTTGTTTTTAAGACTTTAAATTGTATTGAGATGACCTTTCCAACAAGTTCATTTTTGCTTAAAATATCCTTGGTAACATATAAAACGTGAGTTTGAAATTTGTATACTTTGACAATTTTATTTAAATCTACTGGAAAATGTTCGCCTTAATATCATTAATAGATCAATAAATAAAAGCGCTTTCACGAAAAATTTTTTACCATCTAAAATTTGAAAACAATCAAGCATAGCTAAGTCGTGTTTTATTTTCATTATTAAGCATCAATATGCAGTTTTTTAATACAAATGTGAATTATTTACGAATGTCATAACATAAATATAATAATTTTTATAAAATTTACTGTTGTTTAAAATTGTCTTTGACTCAACGTATCGAAGCAATCAATTTTTAAAACGAAATCATTAAAAAAAAGCATGCTAATTTAAGGACATGGCAAAAAATTCACTTTTAGACAAACTATACTTGCTTCTTAAAACTGCATCAAACCAATTTCGACCCAACAATTGACTTGATATCAAAGTTGCTTATTCATCCTGTAACACAGACGTAACGTTTATAACAATCAAATTATTTCCACACTTTTAACATTACTTTCAAACTTTATTGTAGTACTGTGAAATATTTCATATAAATCATTTATAAATTTTGTATAATATTGAAAATTTTGTTGCTTGATTTTGTTGTCGTAATCATGGGAGAAAAGATAGTCCTTCATTTTACAGCCTAGCTTGTTAATCTGCGGCATTCAGCTGATTGCGTTCTTGGGCAAAGATTTCGATTTACTTTTGTCCATGCTGGAAAAAAAAGACATTTTTAAAAAAACATTATTTGTTATGGTTTTCATATTTAATCAAACAACAAACACTTACGTTCCCTCCTTTTTCTGCAACTTCGCAAGCGCAACTTACAAGCGTTGCCGAAGAGGCATTTAATAACTCGACCACCCTGCCGTAGTTCACCACAAACGGGATTATATGCTGCATTACAAGAAGGAGGGCAAGCTTGTGAAGCTACCTGACTAAGGATTAAGCATGACAACAAAAACAGCACTGAAAAAATGCTCAAACTGTTCATTTGGAATGAATGTCCTTATTTTTGTATGTTTAAAAAAAACTGCCTTAAAGTTGTGTATAGCTTGAAGATTTAAATCAAGAATTTATGTGCTGGATAAATATCTTGCTTGACTGATGCACTTTTAGAGCAATTTTCTGGCTTTATAGCTGCATGATTTGAGCTTGAAGAATACTGTTTTCCTTAAACAAAACATCTTTTAAAATAATATATTTTGTTTGATTGTTCATTTTAAGCATTGTTTCGTATATCTTAAACATTGTTTTGTATTGCGAAGTTTTAAAAAAAAATCAATAGCTGTTGTGCGAGAAAATCTTTATTTATTGTTAATTAAAATGGTTCAATGAAGGCAATACAACCAGAAATATGTCTTATTAATAATAATAAATTATTTTTTTTCTAAAATAATTATTCAAGTAAATTTATTACATTTTGCTTATGGCCAATAATTACAGCTTTATTAAACTTTAGCTGAAACGAGAAATTTACAATAACAAAAAAATTTTAATTCTTCTTTAATTTTATTTAAATACTAGGCACAATATTTTTGTTACCAAATTAAAGTATTGTTGTAAAATGGCTTACACAGTTGCAACCTCGGAATCAATATGACAGAACGAAAGTGTATGAAAAATCAAGCATTCAAATTGAACACTCTGTGTGCAATACAAAAGCTTGCGCTTAGTTAGAAAGTGAGAAATGTTAGAAAGTTTTTGAAAGTAAAGATTAAGTAAGAAAAACAAAAATGTTTGCCAGCATGTATGTCATACTTACAAATTTGCTAATAAAATAAAATTATTTAATTGTTTGTTTCGAAATTGTTACAAAGGTTAATTCTTTTGCTATTTGATTTTTTAATAACTTCAATTAAGGTACAATTGAGTATAGCTAAATCGTATAGAATTTTCAGCATCAAGCATAAATATTAAGCTTTTATTTAGTGCAAAAGTGCATTTTTAACGAATGTCATTTAAAAACCCAATAATTTGTATACATATTTTCCTTGACTCAAGTGAACGAAAAAAAATAAATTTGTAAAACGTAATCATTAAAAAAATGCCTCCTAATTTAAGAATTTCGCATATAATTTACTTCTATACAAACTTTACCTGCTTCTTAAAGCCACAAACGCTGTTACAAACTACATTCGCCTACTTCAATTGACTTTATATTAATGTTGCGTATACGTCATGTTGCACAAAATCCAAGCTTATTAAAAACAAATTAATTATGCATTTTTAACATTACTTTTAAACTTTATTTTGCTATTGAAGTATTCCCAATAAATTATATGAAAATTTGTAAATAATATTGAAAATTTTGCTGCTTGATTTTGCTGTCGCTGTCATGGGAGAAAAGTTAGTCATTCATTTTACAGCCTAGCTTGTTAATCTGCGGCATTCGGCTGTTTGCGTTCTTGGACAACTATTCCGATTTACTGTTCGCCATGCTGGAAAAGAAAGAATTTTTTAAAAATATTATTTTTTTTTTTATTTCATATTTAATCATATAACAAACACTTACATTCTCTCCTATGCCTGCATTGACGCAAGTGTAACTTGCAAGCATTGCCAAAGAGGCATTTAATTACTCGACGACCCTGCCGTAGCTCACCACAAACGGGATTATATACTGAGGTACAAAAGGTGGGGCAACCTTGCGAAGCAACCTCGCTTAAGAACAAGCATGATAACAAAAATAGCACCGAAAAAATGCTCAAACAGTTCATTTTGAATGGATTTTTTTTTGAATTTAAAAAAAAAATTGTGTTAAATTTCTGTACTGCTTGAAGATTTATATCAACGGTTTATATGCCTGATAAATGTCTGACTTAACTGATGCACTTTTAAAGTGATTTTCAGTTTTTATAGCTGGGTGATTTCTTAAGCTTTAAGAATGCTGTTTTGCTGAAACAAAACATCTTTTAATATTATATGTTTTGAATTGTTAATTTTAAACATTGTTTTACATAGATGAAATATAACTTTGTATAGCAAAATTTTCACAAAAATGTCAACAGCTGTTGTTCGAGACAGCCTTTGTTTATTACAATTATTAAAACTGTGCCACTGTTAACAAAACAATCTCAATTACGTGTGTTAAAATATCAGCTATTGATTGTAAATTTAGATATAAAATAAAAAAAAAGATTAATTATTTGTTATGCATTATTTATTGACAAGTAAAACATCAATCAGGCTTTGTTAAATTTAACAGGAAATGAAAATATAATAATAGGCTAATATCACACTAATCAGCAAAGGATACTTGAATTTAAAAACCCATGTTTTTGTAGTAATTTGAAGCTCTCACAGTAAAATGGATTTAGTTTCAAGCCTGAACTTAAAAAAAAAAACAAAACAAATTGGCCATTTCAGCCCTTAAAAGGACTTTGACCGAGCTTCTTATGATCAATAGTGTTGTGTGTGTTATTGAATGTTTGCACACAATTGACCGAGAACTGGACCTACATGTTTTATGCCGACTCCGAACGGCTAAAGTTCATGTTCTCAAGAAGCTTTACATGGCATTCTTTACTCTCCGAGGTTTGCCATTGTCTGCAGAGAGGTGGTGACCAGAGACCTGCAATGAGTATCAAAAAAATTAGTACACTTAAGTCATGAGCCGTAACTATTGGTGCAAATGTGTACTTATTCCAACTCAACAAAATACTTTGACTCATTCCCACTAAAACCAAAAAATACTCAAAGTTCTCTAACATGCATGTGTGTCTGCAATTAAGACTCTATTGGATGTTGGTTAATAATCTGATGTGACTCACTTATTCATGAGAGAGCAATATAAGAACTATGAGTGACTTGAGTATTATTTAGTGTTATGCCCTGCTGATGATTTTTGATGTTTTGTTTACATATTGTGAAAGAAAATGAAAGAGTTGAGTATTATTTTTTGTTATGCCTCTGGCAAAACAGTTTTTGTTTCGTTTAGCACGTGTTGCTGGACATTTACAATTAAATTTCAATGAAATAATAAAAAAGCTGAACTAAAAGTACTTAAGTCATTCCACAGCACTCGTGGTGTTTATTAGTGTTGTGAGTCATTATGGCATAGCACAATAAATCCATTCACTCAATGAGAGAACTGAGCACTGCATCGGTTCATATCAACATAAAAATTATTCTTGTTCATTCATTCGCTATGTGTACGACACACGAACGAGTATGAGTGGATATGAGTGGAAGTTTTTCTTTGACTTAAATCCACTTATACTCTTTTTTGTGTTAGTCAACCAATGACTCAAAAACAAGAATAATTGCAGTTCTCTGGTGGTGACCGATCAGAAAAATTTTTTATTGAAAAAACTTTTCGCCACGGCTGGGGATCGAACCCAGGCTCCAAGCATGCTAAGCCACACACTTAACTTGCATGCAACGGTCACCACTTCACTAAACTCCACTTTACCTAAACTTCACTCAACCGTAAAGAATTCTCAAATATTTGTGTTTTTAATTGAAATCGTTAATAACAAAAATTATATAAGCAATGTTAAAAATTATAACAAGATTGTTTAAAGCAGTTAAAGATTGGTTGCTTCGTTAACTTAGTATTAAACTGAGTATTTAAACAAAGTATTTAAACTGAGTCTTTCTGGCTTCAGATAAAAATTTAACTTTCCTAAAGTAGGAATGTGTAAGTTAGTTTTACAAAAATTTTTGGAACTTGGTTTCTCAAATTGTTTCCTTTTATTGCCCATTTTCGTAATTTGGAGTTTGTCGCAACCAACACGTTTTTTAAAATTTCATAGTTAAAAAAACGCATAGTTAAAAATAGTCAAACTACACTTTTTTAATCGTTTAAATTCGACACAGCTGTTTACTCGGAAAATGGAATTTTTAGTTGCGAACTTCATTTTTCATACAATGCAATTGCGCATTTAAAGAATGCACAAAATTTAAAGAATTTTATTTCTATTTTAGAAGGTTGAAAATCCCTTCCAGCTAAAACACAATTTTTAAAACTGTTTTGCACACTTAGGGCCAGTTTTTTAGTGCGAGTTTAACTCGAGTCAAATTAAACCGTGCTTAACTCACAAAAAAGGGAAGTTAAAGCTCTGTTTAACTAGATAGTGAGCATTCGTTTAAGTTGAATTGACTTAAATTATCATATGATGTGTTTTTTTTTTCTTAAACCGAGCTTAAACGTCCAATTTTGGTGAGTTCACTTCGGTTTAATTTGACTTGAGTTTAAACCTACACTGAAAAACTGGCCCTTACAGTCTAAACCTCGTTTAATGTTATCTGAACTGTTTAAATCGGTCTATTGATCTGGAAGGAGTTCAAGTCAACAAAAAACCTTAGCCTATTAATTATATCGATATCGTTTCCTGCGAGCATTTAAAACAACCAACTCTCCAGCTAATTTTAGAAAATTTTTCATATAAATAATACATAACCATTCTGTTTTTTGACCCTAAATATGTTCGCATAATATACAAAAATGAATTCTTAGTTCAATGTATTTTTTGACGATTGCATTACTTTAGAATGAGAAGAAAATTATTCGATGTTGAAAAGTTTGTAATTTCAATGTTAAAATCTCCCCTGTTTTTGAACATTTTTCATTAAACTATTTTTTGCTTAAAATTTTTATGATGGAACGATAAATATTTGCTTTCAAAAGTGGATATAATTAAAAAAATTAAAGGTTGCTCATACGTCATGAAGTATGTTAAGCTAACCACGCTGCTGTACATCAAGGCCTGAAAGTGTTAGAATCATTGAATAATTACAAATAGAAGGTGACACTACCGACGATGAAGCGACATTAGAGCTATGTGGCAGATATGTGCACTCCACATAATTATCCAGTTCTATAACCCAAATAAATTGTCTTCGCTTATGTGTGAAAAATTTCCCTTGGTTTTTTTTTTCACTTGTTTTGTTATTGTTATAGTCCTTTTCTGATTACCAGTTACTTTCTGCAGTATTGTTTTGTGTCTTTTGTCAATTGCTAGCTTTTTGACCACTTTGTTAACTTTTTTATTGGCGCTATGCATTGGTAGCGCGTAAGAGTTTTATTTATTTAAATAATTTGAAAGATCTTTTATTAACTTAAGTGTGTTGAAGTTTTATGATTACGTCGGGTGTGAAATTAAAAAAAAAAATGGAATTTCTAGATTTCTTATGCAAAAAGAAAGCTTTTCTTCCAAGTTGATAGAAGATGAAAAATTGTATATGTGCGCTGAACACTTTGAAAAGAAGTTCGTAAATATTAGTGGCTTTAAAGAGGGACATAACATTCACGGCAGAGAAAACAGACATTTTTTAAAAAATTCATAGCTTAGTCAAAAACAAACATTTTTCCAAAATTTTATTATTGTAGAAAATTGAACAAATTACAAGAAAAAAAATTCAAAAAAATGTGTATTTCAATTCAACATGGTTTTATAGAGCTCCAAACTGGCGGCAAAGAAAAAAAAAGGGGCCTCATGGTTGCAGCGCTGGGAGTCGCAAAAATTGTCCGATCTGAAATATATGACTTTTTTAAATTTTAACAAAATTGGTTATCGTATGACAGGAGTTTTTTTTTTAAATTTTAAAAAATTGTATAGAATATATATATTAAAGTGCCTTGAAAAAAAAAAGTTTCATTTGTACCCATCCTAAAATGAACCTTGATGTATTTTATGATGATTCCCAAAATATTTTGGCTATGCCGAAATCCGTCAGTGAGCTAAACCATTTTGCAAAAACCTCCAAAAATCATGTTTTCCGTATATATATTAACTAGTGTAATAGTTGTAAACAAATAAACTGTCTCAAATTATAGGTCTGAAAAAGTTCGTTAAATCTGCAACAAAAATTTGAAAATATTTGCAATTGGGTTAATTATAATGATGTTTTCATGCATTTTTTTTTCACAAAAATTCAAATAACTTTATTATTTCTTATACGATCGCCATTATCAAGATATCGTTGGAAAGGTATGCACGTCTGTCATATATTTTGGGCATTTTTCTTTGTTTAATAAAGTGTGGCTCTTATTTTATTTCTCCATTTGTATGCAGTTTACCTGAAAATAAAATTTTCAAAATCCAAAACACTATATTTTGTTTGTTTATTTTGTCTATATTTTGCGTTTGTTTCAATGAGAATTTTTGAAAATCATCTAAAAAAATTAAAAAAAAAATCATGAAAAACATCATTATCTTTAATCCAATTGCAAATTTATACAAATTTTTGATGCAGATTGAAAGAACTTTTTCAGGCCTACAATTTGAGACAATTTATTTATTTATTAAAAAATTCCAGTCTAAAATCAAATGAAAGACAAATAAAATTTGTAAAGCAAAACGATTCAAATTATGAAGTATTTTATATTAGTTGTATTATTTTAAGCTATTTTTTGTTGTGTTTTTTTGATAATTAGTTATCGCTAAATATTTGTAGAAACCACTACTTTAAAAGTATTGCCACAAAATCAGCAATAGATTTCACGAAATTCAAAATTAAATGATGAAACGATAATAACAAATCTAGCTTTCAAATGTTGTTATTCTATTTTAAATAAATTTTCAAAATATTTTTTAATAATGCAATCTGAAAATTTTTTATTTTTTGTTGACACATAATGAAACAAACAAGTGAAATTTATAAATAAAATATTATTTTAAATTTTTGTTCGAAACCACTAAAATCTGTACATCAGTACAGTAATTTTTTGGTTCCTTTTTTCAATTTCTTCACATTTTGTAGCAATACAAATTCAAAATTTCTTTCGAAAAACCGGAGGCTCCCGAGGAGATTTTAGGCTTAGTGTTTTTTGGGAAAAGATGATCAGAATTTTCCGTAGAACATTTTCCGCGCCTACGAGTTTTTGAAAACAAAAATTAATCCGGCCTAATAAAAAAGGCTTGAGGCTACAAAGACTCAAAATATATGCAATTAACACATTTCCCATTGGAAAACTTAAGGATAGAAAAATACCCATGAAAATAATTTTTTTCAAAACATCACTGGATCAAAATTTCTTAGACTACTAGATGTATCCTTGAAATTCTGCCATTTGACTAGAGTCACCAGACTACGAAAACCATTAATTTTCCGATGGTGGAAATATCGGCAGTGGAAAGCGGAAAATAAAGAAAATAAATCAAAGCACAACAGAAAAATTTAGTTTTTTATAAGTAGTTATATAATAAGTTTATATATAATAATAATAATATAGTATAATAGTAATATAGTTTTTATATAATAAGTAATTAACTGAATTCGAATGATTTGCGACTGGGGATCGAACTCGGGCTCCGAGCATTGCTAAGCCACACACTTAACCTGCATGCCATGGTCACCAAAAATAATTTATACAGATTTCAATTAGCAGTTTTTTCGTTGAATACGCATTGCAATTATTTTGAAAAAATTCGAAGAAAAGTTTTCACGATAGCCTAATGGGTTTAAAAATACCCAATGAATATCTCAACAACGCATTGAGGTATGGAGTTGAATGTTTGAATATATATTTTATAGTTGAAATTTAAACACGTTTGCTTTAAATTTTTTTTGTAGAGACGCAAATGCGTTAAATTTCTGTTATAAACTTTTTTTTTGTTTAAATTTAATTTATGTTTTATTCTCAGTGGTGCAATTATTGACTCCCTAAAATTTAAACATAGCTATTTTGATAAACGTTTGCTTAAATTGAAGAATGCATTCGGTAAAATTTTTTATTTCAAAAACTGCTTGTTCTGACATTACAATAGTGTGCTGACATTTACTTATTAATGTGTTAAACAGTAAATGTAATAAAGTACTTTATTTATGTTAATAAAGCGGCACCTAAAATTATACCGCGTACCCTAGGATATAACGATTGAATTAATTTTTTTATTTTGTGTATTATTTACTACTTTAATGTACATAAAAATATTATAAATACACATGAAAACGTTCATTTTGAATATGATTTTTATATATCGACATTATTTTGCTTATTAAAGAGATTATTTTACTGAAGAATTATTTTAAGCCTCAAATTAAATTCTATTAAATTTTCATTTTACACAATTTGCTTCAAACCCAAATAACACAAATAAAACGAAAACACTTGTCAGCAGAGCAGCAGCTACTGACCTTGAACAAGGAGGGAAATTATTTATCTCTATTTTGGGATCAATTTAGGATTTTATTAGCTTGTGCACAAAGTAGGTGAGAATCTTTGGTGAAATGAAAAACGATACTAGAGACATGTGAACGGCGTAGCGGCGAATGTTGGCGGTGTCCATTCTATATTATAATTATTCAATGGTTAGAATGCTAAGAACCGGTTATATAGCAGAAAATCCAGAAAAAAACCATAATTGCATAGAGTTTTGCTACAATTTTGCAGGCAGCTTATCAATAACAATATTTTTTTGCACTTTTAACATTACTCTATAACTTTATTTTATTATTGAAATATTTGATATTAAAATTTTTTCATAATAATAAAAATGTTGCTGCTTGATTTTGTGTCGTTAGCATGAAAGAAATATCAGTCATTTATTTTAAAATCTAGCTAGTTAATCTGCGGCATTCGGCGGATTGTGTTGTTGAACAAAAATTCCGATTTATTCTTCGCCATGCTGTTAAAAAAAGAAATTTTAAAAATCTTTATTTTTTAAGCGGTTTTTATTTAAAAACCAACAAACACTTACATTCTATTGGATTTCTACAGCGACGCAAGTCAAAGTAACAAAGATTGTCGAAGAGGCATTGAGTCATTTGATCATCCCGCCGCAGCTCACCACAAACGGGACGATATTCTTCGGTACAAGAGTTGTTGCAAGCTTGCGAAGTAACCTCGCTGATGAGTAGACATGATAATAAAAAAAGCACTGAGAAAATGCTCAAATTATTCATTTTGAATGGATTTTAATTTATAATGCTTAAAAAAAACTGTATTAAAGTTGCGAACAGCTTGAAATTTTATATCAAAGGCTTGTGTGCCTGGTAAATATCTTGCTTAAGTGTTGCATTTTTAAAGTGTTGTTCAGATTTTAAAGCTGCGTGGTTTCAGTTTAACGAATACTATTTTCCTTAAACAAAATATCTGTGTTCATTTTAAGCATTGTTTTATATAGCTTCAATATTGTTTTTTATATTAAATTTTTATAAAAATTCGCACAGCTGGTGTGCAACTAAATCTTTAAATCTTCTCAAACACAACTGATAAAATATAATTTATTGATTGTGTTTTAAGATGTAAAATAAAAAAAATACTGATTGTAACAGTTAGACTAAAAAGCTCGTGAGCTTTCAAAGTAAAACACATTTTTTTTTTTTTTTGTAAAATTCAATTATATTTTCAAAATAGTTGCATTGGAGGGCAATACAACGATTAAAGCAGTCATGCAATTTTTCAATACCATTTTTATAACATTTTTATAGTTTGATTTCTGTTTCGCCTCAAAATAGGCCACAGTTTTAGAGACAATTTCTTGAAATTTTTTTCCAGTGAACATTCCTTTGAGGTCTGCAAAGAAGAAAAAGTCGCGGTTGGCCGTATTCTGGAGAATAAAGTGGATGGAAAGCATTTCATTTGCTAATTCTTTCAATTTTTGCATCGTTTACATTGACTTGTGACACGGTGCATTGTCTTGACGAAACAGCATTTTTTTTTTTTTTTCCCTTCAAATGGAGCCATTTTTTCGTGATTGCATCCTTTCAACGCTGCACAAACGCTATATTATAATCATTGTTGATGGTCTAGGACTTTTCAAGGTGTTCAATGTATATTTAAACATCCCATCCCAGAATACAAATGCCATAACCTTGTCAGCCGACTGTTGCATCTTTCCTCGCTTTGCCATTTTTAATGCATATCGACGGAAAAATTCATTTTTTTTACGGTTGAGTATCTTTTAACATTACTCTGATTCCATGTACGTTCTAGCTTTTGATCGATTTTAAGCTCGCTTCGACACCCACTTTGCACACATTTTTTGCATTTTTCTACAATACTCATGCACGATAGGTCCAATACGCTCTTTTGATATCTTCAGAGTCTCAGCTATATCAATCAGTTTCATTTTACGATCATTCATAATTGTTTTGTGCACTTTTTTTCGTTCCAAAATCCATTGCGCGCATAGTTTTTGGTGCTCATTTTGCCTCGTTTAAATTTTGCAAACCATTTCTTAACGGTTAATTTTTCTGCTGCAGACTACGAATTATGTTTATCAAGCCAAGCTTTGGCTTCAACAGTATTTTTTCACAAAATTCTTTCTATTTATTATTTACACAATAACAACAATTGCTTCACTCACAATGCTATATCACACGAATCTATTGTTCGACAAAAGTCAAATTTACACGTATCGTTTGAAGTTTGGTACTAACTGCACATTATGTGAACTTGTAGCCACCTGTTATGTGCGTATCGATTAGGATGTGCTACTTTTCATCAATCAAAGATAAGTATACGAATAGTTTTCCAAAGACAAAGTTTTTTTAAAATTAATTCAAGATACAAGATATTTAAATGAAATCAATATTTTAAGATACGGTTTATTTTAAGTGACTGTCGCTGTTGTCAAAAGTTCTGGAAGAACTGTTTGCTTTTCTTTTGTTTTCCTTCGTCTTCATGTGACAAGCGTGCTATCAAGCAGTGAGAATGGAAACTATGTCAGAGAAGCTGCCATAAATTGAATTGTAGTAATGCCATCTATATGTCAGCATGCGACATATAGCGTTTTTTAGCCCAACAGTTTAATAAAAGTAGAGTACCTGACATGGTATACGTTTACAAGCATTAAAATTTTAATAAAATTTAATTTATAAAATCTTTAAAATAGTCTTGAGATGACCTTTCCAATGAGTTAAATTTTGCTGAAATGAGTACTTGGCACTATTTAAAGAATGTATGTGTTTGAAATTTCTTTAATTTTTCGTGAAACACAACAAAACTTTTTGTGTCTTCAGACAACTTTTACAAATACATTCCAATATCGATTTTAAAAAAATCTATTTTCAGATAGATTAAGCTTGCAAGATTATCGTTTATGATACATTTTCAAAATTATTCATTCATATAGAATATTAAGGGCTCTTCTCATTACGTACGATGAGAATCGTTTGACGATATCGCTTTGATGATACTTTAACATCATGTAAACATTGATTTTAAGTATCGTTCAAGTGATATCATTTTGTTTGCCTTCCGTAAGCAAGCAGCTGTCAAATTCTATCGTTTCTACAATTGATTTCAGACCATAGCTAATTCGTTAACGTTTTGTTGTCGTCGCTCTATGTGTTTAATTAAGTATTAATATTTTTGAAATGTTTGGGGCTCGTGAAGACAAAATTGAATTATATATTAAAAACTGAGAACGGCAACGAAGGATTCTCAGACTGGAAGAGACTAAAAGAGAAGCAAGTAAAGAGGATATGAAGCAGTGGTTTTACAGGCTTACAGCCTCATTTTTGGTTTTATCTCTATTCTGAAAGCTGTCTGTGTCTGTGTTTTAATTTCTATCTTAACATTTGTTTTTGTCTTAATTTTTTTTCAAGTTTTTATTTTGTATTTTTTTTATTTTCAATTCTCACTTTTAATGTAATTTTCACCTATTAATTAAATTCAATTTTTTATTTACATTCATATTTTATATGTATTTGATTTAAATAAATAATCTTTGAACACTAATAACATAATAATAATATTATCATTATTATTATTATTATTATTATTATTATTATTATTATTATTATTATTATTATTATTATTATTATTATTATTATTATTATTATTATTATTATTATTATTATTATTATTATTATTATTATTATTATTATTATTATTATTATTATTATTATTATTATTATTATTATTATTATTATTATTATTATTATTATTATTATTATTATTATTATTATTATTATTATTATTATTATTATTATTATTATTATTATTATTATTATTATTATTATTATTATTATTATTATTATTATTATTATTATTATTATTATTATTATTATTATTATTATTATTATTATTATTATTATTATTATTATTATTATTATTATTATTATTATTATTATTATTATTATTATTATTATTACTATAACATAATTCCGTAAAATGTGAGTGCGGAACGTTTGATTTTTTGAAAAATTTCATAGCATATTTATAGGCATTTTTTTAATTTTGTGATTTATTGAAACTTCAAAAACTTTTTATATATTTTTCATTTTGAAATTTGCAGTTTTACAAAAATTTTTAAACTTATATCGTCGAACCTACTATAGTTTCCGTGTTTACTTTAAGGTATTTTGTAAATACTTGGAACGAAAACTTGCAATTTACACAATTTAAAATCGAATTGTTATTTGCACAATTTAAAATCGAATATATGACCATCGCTGATTTCTAATTCTGCATAACGAAACTCAATATTTCATGTTTTTTTTTCTTTATTAAAACCGGACCCGTCATTTTTGACGGGTAAGAACTAGTTACTATAAATAATTCCGTTAAATGTGAGTGCGGAACGCTTGATTTTTTTGAAAGATTTCAGAGCATATTTTTAGGCACTTTTTTGTTTTGTGATTTATTGAAACTTCAAAATTTTTTTTTTTTTTCATTTGGAAAGTTTCAGTTTTACAAAAAATTTTTAAACATATTTCGTCGTCGTAAACTATGGTTTCCGTTTTTACTTTAAGGTATTTTATAAGTATTTAGAACTAAAAATTATTATTTGAATAATTTAAAATCGAATAAGTGGAAACGGGCCCGTCATTTTTGACGGGAAAAAACTAGTAAATACTAATTACATACGTATGAAATCGTTAATTTCTAAGCTATTCAAGTGCTTTTTTTTAATAGTTAAATATATAAGAAGTCTTCAATTAGTATGTGCAAAAAAATTAAGGTTGGTCTTCAAAACAGCTTGAAACTAACAAGTGTTTTCAAAACAATTTATTGGCCGTCTTATTGTAGAGAATCCAACAAGAATGTGCTGGTTTTAATAAAGAAAAAAACATGAAATATTGAGTTTCGTTATGCAGAATTAGAAATCAGCGATGGTCATATATTCGATTTTAAATTGTGCAAATAACAATTTTTCGTTACAAGTTATTCGATTTTAAATTGTGCAAATAACAAGAATCTATTCAAGGTACAATTTATTTTTTTTTAGCTCCAACTGCCTTTTAGCTATTTCATTTCTCCTATTCAAAAGCTTTAGAACTTTCTCTTGAAAGGAATACTCTTGCTGGTTTCTCTCTGTTGGTTCTTCGTTTAAAAAGCTTATAAATTTTTTTGAAAATACTTGTCTGTTTTAAGAACTTCAAAGCAATTCAACCTCTTCATTCGATCGAATTGAATGCTGTCGCTTTGGTGTTGGAACAAACCCTTCATTTGGGGACTTACGCTTAGGAGTGGAAGCGTTTGAGCAGTCATTTGCTTATCTGAAATAAACCGTTTAGCATTTTTAAAATTTACAACCAATACAAAATCCCTTTACCCCCCCCTCCTTGTGAGAAACAGCGTAAAAAGGCGCCATCTGCGATAGGAGTTGTTGCATACGCTTCTGTAATATCGTCTTGCTTGGAATGAGGAAGGGTCTTACACCCAAACATTGTGACGAGCTTTCTGCTTTCTCTTCACGCGTCAAAGCAAGCAATGCAACCTTCTTCTCCATTGGGGAAAACGGAACTTCCTCCCGTCTTTTGCAGAGAAAGCAAATTTTGGCTCCACTAAAAATTTTATTTTTTTATTAATTTTATTTAAAAAAAAAAAGTGTTTTTATTACTCAGTACATTTTTTTTTTGTGTCGCTGTTCTAAGTAGTATAAACAGTTAATAAATACATAAAAATAAGCCTCAAAAATACTTACATTTCAAAAATTCTGCTAAACTCGTTCAAATTTCAAGTAATAACAAAAAATATCACTTTTGTCAGAAACATGTTTTTTCAGTGATTTTTAAACTTTGAAAATCGAACGATGGACGAGACGATAGCGATGGGTTTATATGAAGCAAATTTTTGATGATACCGTTGGAAAACGAAATTGTTCAAACGATGATCGTTTTGAAAATTACATGATGAGAGCCAAGTATTTTTATAATAAAGAATTTCTAGCATACCAAATTTAGATACTAACATACTTATTCTTGAGTTGTTTCGTTATGTGTTTCGTCAAAAATGCGGGACAAGATGCAATTTTTTATTTTATTAAATATTTACTTATATTCTTTAAAGACCAAAGGGTATCAACGTTGCCTTAACACCATCGCATTGGTTCCTTGATATTGTTTAGATCTCTTTCCAACTCTTGCTCAATTCATAAAAAAATCAAAAAATAAATCCAAACAAAAATTACTTTAAAACTTTATTAAAATATCGATAAAATATCCATACAAAGAATAAAAAAACCTAAAATAATATTGAAAACGAGAATAATATTGAAAATTTTCCTGCTTGATCTTGCTGTCGTTATCATGGTAGAAAAGTCAGTCAGTCATTCATTTTGCAGCCTAGCTAGTTATGTCGAGGCATTCTGCTGTTATCTCTGTTCCACAAAAATTCTCATTTCTGCTTATCCATCCTGGTAGAGAAAGAAATTTCAAAAAATGTTACTTTTTATGTTTTTCATATTAAATCAAACAACAAACACTTACTTTCCGAAGGATACCTACAACGTCGCGATTCATACGTGCAAAGGTTTTGGAAGTTGCAACGAGTCATTTGATTACCCCGCCACAGCTCACCACAAACGGGAACATATTTATCGCCACAAGAGGTATTACAATCATGTGAAATAACCTCGCTTAGAAGCAGACATGATAACAAAAAAAGCACCGAAAAAATGCTCAAACTGTTCATATTAAATGGATATTCCTTTGCTTTATTTTTGAATGTTTACAAAAAAAAAAAAACTACGTTAAAGTTGAGTTTGGCTGGGAAATTTATATCAACGGTTTATATGCCTGAAAAATATCTAGATTTTACTGTTGCACTCTTTGAGCAGTTTCAGGCTTTATAGCTGTCTGATGTCAACTTGAAGAAGAATACTGATTTCCTCAAAGAAAACATCTTTAAATGTTACATTTTATAGCAAATTTTTTTAAAAATTCTGACTGCTGGTGCGAGATAATTTCTTTATTGATTACAGTTATTTGAACTGTACCACTGATAACAAAATAATCTCAAACACGTTAATAAATCAATTCACATTTATTTTTTGTGAATTAAGAAATTAAATTAAAAAAATATTAATTATTTGTTGTTCAGTATTTATTGGCAAGTAAACAATTAATAAGGTTTTGCAAGCTATTGAAGAAGGAAATATGAATTCTTAATTGCTTGGTAAAAATGCATGATATGATGATTTTTGCGTACTTTTTTAATTCAATTATGAATTTTTAACGAATATCATAAACGAAACTAATCATTTTAGATGAACAAAATTACTGGTGTATAAAATTTTCTTTGACTCAACAGGCTGTAAGCTATCCAAGCTATAAATTTGTTAAACACAAACATTAAAAATATTCCTAAACTATAAAGTTCGCAAATTACTTGCTTCTAGACAAACCTTGCTTGTTTTTTAAAACCACAAATACTGCTACAATCTTCGACATTCGACTTGAAGACTTGTAGATTAATGCCTGGATTTATATGACTGATATATATCCAAATTTAACCAATGCACTTTTGAAGTGATTTTCGGGCTTATAGCTGCGTGATTTCAGTTTTAAATATACTGTTTTTCTAAAACAAAACATTTTTTCATTTTATATATTATGTATGGTTCATTTTAAATATTGTTTGTATAGCTTAAATATTGCTTTGTATGGCGAAGTACTGAAAAAATGTCAACAACTGTTGTGCAAGAAAATTTTTATTTGTTGCTTATTAAATTATGTCAATTATAACAAAACAATGCGAAAAACATCTACTAAAATATTATTTATTGAAATGTATTTAAAGATTTATAAAAATGTATTATATGTATATGTTACCGTCGTTCTTTTTTATTTCTTATTAATTAAGCTTTTAATTTAAGCGGAAATTAAATTTTTATGTTTTTTTTAAATACCGGTTAAATTCGGTTAAAACATTTGCATTAGTTCATACTGTAAAAAAGTTATTCAATTTTTAGTATTTTAGTAAAAAGTATACGTACTACATATTTTAAGAACTAGATGTTGCTCATACGCCACGTAGTACGGGGAGATATGCACATGTTGGCAAGACCGCTTTTAGATTGCTTTTATTTATTTTTTATTTATTGAGCATAAAAAACTTTATAAAATTAGTAACTCATTTAGAAATGCTTTCAGTTTTCACTTTCACCACCCAGCAGACATTTAAGAGAGCAAGATAGAAACAGAATCCAAAGGAGTTTGCACATTATTGCACCGTCAGTGGCTTAAAGTTAATTTAATACGGTACATACTTTCAACTTCAGGGCTCTTTATAACAACGAAACTAACAGAATTATGAAATATAACGTGATTACATTTCAAAGGCCAACAAGTCTGGTGTAGCAAAGAGACTTTATTTTTTGAAAAATAAACATTTCAATAACTTGAAAATAAAAACAGAAAAATACTGCTTAATTACATCTCATAGCTTTTTTTATATATGTATTTCCTTTAACCTTGCTGAGTACTGTACCTCTTTTGGCGGCCTCGCTATTCAAGTGGTTAGTGAGTGGCTAGCGTGCTTGACTACCTCATCTGTGGCCCTGGATTCTAATCCCGACCAAGCCATAGTCCCACGCTTTCACCTTAACTCAATTCTTTCCTTATATCTAACCAACTGAAAACCAAAATTCATCTATATTTAGGTCTTTGGAGTTGTAGTGAATAGTAGAGATGTTTGTGCAATGTTATTGCTTAGGGGGCGACATGACATTGGCCGTTTTTTTTTAAATCGACTTTTTTTATAACTTTGTATTTTAGTAAATATTCTTAAGATTCTATTCTAATTAAGCGCATTTTTAATTTTCGCCTTTTTTATTGTTCACAAACTTTGAACGCGTTTATCTCGAAACCATGTTTTTCATACTGGTTGCGGCAGTAGAGGGTTCATTTTTTGACGAAATTTTTGTTTTTTTTTGTATTTTTTTTAACTTGTTTCGCTATCATTTGACACGAGCTTTTTTTCGATTTTGTATGAATTTTTAAAGTCAATATTTTTTTCGAAAAAACACACTTTCAAATTTGGAACATCGCCAAAAATTGAAAAAAAATTTTTTAAAAAGCTCCTGTCATACGATAACCAATTTTGTTAAGATTTAAAAAAGTCTTTTTTTTCAGGTTGGACAATTTTTGCGACTCCCAGCGCTGCAACCACGATGCCCCGTTTTTTTCTCTGCCGCCAGTTTGGAGCTCTATAAAACCATGTTGGAGTGAAAATAATATTTTTTTTGATTTATTTTTTTTTTGTAATTTGTTCAATTCTCTACACGCAAAAAAATATTGTAGTAAAATTTACTGCACAACGTGTATTTATTTTAAAAATATGTAGTTTTATTTATTTTTAAATACAAATGTAGTTATTCAATATCTTTTTACAGTATTTACAATTGAATAATTAATACTGCACGATGTAGTTATATGTAGTTAGTATTTGTTCAGATGTACACTTATAGTAAAATTACCTGCAATAAGCAGTTTCTATATTTTGTAGAAAAAATCAATAAATTAATTTAGTCATAATAAATACATTTGTATTTGGACGGTGAGCTACTACTTTACATTTGTTTTAAATACATTTTTATTTATTTTTACTACAGAATTTTTTTGAGTGTACAATAATAAAATTTTGGAAAATTGTTTTTGACTGACTTATGCATTTTTAAAGACAGGCCTGTTTTCTCTTCCGCGAATGTTATGTCCCACCTTAATAACACGAATTGACTGAGGTAAAGGCATAGCACTTGTCTCAGATTCAAATTTGCATGTAGACTAGCACTTTGCAACAAATACAACATTCTATACTTGTTTCGCTTGGTTTATCTTTCTCTTCTACTTACACGGAGAGTAAAAATTGAGCTTAAATCAAGCTCAAAGCGTTCGTAAGTGAAATTAGCTCAATATTGCTCAAAACCATCTCAAAACAAGCTATTCATGTACGCAGTTTATGCCAGAAATTGGGCGTGAACTTTTTTTTGATAAACACGTCTATATGTGCTTAATAAGTATCATCTTGGGCTTGATCATAAAAATAAATTTTTGTTGTTTTTTTTTGCTCATCAAAAAATGAGCAACCGAACGATATAATGCTCAGTTCGTTTTTGTTGTTGTTGGTATAAAAGTGTGTAAAAGTGCCAAATATAAATTAAAAAATTCTATTTTCCTGTCCGAATTGGATAAAATATCTAATTTGGACAGTGAAAATATAATTTTGAATTTGCGTCTGGTCATCGTTGTTTTTTTTCGATGCCTTTGATGCGTGAGCTCCTTACATTTTGTCATATTTGCCTTGTATTATTCAAATTCATAAAATGTCACATCCCAAAATTTCTTAGATTAGACATATGAGAGCTTGTGAACTTGTTTTATTCACAATTCATAAATGACATGCATTTGACATATTGAGCATGTTGTTTTTATAATCAAAGCCAAAATGTCACAAATTGGGCCCAAGTGAGCATATTAGTTTTTTGGCAAACAATCCAAAAATCACATATATTATGCACAAATGAGAGTATTAATTTTTTTTTGACAAACAATCGCATTGAAAAAAAAATTTATATCACGGTGGTAACCATGGCATGCAGGTTAAGTGTGTGGCTTAGCATGCACGGAGCCTGAGTTCGATTATCCAGTCGCGGCGAAAAGTTTTTTCAATAAAAAAATTTTTCTGATCGGTCACCACCTCTCTGCAAGCTTCTTGAGAACATGAATTTTAGCCGTTCGGAGTCGGCATAAAACATGTAGGTCCAGTTCTCGGTCAATTGTGTGCAAACATTTAATAACACACACAACACAATTGATCATAAGAAGCTAGGTCATAGTCCTTTCAAGTGTTGAAATGGCCAATTTGTTTTTTTGTTTTTAAACAATCGCATTAGGGCTTGTTATTAAGAATATTATGGCTTAGCTCAGAATCACTGCCAAAATAAATTGATTTGGAATTGTTTTCAGCTCATTTGTTTCAAAAATGACGGAAGCAATTCAACAATGGTTTTTAGTGCAACGGAAATCCTACAATCCTGTCAATGCTATGCAGTTAAAAAATCAAAGCTATTGACTTTCATAAGAAATATTATGAGGGAAAGTTTTGCGCGAGCGATAGATGGTTTTCCAAGTTCAAGAAGCGATATGGAGTAAGATTACTAAAACAATCTGGGGACAAGATCTTGTGGCTTCGTTCATGAATAAATTCGATGATGTCATGAACGAGTTCAATCTTTCGCGTGCAGCAGTATTCAATGCGGATGAAACTGCCCTCTATTGGAAAATGTTGCCTGACAAAACCTACATATGTCTATTCAGATGAAAAAAACGCACCTGGCCGCAAAGTCTCAAAGAAAATAGAATAGACTAGTCGAAACGTAACCTTCTATTTACTTATTTTTTAAAAAAAACACTGGAAAAAAAATACATTCCAGTAATACGAATTTTACGATATTACGAAATGGCTTGACATTATATCCTTCGTATTACTGGACGTCAACTGTATATCAAAATATCACTTCACTGATATTTTGTGCAAGCATCAGTGCTTTATTTGAAATGCAACTCCAGAAGAGTGAAAGTATGTGAAAGTCTTCCCCAGATGGCTTGTGAGTTTTATTTTTTCTTTTTTATGCTTGTACAGCTCTCTCTTCTTTTTTTTTTTATGTGTTGAGCACAAAGTGCAAATATAATTTAATGGCAACATATTAATTAATCAAACAAAACATCATCAGCAGCAGTAGCTGCAACAAGCCAAAATAACAACAACAACAACAACAATGACACAAAGCTATAACATATACATTTAGGTTAATAGAGCAGCAAACATACACACATAGATGTCAGCAAGCTCAACGAGACATAATAATAAAAAGAGAGAGAGAAAAAGAAACACATATACATAACAGTTACCTTCAAAATTTTTAACTTATGTTAGAGCATAGATTTTTGTGTGAATATGTGTATAGATATGTGTTGGTAAAATAGTTGTTGCAGTTGCTATTTCGCCTTCCTTACTACCAACAAGCTTTTTTTAAAGCTATGGTATATAAATGTTAACTTAACAAAAACTATGTTAATGCTATGTAAGAGAAGCTGTTAAGTTAATGTTATGCAGCTGTTACGCTGTGTTGCTAAAATTGCTCGAAGATGAACTGCATTGTTGCTTGTTGGCATTTTTTTTATTTTTGCTATATACTGTTGCTTGTGTGTAGTTTTATACACATATATATTAAAGTGCATTATTGCCGCCATTTTTTATTTTACTTTAACAGAGTCTGTCAAACAATGCTAACAGTTGCAACAGCAACAAATGCACTCGCCCACTCTTGCGCTTACTTTTGCTTTCTCGCAAATACTCATAAACTCTCACATACGCATATACATTTATTTATATATTATGCTGCTTGTAGGTGTGCACGCTTGCGTTTCTTGCACATAACAGCGGCTCGCTTTCGCTTCGGTTTCGCTTGCACTCGGCTTGACCTAGTAAATAGCTGCTAAAGTTTGTGGCGCGTGTTATGCTCTAACTGTACCTGCAGCTTTGGCTGTTAGCAACGATAGCAGCTAGTGTCCTTGTACGTTATTTACTGTTACAAGGATAACTGTTGGCAATTTTATGAGTTAACTGCAAATGGCAGCATTGGTTCGGCATTGGTTCGGTTGCACATTCGTTGCATAGTACGACAGCAACTAACTAACTTTTGCTGAGATGCCGCAGCGCAATGCATTGTTTGGCGCACACCAATACATTTGCAATTTGCACCGGCAACGAACCGGTTGTGTAGTGTGAACGTCGTGAAAATGTTGTCGGATTGTTACTACGAGCGCAGCCGACAGCAGCAACGTTCGGCCATACGGGCGACGAATGTTAAAGCAAGGATTCACCGCAAAGTATGCAATGCTTTGCTGTTGTTTTTTTTTTTCTTTCTTTTTAAACGAAGTGTGTTTGCGTGTTTTTGTTTATGTGTGTGTGTGAATGTATTTGAAGCTTAAACCAGTGTGTCAAAAAATTTTATTGCATATTTTTAAGCTAAATGCAGTGATAAATTTTATTAAATTTTTCTCTTTATTGTCAATTTTTAGGCAAACAAACCCACATTCAAATGTACCTGGAAAGGATGCGATTTCATAGAGCACACAGCCAAGAAAATCGAGCGACACATACGAAATGCACATCTCGGGTAAGTGTTGAGAAATTTTTTTATAAAAAAATTGCAAAATTTTTTAAATTAAAAACTCAAAATAACACCTAAAAATATGTAATGAATTAAATGCTCACAGATGATCAAAGCATTTTAAACAGTTAAAATAAAAAATAATGCTGTTCATATTATTAAAAAATTTAATGTTTGCAGTGTAGGCATTTCCAAAAACCGTTACAAATTATTATTTATTTTATTAAAAGTGCTGCTTAAGAAAAACTTGAACAAATTTATTGCGCGCTTTTCAGCGTTCGGGCAAATTAAACTTTTTGGCTCTGTACACACAACAGCTTCAGCCGTTGTTGTGTTTTTATTCTTTGATTTTGCAAGCAGTTCATTTTTTCATACCTCCCTCAATCCCACACACGCACACACACAGTCCTTGAATTTTCAGATTTTTTTACAAGTGGACTCAACTGAAATGCAGTGGGCACCGGTGGGTGTAGTCAGGCGTTTTTTTTTTTTATTGCTTAGCGCAACCTTAGCGTGCTTGGAAAATCCAACGCTTTTCACTTACTTTTACCTTGACTTACTAGTTGCAGTCGCAGCAGCAGCGGTAACGACAGCGGTAGCGGCAGCTTGTAACCTAGTTTAGTTTTCTAGAGCAACTGTATTGCTTACCATCAAAATCAGTTGCAACCCAAACCAATGCTTTCAAACTAAGCCCAGTCTCACAATCAACCCAACCGAGTCGACCCAACTTTATACAGCCCACAACCACTTGTGCTGAATTTGCAATAAACTAGGACACGGCAGATGCCGGGCTTGTGGCTTGGTATGCAGCAGGCTGCTTGCATTTTTGGGGCCAAGGCTAGTTTGGTCGCGCATTGTTTGTTTTTTATTTTATTATTATTATTGAGTGGATTTTTCTTCAATTAATATTAGTTTAATATGTACTAAAGCTTTTTTTAAAACTGATTCCACAACTATTTCTCAAAAAAAAAATGCAGTTTTGTTGTAGGTAGTTAACTTTAAAATAACTACATGGTATTCACAATGTCATGCATATGTGATATATTTTTTCAAATATATGCAACATTTTTGTTGAATTTTGTGTCATTAAACATTATTTGTTGATGTCTTCCCTGTCAATGCTTTTCTCTTTAACGTTACACTCGAACGTTTATACATACCTGCAAATATATCGCAAATATTCCATAAAACCAGTATCTTGAGGCATACTTGCATTTTATGTGAACTCGTTTTTCTTCAAACTTTTGTTGTTCTGAAGATATTACCAATTTTATGTGATATTTAACGTTACAGTTATTGGAACTGTTTTCTTAATTTTTTTTTTTTTACTATATCGAAGAACAGAGATAAAATAAACGGCCTGAATCGAAATAATGAAAAAATAATGTGGTGTTGTACGAGCTTTCGATATTTACGTTTTCCTAGTTAATCCATCGAAGGCATGGTCTTCCTCTTCGTCGTCGACCCTTTCGCCTCAAACACCTTTTCGCTCGTGGTTCATTCGAATGCCATAATCGTCGCCAACTCGAACAGAACCATAGATTTTGCGAAGAACTTTTTTCTCGAATACCCCAAGAACGGCTGCATCTGTTTGCGATGCCACCCTTACCGCAGCGCCTTGGAGAAGCACAAGTATGAAGAGCGTCTTGCAGAGTATCAGTTTTGTCGATCAATAACCTAACTGTGCCCACAGTAGTTCTTTTTAGCAATTGTTACTCATACTTGATCTCCATGGTGACATTGTTGTTGCTGTTTACGGCATAGCCAAGGTACATACCTAATCGTACCATAAGTTCTGTTACAAGACTTTTAAAGCAGTATGCAGTTGAAATTTCAAATTAGAAAGTCCCATTATAATTTTTGTTGTTAAAATATTTCATTGCAAGTTTAATTTATGTCAGTTTAGTTTAGAATTTCACCGCTTTAATTTGGAGTGGGGCGAAAAAGAAAATCATATCACTGTGATTGTGCTACACAAGTGTGGAAATAGTGCGAGTCAGGTATTCACGCTGTTAAAAAAAAATCGTGTAACGAACTTTCTAGTCAGGGCTAGCTCGTCGGATAGCCAGGGTTCGTACAAAAATATTTCCTGCTGTTAATTAAAAAAATAACAAAATAGTTTCTTTTAAATTCAATTTTTATTTTGTTCCTTTTTTCCACAAAATTCACATTTAATTTATTGGGATTTTCTGCTCCTTCTCGATTTCCCTCGAAGTCCTTCAAAGTAGGGTTCGTAAGATCCGTAGTCCGTTCGCCTGCCCACGGTATACTTGAAATTACGATGGGTCGTCCGGTATGAAACCACTCGGGCCAGACGTAAAATTCGGTCGTAGATGTCGTTTAGCTTGTGGTGAACAAAAACTAATGAATGGTTTTAAAGCAGACCGTCCGGTATGAAACCACTCAAACAAAAAAAAAATAAATTGGGCATTACAGCACTTGAAAGGACTTTGACCGAGCTTCTTATGATCAATTGTGTTGTGTGTGTTATTAAATGTTTGCACACAATTGACCGAGAACTGGACCTACATGTTTTATGCCGACTCCGAACGGCTAAAGTTCATGTTCTCAAGAAGCTTTACATGGCATTATTTACTCTCTGAGGTTTGCCATTGTCTGCAGAGAGGTGGTGACCGATCAGAAAAATTCTTTTATTGAAAAAACTTTTCGCCGCGACTGGGGATCGAACTCGGGCTCCGAGCATGCTAGGCCACACACTTAACCTGCATGCCACGGTCACCACTCTGGTCGACAGAAAAAAGCAGCTTTCGTGATACCACTAGAATGTTTTATGACCGACAAGAAAACACTGTTCACTGTTGTATTTGGTCACTTATTTACTGTCACTGGGTCACTTCTTGTCCTTCGTCACTTATTCGCTTGACTCACCAATGAGCACTGCTTGCATATTCACTTCAAAGCAGACCCACTGTTGGTTCGCTGACTCCTTTTATCCCCAAAAAGGGTAACGGGACCTTGTTTGTTTCACAAAATTTCTATCTGAACGCGACCTTGAATCTCGCTTGCCTAAAACTAGCGGCAACCTTTTGCCTGTTTATTGACCCCTATGTATTTTGTTATTATCACTTGTGGGTATGCATAGAATGCATGTTATTTGTATGTTTTGCTGGTTTTGCTTTATGCGTCTTCGTTATGTTGTTTTGTTGTTGTGCTGCTGTGATCATGCCACTGGCTTGCTGTATGTTTTGTTGTTGTTTGATTGCGGGACGCACAGCTGCGTGTTTATGAGCAGGGGCGGTTCGCGGTATGCCTGGGTTTTTTTTGTCCAGGTGCGGTTCAAACGTTGCAGGGTGGGTTGAGGTTCGGCGGGGCCCTCTGTGCAGATGTAGTTCAGAGGGAAATGTAAGGCCTAAATTGGTAAAATTTAGGTTTCCTTACACTCGACATATCAAGAATGTTTGTGTTTCGTATCATAAATCGGTTTTTAGAATCATCTCAAGTAGAGGACAGGGCCAGAAGTGGACGTTCGCGTTTTATTCGTACAACTGGAGTTATAAAAGCAGTACGTAAGCGAATTTGCCGAAATCTCTTGAGGAAGCAGAAAATTATGGCTAGAGAGATGAACATGTCTACCAGATTCATGTCCCAACTAATCCGAGATGACCTCTTTATGAAAGCTTTTCGAAGGCTAAAACAACGCCAGAGTGGTTGCACCAGAATATTCCAGCTTTTATATCTGCTTAAAATTGGCCTTCAGGAAGCTCTTCTTGCCTTTCTTGGTGTTCTTGGCCTTCTGACTGCATATACTTTGTTTTGTCCTCGTCCACCGTCAAACCCTCATTGTATGATTCCTTTTTGATCCAGCCGATTAAATCAACAGGATCCCCGCCATGGTAAAATTGAAGAGATCGCATGATAGCGGGTCACCTTTTCTGAAACTTCGTTCAGTATTGAAGGTTCCGGAGAGGTAGGGACCTACCTTAACGAATTTATAGGTATTTCTCAACGTCATCCTGCAGAGACTTAATTATCAACTTTGCGGGTATACCGAACTAAGACATTGTTGAGTGCTGGCAATCCCGTATCGGGCTATCAGCCTGTTTGTTTATAATCAGCAAAGAAATGGTGAGTGTCGATTTATTTGTCGGTGGTTTTACCAGGATTTGGCATCGTGTGAAAATCTTATCTATGATGAACTTGCCAGGACGAAAGTCACACTGATAAGGTCCAATCAGTATTACTGTGAGCGGCTTCAATATTTCCCATAAATCGCTCGAAAGAACCTTAAACGTGAAGGAAATGAGATTGGTACTGCGGTTGTTGACGCCGGTTATCGGGACTCCTTTTTTCAATTTGGCTTCGCGTTTTTTATGCGGGGACAGTCAGGTGGCCTTGTGGATATCGAGGTTTTCGAATCTGGTGCTACTTAGTACCACATTTCGCGCCGCGACGAAGGCGATCAGACTAAGACTGCTGTTCGAAGTGGTCTCGTGGAGACTGAGCTGACCTACTTTAGACCCAAAGATGCTTTCAATTCCGACCAATGGGTTGTAATTGCCACGGACTATTTTCACTTTGTGGGCCGGGCAGTGATCACACTCGCGACTTAGGCTCATGTAGAAAACGTTATTGACAGCATCATCCTTCTCTTCCGTCGGGGCGTGCGCTAGGCTTAAGTTGAAGAATTTCGCCTTGATTGTGCGCAGCTTTTTGATCACGGGTATGAATTGGAAAACAAGCTGGCATAGTTTCCGGCTTACGACGAATCCTCATACAAATTCGCGTTTCTTCTCCTGGGAGCTGTAGTACATATTGCAGTCTGCTCTCTGATAGCGGCCTTGGTCTTTACATCGTTTTTCCTGGATGGCGGTGATGTCAACCTATATTTACGAGGTCATTTACCATTTAACAGAGGTATAAATAATTCTTTATCCTTCTGTATAAAGGACTCGGACATTCAAGGTGCATAACCGAATATCACTTTGCATTTTTCGTTTGGGGTGGCCGTCAACGTAGTAGGGGTTCTCATCCGAGGTTGATTTGGTTTCATTGATTTGGACGATCATAATGTGGTACCCAAGCTCTTCTCACATTCTATTTTGAAGGTCTTGGAGACTCCTTAACCCCTCAAGAATACAGTGTATAGTACCCAGGTAGTTTCGGACATGGAGCTTTTAAGGCGGCTGGTTTTTTCGATCAAGACGCAGTGCCTGTCCAACACTACGACCTTCCACACTCTAGTTGGTTACTCGCTGCCTGCTCGGGACCGCTTAGAAGCGTCTTACCTCTATATCAAAAAACCGTTCACTATCCGCAACCTGTGATCCGTCCGGTGGCTTGCAGCTCAGCCCCCGTATATTTCCAATAGAATCAACGGAACCGGATTATCCCTTAAGTAGTTTGTTGAAAAAAAATTACGTAAGTACTGATGCTAGTCTGACTGATATTGGTCGAGCTTCTCGAAATTGGTCTTGCAGAAAATGGCGAGAAACCTCGAATCCATTGAACCTCGTTGGTTCTTGAGTTCGGGCAAAGGTTCTCAATGGGGTTGAAATGCAAGCATTTTCCAGGTCAGTCATGAACGCTAAATTCTTTTCCTCTTAGGTATTTAGTTGCTTTCACAATCTTTGAACATTTTTTCCAACCACATTTCATCCAACGTTTCTGTGCTAATTCCATTTCCTTGTCAAGTTACTTTCTTTTTACTGTGCTCAGTATTTTTGTGTTCAATATTTCAATAGAATATTTTTAAAATTTATTAATTTCAAACAAATTATTTTAAGACGTGAATTTAAGGTAAAAAGACAGAGTTGAACCAAATGACGAACATTTCTTGAATAGCTCTGCTATATGAACTTCTGTGGAATTTGTATAGAATCGTAGGATTGATATATTTTCTGCGCATTCATGTCAGTACTGATACTGGTTTATCAAACTCTGAACTTAAACAGCACTTGTTCAATTCTCAATAATCTTCTTAAATAAATAACTAAACATTTAATTAACTACGAATTTCGTTTATTACGTTATTTTATTGTATTTTATATGAATTGTATTTGTTTGTTGTTCGTTTGCCAAACGCTACAACAATTAATATCAGAAAATATATTTTCATATTACATACATTATTATTTTTTTAATTATTTAATCAAGCTTATACCAACGACTTACATAAAAAAGCAACATATTTTTTGTTTCTTCACTGTTTGCATTAAAACTAAACACAAAATATAATTTATTTATATATATATATGTATATTTTGTTTATAATTTAAACGTAATGCTCTTGAATTCAATGATAAAAGTATAGAAATAAAAACCAAAACTACATTTTATGGCGTATCATTTTTTTTTTTTTTGCAAATCAGAGTAAAACTTTTTTTTTAAATGGAGCAGAGTAGTAAGATAAATAAAGAAATTATGGAAAAATTTACAACGGAAAATTAAATATATAAATAATTCATAAAGCTTGCTTTTAGAAACTAAAATATTTGATGTTACTTAAATGCGCATAAGTGTTTGTGTTGTTGTATAAGCTTATAATTAAGGATCAGCGGAAGAGTATCAGCTTGGAGTAGTAAAAAGAAAAAAAATCATTTGATAAATAAAAATATATATAATTTTTAATGAATACAAAACAAATTTATGCAGTGTTCATGGAAGCAAATAAATAATTGAACTTTCTGATAAAAGATTAAATAAAAATATGAAAAAATATTACAAACGTTGCAAAAACAAAATAAATAAAATATTTCAAACCTTACGTGTACAAAAAAAAAAATATATAGAAAACATAAAGAAAAACTTATTCAAACATAAATGTTGCAGACTTTTAATGTTGATTTTATTTATGAAAAACGCGTTAAGAGTCTAATTTTCATTGCTTTAATTATACAGCCAACGCTGCTGCGATAACTACTTCAATTTTTTTTTTTTTTTTCATAATCACTACACTAAAACGTCGTCATCGTCTACTAAAACTACATAGTCTGCCTTGATTGTTACTTAGATTTCAAGTTGGTTATGCATATATATATTTATATATATAAATATATATAAATATATAAATAAATAAATATATAAATATACTTGAGGACTCATTATAATTTATTTAGGATATCAAGAAGTTTTATTTATTTGCTTAAGTTGCCACTGAGACGCAATAACCGCATTCATTTTATCATTTTAATCTTTTAATTTAACTTCATTAACAAAACCACGAGATACACTCTCTTTTCTTTTTCTTTTAACACAATGAAAACATGTCTTGAAAAACCAAACATTGAAAGCTGCACTCAAATTCGAGTTGCTGAAAGTTGCTACATGAGGTCAGGCAAATTTTGTTAAATCTACTTGCACATAGTTTTTGAGCATGAAAGGCTCAGCACTGTTCAAAAACTCAAATGAGTAAATGAATGGTTTTTATGAGGTGGCACTATATGTTAACCCCAGCACTTATAATAATGTTTTTTCAGAAAATAAACAATAAGAAATTTTGCGGAAAATCGAAAATATTGCATTGTCAATTTTTGAAGAATGTCAATCTGCGACACATTGCAGCACAATTTTAGAATTCCTTAAAACAAATTCTACTCAAGCACTAACTCACAAAATGGTCTACTTTATAGCAAAAAATATTACAATGCGTCACATCGCATTGCAGCACATTTGCATTTAAACATTAATCAAAAAGTGCCAAACAAACTTCACGCACAACTAAACTTAAACACTTAAAAACACTAGTTTTTTAATAGATACCTATTCAAGTTTTTAAAAATAAATTAAAGTTTAAATGTTCTTAAATATTTAAAACGATTTACTTAAAAAATAAAACATTTCTTGGTGGTAATGGTGGTGTAAGTTCCCCTATATATCGCTCGGTTAAACTCGGCATGGTTTTTATCAAGTTTGTTTGTCTACTATTGTTTATGTGTGTGTGCATATTAGTGGACACTTGCTTAGTTCTGAGGATTCATAAGCGTGTGTGTGATATCCATGGAAGCCTCGCCTAAGCCGTTGACTGTGATGCCATTCACTAAATTGACAGCTACAACAAACGTGAGACATATAAATTATTATTCAACAAATCTACGAACTGTAGGAGTTGTTACCACCATTTCGCACGCCTTGCGCATCCAAATGCGACCAGTACTGTTCGGAAGGACTTTGCGAACTAGTGCCAGGCGGTGCCTGCACTGGTGCGCCGGTATATCTAAAATAGGGATTTTTCAAATCCAACGTATTGCTAGATGAGATTAGAGTGCCCTCGATGTGCAGATCGATGGTGACATCATAAGACTGCCGCCGATTGGCCTCGAGCAACACACGACCGGTTAGCATTTGTCCCTGCTTAATGAATATCGGCATTGGCAGCAAGCAGCGTACTTGATACCAATGCGTTAGCGGTGCAGTGGGTGATGTGGAGAGCCAAACATGCTGGCTGCTGCCACAAAATTCAACATCAAACCAAAAAGCCAGTCCATGACAAATGCCAGTTTGTAGAATATGGAATTCGAGCGGTATATCTTAGGTAAAAGTTGTTAAAATCAACACATTATTTAAAGTAAATTTTTTAAAGTCATCTCCAATGCTTACCAATATTATGCAAATCGTTTTCGCTATCGCGCAGAAAGTCGCAGACATGTCGCACCGACTTGGCCATGCAGATGCGTATGTCAAATGTGTCCACTATTGGCTGACGGAAGTACTCTTTCATGCCCTCCTTGTGCAAGGTGGTCAGATCAACACCATGAAAGGCAGACTGATACCAAAAGTTGGCCTTATTGTATTGCTCCGAGTAGAGTGATTCATCCGAAAATGGTGCCACATGCAAATCACCGTGTGTGGGAAACATTTTGCCATTTGGCTTGAGCCATTTGCGCGCATGCAAATACGTTTCTAACATGCGCTCATTGTACAGCATATAGCCCATGGGCTCCGATATGATGACATCGACTTTTTCTGGCAAATCAATTTCCTCAATTTTGCCCGGCATGACAAAGATTTTATCTTGCACATGATTGGACTCGACCAGCTGTTGAGCGTACTGTGCCATATTGGAAGCTTCGATGGCGTACACTTTAGCAGCGCCTGCTTGCACGGCAAAGAATGAAAGTATGCCAGAGCCGGCTCCCACATCCAACACAATTTTATTCTGCAAAATGTGTAGAGGTTGTGAGAAAAACTGTTTAAAAGTTTCCTTAATACTTGTTGTGTGCATGCAATTTACCTGAAAGTCTAGCGAATTGCCAAGTATGGCGCGTTGATAGGTGCTGGTGCGCACATAGTCCTGCATCATATTTTGCTGTTGACTTAGATAGCCATAGAATTGGAAATACTGCGAGGCGGAAGACTCTTCAGTTCGTTGTGAAAACACCGATTTGGGTCGCAGACGTTTGACATTGTCGATAAGTTTGCGAAATCGTTGTTGCTCTGTGTTGGGAGTGGGTATAAGTTTTTAATATGTATTTGAGAAACAATATAAAAGAGAATCGAAAGTAGTTGGTTTTAGATGTTTAAAAATGATTACTTTAAAGTACTTTAAAGTTTAAATAAGTATAGAGGAAAAAATTAATATTAAAAGGTGGCTGAGCACACTCAATTTAGTCTCTTTAAGTTGCCACATATGGGCTTTTTCTTTGTGCTTGTAAGATTTAAGAGTAGTACAGTTATTGTTCGTTCCAAAGAAAGATTGGACACTTGATGTATATTTCTTTTGATAGACTTGCTTGGCACTCACCAGTTTCTGTAGGGAAACGCAGTAGCACGTTGTCATTTTCCAAACTAATGGCATAGGTTTGGCGTCCAATTTGGGCAGCATCGACATCGGATGTTATTAAATATTCCTTGATCATAATGCTATCTAAACATAACAAAGCAAACAAAAAAAGGAAGAAAAAAGATGAATCGATTTTTTTTTTTGCTCTTAAGGAAAAACATAGCTGGCGCACATTTCAATCATCCAAATGGATGCACTTGAAACATGCGCCAAATGTCGCTCAAGGCCGCATCTTAATACCAAGCTGTCAAGCAATTGAAGTGTCTCCGCCCACACAGGCTCAGGCAACACAATGCACTGAAGTAGTGATGCACAAGAAAAAGCAATACAATTGCTTTCTCTTGATTCCAACTTCCAACCCACTTACCTTCAGCTATTTTCAGCACTACACCCTGGGAATCGTAGCTGATCAACAGCGAGCAGCGCTCTTTGTATTTATTGCTAAACTCCAACTTGGCTTCATTGGTTATCTGGCTAACGACAACGCCGCTAAAGCTACTTGTGCCGCTGAGGCTTAGCCCGCTGTTGGCTATCATGCTATTGGCTAGCGTACAAACAGTGGCATCGCCGCCGCCGCTGTTCTTGGCATTGTGGCGCTCGTTTAAAGACATTTTTTATAATAATATTTTGCAATTATTTAATTGCAATGGAAGGTTTAAGATTTGTAGAGTTTTAGTTTAATAATTAATTGACTTAATTGAGGCTTGCTGCGACGGTGAAAGATGAAACGTTTTTCTCTGAAATAATATCCAATAATTCCTGCTTGCTCCAGCTTATGAGTTGTTGTGTATGTTGTTTATTGTACACTGTGGTCTGATTGTGTTAATGGACGTGCGTGCGTGTGTGTGTATGTTTGTGAGTGTTAGTGTGCAAATTGCTTTGTCTTCGGTGCAGGCACCGTGCTTTGTGTTTTGCAAGAAAAATCCTTACTGCCTTGCCTTGCCTTGCCTTGGCTTGGCTTGTCTTCACTTTTGCTACTGCTACTGCTGCTGCACACAATTGCGACGTTTTCCAGTTACCAGCGCTGCCTGCATGTGTGGCTGCAGCTGTGTTGTTGTTGTTGTTAAGTGTTATTTTAAATTCAGGTTCTTTTCCGGGAGGGTGCTGCGCTGACAGTCGTTTATTAGGGGTTAGGTTCTTGTCTTTTCGTTTTTGGTTGCCTTGGCTCGAATGTGCGTGCGTAAGTTCAACAACTGTGCATGTGTGTTGGTTTGTTGGTAGCGAAGCCTCTGCCAATTAATTATTATATTAAATCGATTTTAACTTTTCTATTGATAATTCCTTTTAAAAACTAGCTATTTTGCACTGAATTTTCTTGTAATGATTGCATCGAAACGTTTTTCGTTCGATTTTTTCGTGTTGTGCAGACGACGAGCTCTTAATGGGGTTGCTCCAATCTAGGATGAACTGATTTTGCAAGCTACGTACGAACACGTTGCCAATTCTGTGTATCCTTTACTTTTAATTTGGTGCTTCTTTTGTTCTTGTATCGATATCGATTAAGCCTGCAATTAACTAAGAATGCTCGTTATTCTCGGTTATGTTTTGCAGCAAAACTTCTTAAAAATAAATTTTGGTTGAAATGCAAAAATCAGCTTTTTTTTAGTATTATTTTGACAGAAAACACCACGCAAACGAACGAAGCAAACAACGACGAATCAACGTACAAACGGCGATTGCGAACGCTATTTTTTCGCTCTCACTCGACGGCAGTGAAAATTCAGCAGCAAAACAGGTTGATATCTCGTTTCAGCATTAGATTGTGTGCTATGGTGTGCACTAGCTATCTCGCTTGCTGTCAAGTTTTTGCTAATGTATACATTGTAATAGATTTATGGTGCAAAAACCGAATTGTAATAGCATGCGCTGCTAGAGATGTGAGTACGTTCAGACAAACGTCGATTTGTACACTATGAAGAATTACATATGAAAATGATGTAGATGTAACAAAATATTAATTATTGTTCTATTTTTTTACAAAAACTTAAACTTTTTTTATTGCCTTTTAAATTAACTAAATTCCACAATTCAATTGTGTTTGATATATGCAAATTATCGTATTTCACTAGTGATGTGTTTGTAGCGGGTTTGTCATTATTGCGTGCATTTCGTAATATCAAAACTGATTTCTGTATAATTCTATAATTTTTTCTATTATTTGAAATGGAACTTGAATTAAAATTAAAAATTACTTGAAAAATTTAAATTAGGTTTATTGAACTTAGAAATTTTTTGTGTTATTTATCACATAATATAGTTAAATAAGAACTTTCTTTGCTATTCAATTTATGATCAATTTTGTAACAATCTTGATGAAATAAGTTTATAAATTTTTATTAGGGAAAGATTTTTGGTCATACAAAGGGTGTCTAATAGGAATCGATTTAATTTTTTTAATCATGAAGAATTATAGGTTTTCAATAATTATTTTAATATGTGGCTATTTTCTGTAATTATCAAGTTTTTAAATGGGATTTTATCCGAATAATTTTTCAATTCTATATAATTAAGCTATCGTCAAAAGCTCATAATAGACTACATCATAATCTTTATAAAATATTTCAATAGAATTGCTGCAATTAAACGACAAAAATTTATTTTTAGCCATTCTTTAACAAGAAGCATTTCACAGCAATTTCTGGAAAAATTAGTGTGATTTTTTTTCAGTTTCATAAAGGTGGTTCATAAAATGACAACAATAAAAAATGATATTCCGTATAAATGCATAATTATAATAAAATTGCCATTAAGTGCCGCCCGTTAACTGATCTCAATTTTAAACAAAGGTTAGCTTAAACAAAGTTTAAAATGCTTTAATTTTTTAAGGAATTAAAATATTTGATTATATTTTCTATTTTTATATTATGCTGTTATTTTTTTTTGCGTTTTATTCTATATTTTTGAGTTATAAATTTTTGTGATCATATATCATACTACACTTGCAACAGAACATGATGTTGGCTGCCTAAAAAACTATTTGCCATTAATATTTGAAAGTTTTTTTAGCTACTAAAATAGCGCTTTTTTTAATTTATCCATAATATATGAAATTTTTAAATATTTGTTGAATTTCTGTAATTGTTATACATTTTTTTTATTGCAGCAACAAAAAAGCACGTCGCTCCGCCGACTGCGATGGCTCCTTTAGTGAAAGCGATCACGAGGAAGAATTCTACTACACAGAGATTGAGGATGACGACGATGAAGGCAAGGTACCTAGTCCGCCATCTCAACCGACACTCAGCCATCGCGATATGGCGCGTCCACCGCATGAAGACCCCGAATACCAAAGACAGATTGTGGGCAATTTTAAGTAAGTTACCGTCACTTTTTTGCCCAAAGCAATAGTTGTTAAATTTAATCATATATTTGAAAACAGACAAGGACGTACGGCACACTCTCACATGGCCAATGGACAACAACGCAACAATCATAGCGGCAGCAACAAATCTCACAATCATGGCAACCAACACAGCAATATGAGCAGCATCAGTCAGCAGCAAGTGCAGCTGCCGAACACCAACAACAACAACAGCACCATATGTATACCGACCTCACCGTTAGCTCATCACAACTATACATGGCCATCCACCGCAGCGGTTGCCGTACCATCATCAACAACCACACCAACCACAGCACAGCAACATAGTCCGGTCTCAATAATGAAGCATGCACGCTGCTCACCACGTCCGTCCGCAACGACAGCACCATATCGTCCATACGTCCACCATCAACATCAGCAGCAGCAACATCATTCGCATCATCATCATCATCATCAACAGCAGCAGTACTACAGCAGCAGCAGCAGTAGTGTTAGCAGTACCTCAAGTTGCGGCGGTGGTAGTAACAATACTAGCCCCATCATACACAGCAACAGCGGTGCCAACAACGTGTTGCAGCAGCTGTCACAACAGAATGTCACCGTGACAGCACATAACAGCAGCCAACAACAACAACAGCAACAGCAACAGCAACAACAACAACAACAACAACATCACAACCACCAACAACAACAACAACAACAACAACTGACGGCTGTTACAATAACACCGAACTACCAACATCACAATCATCAGCAACACCAGATGCGTCACGCTCAGCCGCAGCAACAATCACCAACAACGACTGCCAGCAACGCTATGGCCAATGCCGCAGCGCCAACACATCATCACGCGCACTCACCACAGCAACATCACACAACGACACACCCACACTCCACACAACAGCAGCAGCAACATGTTGTTGTACAGCAGACAGTTGCCGCCGCAAGACAAGCACCGAATTCACCGAATCGTCGAACGCGCGGTGAAAACAAAAAATGCCGCAAAGTCTATGGCATGGAACGGCGCGATCAATGGTGCACGCAGTGCAAATGGAAGAAGGCTTGCAGCCGCTTCGGTGACTGAAAGCGGCCTAAATCGTCGGCGGAGACAGCGACTACGACGACGACGATGATGGCGATGACAGCAACAGCTGCAGCAACAACATCAATATTAGCAATAGCAGCAACACCAGCAGCACCAATAGCGGCTGCAACAAAACACAGCAATCATAAAAAGTCTAAAAATGCTGCCTACACCAGCGCAACAGCAAGTGTTGCCAACAAGGCTAAACAGCCAGCAACAAATGCTACCGCAGTGGCAACCTCTGTTATAGTAAAACCACCAAATAGTTTTAATAAAATTACAAATACTAGCGTAGTTGAGAGCAGCAGCCAACAAGAGCAGCAACAGCAGCAACAACATGTAGCAACGGTAACACCAAGTTCAATACAGCAGCCATTGGCGATAGCATTTCAGCCAGCAACTTTCGGCAACATGCCAAACATGCAGCAGCACCAACAACAACAACAGCAGCAGCAGCAGCAGCAGCAGTTGCTCACACATACAACTCTGGCAACATTGCAAGTAACAACAGATAGCCAGCAACAACAGCAACAGACTCAACAAATCATGTTGCTGCAATGCTAAAAGTGTTGTTGAGAAAAAAAACACAAAAGTTATGTATACAAAATATTGCAAACTTAGCTTATGCCACATGTTGTTGCAACATGTTGCAAGTATGCCATACATTGAAATTTTTTAAAAATTTAAATTGTTAAAATTTGTTACATTTTACATTAATTGAACATGTGATTTATTTTAAAAAAATAACCAAAATGTTTGCACAACTTTTGTTGCTGCAACATGATGTTGAATTTTCAAAATTTTACACAAATAAAAAGTTTATAAAGCTGTTTTAAATGCATTTAAAATACAGCTAAAAAAATCAGATTAAAGCAAAATTTATTGAGTTTTCCAGGGTTTATAAACAGATTTTATGTGAAGGTTGTGATTTCGAACATTTTTCGAAATTCATACGAAACAACAAACATCTTCGCAACAAAACCTCGTGCAACGTTATAAACATAAAATCTGTTTCTAAACAGCTAAATTGTTTTGTTGCCAATCTGTTTAGCCCGGGTTCAGGCACATGTTTATAAATATAATACATAAATTACACTGTTGTACAACTGCTATTGTTTTAGCTACAACTCGACAAATGTTAAGCTACATGTTTAAAATTATTTTTATTTATTTTTTGATTACTTTCATATGACTTATACGTTTTATAACAAAACAAACAAATAAACATACATATAACATTAAATATAATTTTAATTTTAATTTTAAAACTATGCAATAATTATTCAATTTTTTTTATTAATTTTAAGGCACTAGACAATTTTTTTTTTCTTAGTTCTTAAGCATGTTAATCAATTTAGTTTTTTTCCTCTTTGTTCTCTTGCGCTACACACTCAAAAAAAAAAGGAAAAGATTGCAACTATAATAGCATTATTTACAAAAATAAAAACAACAAAAAGAAAAATAAAAATATTTAAAAAACAACATGAAATAAAATAAAATAAAATGATATGAAATAAAAACTCTTACTTAGCTACACAACAACAACAAAGCAGAAGAGTTGTGTTTAGCCCACAAATATTAAAGGCTACACTGAAAAAATAGCAAATAGCAAAAAAAGCAACAACATAAAATCAATGAAAATGTGTGTGTTTACATCATAATATTTAAGTATTACGTAAATCAACTCAAACGTACATATATAAGCCACATAAATAAATCTATCTATATATATAAATATAAGTAAATTATATACAAACATGTATGTAAAACAAAAAAAAAATAAAACCGACAAAACAATACATATAAATAAATATATAAACAATAGAACAATTTTATCTCTTCATACATATAGCATAAATTAAATACAAAAAACCGAAACCGCAAATATATAAAAAAAATAAATAAAAACTTAACAACATAAAATATAGACAATTAATACTTAAATAATTTATTTTAAATACAAATACACTGCAAGAAAAAATCTTATGTAATTTAAGCAACACCGTGCTCTGTGGTTAATATTGAGCAAAAATGTTGAAGAACAATAGTTAAAGCGCGAACTGGCAAGGGTTAAAGACACACACTAAACAAAAAAAACACATACACCGACAAACACACCCACAGAAATTATTGCATATTTAATTTAAAATTAATTTTTATTAATTATTGTTTAAAACTAAAACGGGAACTAAAAGATCGTCAGTGACAAACTTTCTATTGAAATTAAGTTTTTGTATTAAAATTTTTATTTATTTTTTGGCAATTTTTTGTAAGCAACTATTATGAATTTCATCACGCTTGTAAAGAAAATTGATGTGTTTGCAAAAGAAAAAATAACAAAATCCAATCAAACAATTTGGATCAAAAAACAAAATTCAAACGAAGCGAATGGGTTAAACAAGAACTCTTATTTTAATCCTTATATAACTGGAACTGGAGACTGAAACTGGTAAAGTTCAGCTAGTTTACGAGAAAAAAAAAAACAAAAAAACAAAAACCATATTGGTACAAATTGAAAAGCTTTCAAGCAAAAAATATATCTCTTATTGTTAAAAATTGAAATAACTATTAAGAATTTTGTAAAAATTATAAAGTTTATTTTGAGGAAAAGCAGATATAGAAAAAAAATAATAAAAACATCAAAAAAATTTAGAAAGGAAGAGAAGCAAGACATTATATTAATTGTTCAAAGAGCAACAAAATTTGAATTAAAAAACAAAAATGAAAATGCACAGAAAATATTATGAAAAAATGAAAAATTGAAGTATCCGGGAACTAGACTAAAAAGCATGCTTTCAGAGCATACAATTTAAAATATGGAAAAATCGTGTAAATTGAAATTAGAAAAATTTCATCATATTGAATTTGTCCAAAACACGACAATGAGAGAAGCCAAAAACTAATACTGAAATTTAATGGATTTAAGAACAAAACTCACGAAACGCCTCAAAATTTAAATATTACAGATTTATAAATAATCTCAAAAATTTGGCATAAATTTTAAAAGTAGTAGAGTAACAACTACTGATTTATATAAGACGATTTGAAGACCAAAATAAATGCTCAGCACCGAGATTTAAAAAGTCATTGATAAAGGGAGAGAGAGATAATTACAAATAAGTTCTACCATGTTAACAACTAAACTTTAAAACGCAGCGAATAAAAATGAACGGAGTCAAAAAAAAAGGTCTGAATACCATGAGCAATGCTAAGAACTGAGCTTTAATGGAGCTCATTATAAGAAATAATTGAAAAAAGGAAAGTTTATAAATCAGCTAAATGGCTTAAATTTCAAATTTAATGTCTAAAAATCATCAACATCAATATTTTTGCAAATATTTCAACAGCTGCCACTTTATTTTGGCCTACATCAAGCAATATTTAACTTAGTTTTGTTGAAAAATATATTAAAATGTTAAGAGTACTCATGTGAAGGCACAAAGTTAAGTAAACTGTTAAAAATTCATTGCCAAATTATTTAAAAAAAAAACAATAAGGAAGTTTACTTCAGCTCGTAAACGCTTGTTTACACTGTTTTCTGTTTACATACGTTAATATTTCACGTACAAATTCTGTATTTTGTTCTGCTATAAAGCTCAATAATTATTTTAAAACTATTAGCAGGAGCTTAACAAATGTCACTTCTTTTTAAAAAATTAGAAATTTTCTAGTTTTTCACAATTAATTTAAAACAAAATTTTTATTATACGGAAAACCCAACAGTTTTTCAATTAAATAAAACGCAATAGATGAGATTTATTTCACTTTGCATGAGTACCATTATTATAAATACTTTTCTTTTTCTGCCGCTTGTTCTCAAAAGTGATCTGAATGAAATTCGTGATGGTGGCATATTTTTTTTATATATTAAAATACGTTTTGTTAAAATTTTTTATTATTTTATTTAATTTTTTTGTTTGTTATATATATATAAAATAATTGTTAATACGTATTTTTGTGTTCTTTTTATTTTTTTTGTAAAAAAATATATATATATTTTTCTGCACTTCTAAAACAAAAATTTATATTATTATATATTATTTACAATTAAGTGATATTTTTACTATTGTTTATCAAATCAAATGTATTTCTCTTAAGCAATTTTACACTCACAACATTTACACGCATAACTTCCCCCTTATACACATATACATACGAACGTACATATTATACATATGTATGTCTAAACAAATATGTTAAAACAATTTTTTTGATTAAATTAAATTTTGATTAAAAATACAATTCGTTGTATATAATTAACAAAAAAAGCCGAAATTATGTTGTTTTCTTTATAGTTTGTTCGATTTTTTTGGTTTTTTTTTAGTTTTGCATTAAAAGTTGCAGCGGTCTGAAGACGGTTTTGAGATAATGTTTGATTTAATAATTGTTTGTCATACGCATTGGTTATACAGTAACAGTCAAAAAACTGTTAATCTTCTTTTCTACTATAGCCTTTTTTGCGCACTTGAGCATTTGAGAAGCTGTGTAATTGTGAACATTGAAAAATTTGACAGCTTTGAAATAGTAATGTTACATTTTAAAATTTTAAAACAACATTGAGAACATAACAATAGTCTCGCTTATTTCTTTAATTAAATCACCAACAGCAAAAGTTCTCAACTGAACTGCATCGTGAATACCTCAAATGATTCTGTAGTATATGTTTGAAATTAACTCGAAGAAAATTACGTACATTTCATTTTAGTTTTCATTCCATTTTGTTTTTTTTTTTTTTTTGTTCTGAATTCATATGATTCGAGAAATATTCTTAATAATAAAAAAGGCTTTTATTTTTATAGCTCATCAAGTTTTGAAACATCATAGAAAAGCTCTTTAGCTATAAAAATGTTTTACATTAGGATTAAAGCTATTAGTTGACATGTTTGCCAATGTTTTTTATTAAACAGATTTTCCAATGACAGCAACATTTTTATTTCAAACAGTTAAAACTTTATTAAAATCTTCGATAGTACGGTTTTTCACAACTTGTCGTACACAAACAATTGCAATTCTTATGTTTTACCTCTTTTTTTATCAGAATTCGTTGTATTTTGTTGTCAAACCTCATTAATACAAACAGTTTAAGCTTAAATATTTAATACTAGCGGATGTAACCCGGTGTTACTCGGGGATATGCCTCGAGCACAGAAAAATAACGTTTTTAAAATTGCTCTCATTTTAATATTTTTAAAATTATCAATTAAATTGTTTAAATTATCGTTTTTTGGGGGGTTTTGCCCCCTGTCAAATTTCCGTAAAACTGTACCTGCCGGACATGAGTACAAAAAAATTACATCTTTAACGTCTCGATCTGACGTCTGGTTTCTGAGGAAAATGGTCACACAGTTTGAAAAAAGTCATTTCGAGAAAAATGCGTATTAAGTTTTTCTTAGAATGCATTTTTATCTCAAAAAAAAATTCCAACTTTAAAAAGTCCTTTTGGCATCGATTCGATTTTTGGATTGTCTTCGTTCAACTTCGGTTTTAGTCGATACTGTTCGGTTGATTTTTGAACTTTTATTTACTCGTTAGTCTTTGGTTCTTGACTTATTTTTCATCTTGGGTGAAGTTGAACGTTTATACCGAATTTCATTGAAATCGGTTCAGGTGTTTAGGAGTTATTGAGTCTTTAAAACGCACACGTAAAGCGTCCTCTTACGGAAGTCATAGGAATTTCTTAAAGCCTATTTTATCTTGGGCGCAGTCGAACCTTCACACCAAATTTCATTGAAATCGCTCCAGGTGTTTAAGAGTTATTACAGAGTGAAACACCCACATACTTCCGCCCACTTTTTTACCTACCTTCATACCGAATTTCATTAAAATCGGTCCAGGCGCTTAGGAGTTATTGAGTCTTAAAAATGCACTACTTAAAGTGCTCTCTTGCGGAAGTTTTTGGAATTTTTTATATTTTTTGTTTTATCTTGGGTGGAGTTCAGGTGTTTAGGAGTTATTATGTCTTTAAGCACCTACTTAAAGTGCCCTCTTGAAGAAGTCTTTGGAATTTGTTATAGCCTACGTTTTATCTTGGGCGCAGTCGAACCTTCAAACCAAATTTCATTGAAATCGGTTCAGCGTTATTGAGTCTTTAAAACGCACACTTAAAGCGCCCTCTTGCGGAAGTTTTTGGAATTTTTTATAGCCTATGTTTTATCTTAGGCGCAGTCGAACCTTCATACCAAATTTCTGTGAAATCGGTCCAGGCGTTTAGAAGTTATTATGGAGTGCCACGCTCACAAACTTCTCTCTATTAAACGTACTCGGAGTCCAAATTTCAGCTCAATCGGATAAACGGTGCGCGAGCCTTCACGGAACAGACAGACAGACGGACAGACAGAGGTACAAACATTTGATTTTATATATTAGATAGACGAAATGTTGAACATTTTGACAGTTCTATGGCAATAAATGAATTTTTTCAATTCTGCGTGTGGAAGACCGATATGTTTAAAATAAATATATTCAGAAAGTTTCATTAAGCACTGACATGACTGTCACAAATCTTTCACAATGTTTTTAAAATAGCGAAGTTTGACATGTTTGTCAAACAAGTATCACACGGGTAGTATGGCTGCTCATCAAGCCTTGAATTCAAAACTTTTTGAATTTAAACTAACATACTGTGCGAAGCCGCTGTTTCGAGCGTTCGAACGGTCAAATTCGGCAAGCTTCGGATTGCGGACAGTATCTAGGTTCGGCTGAACCCACCTGTTGGATGTGATAGTTTTAAATTTGTAATAGACTTAAAATCGAAATGATCGATGACAGAAATGCTTCAACGGTACAACACTAAAAGAATACAAGATGAATTCACATTGTCAGATCGTTTTCATGCCACAGAAGACATCAATATCTGAACTAGATAAAATGGTTCATTTTAAACGAAGCTAGCTTTAAAGGGAGAAATTTGTGCAGGTGTATGAGCATGAAAAATAAATATCAAAAATTAAATTATTTAAATTATTTTTTCAAATTGTTTGATGACTCACTTGATGAGCATTTTGTTAACATTTTGAACAAAATAGCTTTGTGCTATTTAAGTTCTTATGTTGTATTTTTTTATCAAATAGAAAGCAACAATTATGTGATATAAGCAAAAGCACGGTAAAAGCTTATGACAACTACATATTTTAAGTTGTGAAAAACCTGATTTTTATAACTTAACACTTTAATTATTGATCGCAAAATAATGGCGGTATTCACGACCTGAAGTTTTTGTAGTATTTTAAGTAAACTAAAGAGAATTCGCTACAGATTGTGAGTACTCCTACAATGCATTGCTGCCATAGACTGTCAAGTCAGCTATTTGTCAAGTACACAAATACTATGCAAAATTTACAATAGGGTTCCACCATTGTAAATTTAGTATTACTAGTAATTGGAAAATGTATATGTTTTGTTTGCGTACAATTGTCAAATTAACTGCATATATCAAACTTATCAAAAATACAGAATACAACACCATAAACTCCAGATCGTGAATACCGCTTATGTTTTAAAATGCGACTTATATTAGTAATGCAGAATTTTTAATTTGTGCTCAAAGGTTTTCAGTATTTATTTTATAATTTTAGTATTTCAAAAATATTTATGACTATATTTTGAATGAGTAACTGGTTCACTTTCATTATAATTTTATTTACACGATTTGTTTCTACATACAAAAACAGTTTAACCTGACACTCGTAAACTCTTACAAAACTTGTGCAGGCATACAATATCTATGTAAATGTGATGTCGTGATAATCGTACATATTGATAAACGAAAATAACGATATTTTCAAAAACAAAAAAAGATTCAACGCAAAAAATCGTAAAATAATAAAAGCCCGGCCAAGTAATGAACATTTGCAAGCTCCTATATATGTGATGGTTAAATGTCTTTTGATATATAGAAAAATAAAATAAGCTAAACGAAAACACAAAGATTATATGATTTTATAGAAGTGAAAATAGATTGAAAAATTTCAGCATAAGGAAGTCAAAAACTTTACATAAAGCATATAAAACATATATTTTTATAGTTTTATTACATTTCAAACTACAGCAACAACAAAATATGACACTCCCAAATAATATACGTAAAATGTTATAGTTCAGATATTCTTATTAAACCTCCTTCATACAAACAGACTTGTTCTCAAAAATCTATAAATTAAACAAGGCATGATAAAATTGATATGTCAAAACAGCAGTAGCAAAACAAGAAAATAAATCACATATTCTCAAAACTAAAACTTATATAGAATTAAGGTAATCAGTAAACATTTTGACATAAGTAACAACGGCAAAAATTATTTAAGTCAAATAAAAATGTTTAATCAAGTAAATGATTTCAATAAGAATTTTATAAATTGGTGTAAAAATAAAACGATATTGTTAAACAATTGACAAGAAAAAGATGTTCACAAAAATCACTTTAACAAACATACAAAATTTCAGTCTTGTTATGATATATAAGGTTAGTATGAAGACTGTGTACAAATTAAAAAGGAACGAACAATTTTTATTATCTGTGAAAGTTACAAGAAATTCAGTCATTTTCAATACTTCTGGTCAAGTAACAAAGTCAAACCCTAACCCGAAAAATGTTACTGCACGCAATTTTTTTTTTTTCAACAAATCTTGATTTGGGCTACAATTTGTAGCCCATTAAAACTGTTTAACAGTTAAATAGCATTTTGCAATTAAACAAGCTTAACAAAAGGCATGTTCGCACAATAATTTGTGAACTGGCCATGATGTCTACAAGTTATCAAAATCCTAATCCGAAGCGCGATTTTGTTACTATGCAAGTCGGATTTGAATGTTTGAAAAAAACGCGGCTTATTCGTATTTTATAAAACATTAAAACTTATATTTTGTTTATCCGTTCTTAAATGATTGGAATTATATTGGAATCTTAGAATTTCTGCTAAGTACTGTGTTTTGTATCACATTGACAATGATGATTTTTGCTTGTAAACAAACTATCACTGCTAACTTGTTCATTCTATCCTGACCCCAGCCGAAAAGGATGTCACGAGACGACTGCACTCATTACGGCTGTTAGCGTATTTAATCCAAAATCAAACGTTGTTGAACTTGTGTAATGTGATCAACTGACAATCGTGTTAATTGCATACAAATGCCTTGTTTATCCCTAACAAAATCAATTAAAGCCAAAAACTATGCTTACTTGCACTTATTGATAAAAACGCAACACAACTTGATGTAAAAATACCCTGCAGACATGTTTTTGATGAATTGAGATGCTAAATGTTCGGTTCTTACATAAATTCGATTTTGATGAAATTGCAATTACTTTTATTAACATCATTTAATCAATTAAGCAAATCAATTTTCGTCATCACTCGTTATAGAGCAAATTGTCTATTTTGGTTAGGTCGTATGCCTTTTGTTATTGAAGCGTTTACACGTCTCAATGTCAAACATTCAATCACGAATGCGTCCTCTGGTCATGACAACAAGTTTGTACAAATATGTTTTTTATAAACAAATATTTGAACGAGTTACTGAGCACAATATTTAAGTAGACAAGGTGATATTTTCCCATAAAACCGAAACATGCTTCTTATAATGGTCTTCAAATTCATACTTATATCACATGTGCTTGCTTTAAAATTTTTACAAACCTCTTTTGTTTATTTTCTTAAAAGTAAGTACAGTTTCATTTCTCATAAGAACCAAAGAAGATAAAGAATCTTATTGCTAGAACTTATTGCTTCGATCTACAATACCACAGTTCACACAACCACAATTTTAACTCAAATTCCTAACTAATGATATAAAATATAATTTAATAAGGCTGATTAAATCCATTTCAGACAAAACAAAATTGCAAATTCTTAAAAACAACAAAATGAGAAGTATTAATCATATCAATTCAAATAACAAAAAGAGAGAAAACTTTTAAGCATTGACAAAAAAAAAATTAAGTGCAAAATAATTACAAAACAAAACAAAAACTGCACTTTAGTTGCAGAAAAAATTTAATAAGAAAAAAAAACAAAATAATTTTCATGCATGTGTATATTAAGTATTATATAATTATATTATAATATTAAATAAACACACATGCATATATTTAATTTATAAAAACTTACCAACGATAAATTTACGATTAAATAAACATGCGAATAATTAAAATATTAAATTTATATTCATGTTCATTAAGTGTCGCCGTAGTAAATGTCGTTACGTTGCGTTACATTACATTACGTCTTAAATTACGTCTAAGCATTAAAATCAAAGAAGAAGACTTTTATTAAATATACCTTTATATATTTACATATATAAAAATATTCGTACATATAAAAATAATTCGTATGTATTGTCGATATCGATGTTAGAAAAACGTTTACGTTATCTTACGTTACTTTACCTTATAATATACGTCAGCTTGCAATTAGCTTAATGAAATATATTACGAACTTACATATGTAAATTAATGCATTCATATTAAATGACTTTATTAGACATACAATTGAAATGAAACAAAAAATATCATGTATGAAATTTCTTAAAAAACATTCTAAACACTGCCAAACAATCATTTGAGTTTTTATATCATAACCATACTTTATATATGTGTATATCGGCAAATGCTCTAACATTTTCCGAGGATGTAGTTCTCAAATTGAAAAAAGAAAGATAGGGTTAATTTGACAGTTTGAACTCCCTTAAAAGCGAAGAAGAAGGTGTCAGTTTTATACTGTTTTAAGCAATTTATATCAATGAGCCAAAGCGTTTCAAATTAAATAGTCAGCATAATAGTCAGCATGGTATGCAGTAGTGCATGACTTATCAAGTGTGACTTGTATGTATCAGTATGAACACTCATCAAATTATTTAAAAAAATTTCCTTCAGTTCAGAAGAGATTTCATAGCAAGCATATGCGTGTATATGAAAATAACGGAAGACATTGTTTACAAAAAACTGTTGGCTTCTTCTGCTCCAACTGTCAATTTCTGTTGATATTTTCAACAAAAATTGCTTCGAAAGTAAATAAATTCCGCAATTCACCATAAATTGAAAATGTGAACACTTGTGTCGTCAAGCTGTTTGGCCAACAATATGACGAACAATTTACAGTGTGAACTTCCCTAATATCAAATTGTTAGACAAGCACAGAAGAAATCAGCATATTTTTATTTTTATCAATAGATTTGACAAACAGTTTGGCAAGTGGTCACAACAAATTCATACATATTGCTGTTTGTCAAATCTATGACTCTTTTGATGCGCAGTTGGACGAGTGTGAGCAGTGAATATTAGCCATTAGTAAGTGTAGTCACTAGTGTACATTTTTCAAATAACTGCCAAAAATTGCCCGTATTAACGACAAAGTTTTCAAGGTCTCTTCAAATATGTATAGCACAATTCAGGTGCTTGTCGCCGTTTTACATTTATGAAATTATATATTGTACTAGTAATGATCATGAATGAAAGAATTTATAGATTACGATATCCGATTTTCTTACCGCTAGATGACGTAATTGGAGCCCACTGTTCCTATTGTCTAAAACGGGGTGGCTAAATTGAGATGACATAGAGATGGCACCATTCAATTAGCTTCAGTGGCGTCGAGTCGTAAGCTATGCTCTATAATTCTAGGGAATTATCATGTTCTCAGAAGATTAACATGTCATAATTTACTACTATATGATTAACATGGTCTGCGGAGAGGTGAGAAACAGTCAATTAGCTAAATTTGTTTCTATTGAATAAATTTTCTATGCCAGATGGAAAATTTTAGCCCGGGACTACTACGATTTGTTAGCATGCCGCTTTCTGATTTATGATTTAAAATATTACATAAAAATATTATATAGAAATTATGCTGAATTCTCAATTAATTCGGAAAATAAAATAAGATTACTCCACCAACACATTGATGGGTTAAAGGAAGAAAAATTAAATAAATGTATGCTATGACGTTATTGACGGTAATACTTATAAACGGATTGTACTTATGAAAGAATGGCTGAAAATACAAATTTACTGCGCATTTTTATGATATTATTTTTTAAATAAAATGTCAAGAGTAACTTGTAGTGTAAAAGTCAAATATGAATTTGAAAAAACTTGTTCGATTTTTATATTATATAATCCCTTTTCACATTCAGTGCATTCACTTTCCGGCTGAATGGTATGTAGCATAAACCGCTCACACAACATGTTCCCTGATTTTATGCAACCTCGGTTACACGGTTTACGCTCACTTACTTTTGACAGATGAACAATCAGTTTGTTGGAAATTTGACATTTCGCAAAAAAATCCATTCAGCAAAAAGTATCACTTTATGCTACTTCGCTATCTGAGCGCTTTTTCGGATTGAATGCACTCATTGATCATTTATTGAAAAAAATTTCTCGAGGCACTTTGAGGTGAATTGGTGAAAAGAAAATGGAAGCTTACATTTCAACCGTCAATTTTTCTGAACTCAATTAATTGCTTTCAGTTCTTGACTCATGTAAAAGAGGTCTTAAAAATATACGAACCCTGCAAACAAGAGTGTTACAAACGTATTGAACGCTCGCTTGAAGTAGATGGCAATAGTTTATGCTATAATATTTCTCACTTTCATCTGTTCTATTAAACCAAAAAAGAATCCTTCAAAATAATAATATTTATCAAAATTATCACTTTACTGTCACAAATCAATAAATAGTTAACTCATTAAAAATATCAAAAATCAGCTTATCAGTAAAAGTATAAAACAAAACGTTGGCTTCACTAACTCAGAAATCGGGTTTTTGTGTTATAACATTTTTCAAACAAATAAGCGATATGTTTGATGTAACTTAGATTGTCTTAAACGCAACAATTACAATTTAAAAATTTCATATAATAAATGTCAGTATTAAACAAATGTCAGAGTATTTAAATGTTGTTTCTTTGCTTGTTCTGCCAACAAGCTTTAGATATCATAACTTAAGAAGGTATCATAACGTAAGTAAATAAATCTACGTTCACACAAAGACTACAAAATCTATTTTCACACAAAATTAAACCTATTTTCTGCTGTTTTTTTTTTTTTTTAATTTGTAATCTGTCAGAAAAATCAAAATAAAAACAAATGATTTTGTATATGTATGATTATTTGATTATTTCCTCAGATTATTGTATAAATTCATCAAACACGAACTAAAGTATATAGAAGGTTTGTGAATAGAATAAAGTTCAGAGTTGATAATTTCCTAATTTTTTAGACATTTTAATTGAAAATAAAAAAATAATATATTACAATTGACAGATTTTATAAAGCAAGCATTTTCATTAAATTTTCAGCCAAAAAATAACTTATAACTGAAAATCAATGAGTGTGAACATCGTATTATTTTCAATTTGAATAAAAAAGTTTCCAACTTTTCAAATTGTATGCTAGAAAATAATAAAGCAATAACATTGAAGTAAACGAAACAATCACATGTGAAATGCATTAATATATCTTATGTAACACCATGCAACGTAATATTATATTAACAACAAAAAGACAACAAATTTGTCGTAGTTTAATTATGCCTAATTGGACTGAATAAGTGTTTAATGTCAAGCTATTTTGATATTTCCGGAAAAAAAAATAACAACTTTCAATAATTTTAGATTTTCTATCAAACACGACGATGTTTTACGATGTTGTGTAACTTTAAGCTACATATTATAACATGATTTCTTCCACATTTCTTAATGAAAACAAAAAAAAAAACTATGAAAGATATGTTATTATAAAAAAATCACTAAAAACTTCTTAATGCTTAGTAAAAATACAAGAAGAAATTTAATATAAACAGCCACAAAATGTCTTCATATAAAGAATTAATCTAAAAATTTATAAAAATATTCACTTGAAAAATTAATAAGCTATTAACGAATTGTATGTGCGTATAAAATTTTTTTTTTTACAATTATTTAAGATTTCGGAACTTTTTGGCAAGAATATTTCGTTACATAAAAAATAAGCGTTTAAAATTGAGAAACAAAAAACAAAACAAAACCAAAATTAAGTTAACCCATTATTGAATATGTAATTTTAAGCAAAATTGAACTGAATACGAAATATTTTAATATACTTTTAATTGGTAATTCTTAGCATACCAACGCGTAAGAAATTTTCAATTTTTAATACTAAGCTCAAAAAAGAGCGCGTAACTTTACGTCATAACATCAAAATTCATGAGCATTGACTAAAAATTATAAAACATGAAAATCACATCGGCAACATAAAGAAATAAATCATAAACATTTCAAAATGCTGATATCTTTTACGTTGAAACAAAAAAAATAAAAAATCACCTCTAACTACGTTGAAAACAAAATCTATTGGTTGTAAAATCATAAAATTATATGTTCAAAACAAATTTGAGTTATAAAAATTTTAAAAACATACAAGTTAAACCTGATTAACATTATTTACCTGATTTACATGGTATGTACTTTACTTTAATGTAACTTATATAAAACTACAACAAATATTGAATTTCATTAAGAAGATTACAAATTTTCCTGAATAACTATTGGTTAGAATTTCTGCTTTTTCAAAATACCAAATTTGAGTAAGAAGTAAATGTAGATGAGTTGCAGTTGCGATAGCGTAAGTACTTATGTGGAGTGAATAACTTTGGTATTTTGATGTTATATATTTAATGAAATGAGGTGATTCATGTTACTTCGTAAGAATGCATCTAGTTCAAAACTAGTACCATGTTTTACTTGACAAAATTACAAATGATTTTTAATTGAAAAAGAGTTAATAAAAAATTTGTAGACAAAGAGGTATTAAAAGAGGAAACCTATGATGTAACATGAATTATCCTAATTCAAGTTCACATCTTATTTACTTGAAACAAATTTCAAGCATCATAGGCACGATTAAAGTGAAATTTATGTGTTGCAACTTTTGTTGAAAAAAACTTCTTAAATTATTAAAATAAAAAAACTATGTTATAAATATTGGAAAAATAAAATTAATAAGCAAAATATTTAAACACATATAAAAAGATGTCATATAAATTGTTAAGAATTCTCATATTATATTACTACATAATATAAGAATCCAAAGAAATTAAAGAGAAAAACTTTAAAAAATTATTTGTTCAACAATTAAGTTCAAATCTATGGCAGAGTTATAATTATTTTATATAAAAAAGAAAATATATAAGCATTCAATACACGATAAAATTAGTTGTTATAGTTTTTGACAGCTGTATAACTTCATACTACGAAGTTCACACTGACAACTGCTGAAGTAGAAAAAGTTTTACAAAACTTTTGAAAAATTCTTATTTACTTAAAAGCAGATAGAATGTGAAATACTTAAAATATATAAAGACGGCTTCTGATAAACAACAACAACTTAGCTAAAGAACACCATTTATATTCAACATTGAAGCAACAGTTGTTGCCCGTAAAATACTACTAAAATAGCAAAATATTAAATATTGCAAAATATTGACATATTCATATATTTACATACAAACATAAAATTAATACAACTTTACACATAAAAAATAGTAAATTTTGAATAAAAACTAAAAAAACAAAAATCATTTACATTGAAAACGTAGTTTTTCACTGGTAAAGGGACAAAAGCGGTGTGTGCAGTTCTTAATTTGGTTGGTTTTTCATTAAATTTGTTGTTTTTTTTAACTCAAAATTAAATTATAATTTTACTTCTTAAAAAAAACTCCATATAGGACTCTGCTTTTAGACATGCATAGACGTCTAATTGGCTTTTTAAAACAGTAAATATGTAAATCGTAAGAGCACGTTAACTTATATAAGAAAGACAAATTTTTAAAATGTTTCGTGAATGAAAACACAAAATATATTTTATTCTATAAATAACTCTTTTCTTACTGAAGACGTTCTTGATTTAAACCGTCAAATGTTATTTAAAAAATTTTTAAAGCAACAAATTTTTTATTGAACACTTCAATTAGTAATCGAGTAAAGTTTATCTTTCTTAATACTTCTTCAGACAGAAATGTTATTATTTTGCTTATGAAAGAAAAACTAACGAAAAATTAGCAAAAACAAAACATTTAAAAGGTATAAGGGAGAATTCAGATGATACAACCATGCTGTCAAACCTTGCTAATAACACCATAACAGTTAATTTGCTTTGTTACTACACTATCACGCAATACTTTCAGATCTCATTAGGGTACCCTAAAAACCCCAAAAATTATTCTACGTGTTCACGCGTTCACGGAACTGTGCAGTCGTCACACATGTGATATCGTTTATGTGCTAAAAAAACAAGTTGGATGGACATGTCCGATGAAAGACAAACATTTTTAAGATTTAGCTCGGTCCATCCGACATTTAGTATCGTTTGGGATGCAAAAAATTTTGAAGCCATCAACATCGTGGCCAGTGTTCGATAGCAACACGTTTGTTGATCAGCTACTAACGTGTGAACAACATTAAACCACAGTTGCATTATCTAACTTCAATCTTCTACAATTTTATTGTTTCAACTACGTTGCTGCAAATGTTGAAAAAACATCGATTAAGGCATCGGTGTTGACATCAAAAGCTCAACATCGATTCTCGATGTATTGAGAAAGCTGTATTCAAGAAGCTCTAACATCCAAAAGGATTTCGGTTTTGATTTGATATAAGCAGTTTTCGTCAAAAATCATCCCTTTTTTGCCGTAACTTAATTCAAGAAATATCCAAAACCTTAGTTGCAAATTAAAGGTCTTCAAACCCGCGAAGGTGTGCATTCCAAGTTTGGCGGATCGGAGAAATGTCGTCTTGATAAGAATTTAAAGCGAAAAAATCGACGATTTTTGACGACCAACTTTATTTTTATAAATCAAAACCATTAGCAGACGTGAAACTGATTTTAAAATACTTTTATATATAATTACTTCTCAAATACAGCTTTCACAATGAGTGTCGAAAAAATTGTCTCCCGCCTGAACAAAGTCAGCTTTTGTAAAACCACATAATCACAAAATTTCATGGAACCTTCTTTCAAATTAACCAGCGGGGTTTTGAGAAAATGTTGAAATTTAGTGAAATACTTTGAGAAAGCGTTTTAAGAAATGAAAATTAAACATCATTTATGTGTTCGTGACATCGATGTAAGGATATTTTAAATATTGCAATATCGATGATAAAACATCGATTTTTTTTCTCTTGACATCGATAATCATCGAAAATCGATTATAATCGAACATCCGTACTGTAAACTTACTAAACATACAAAATTTAAATTACGATTTTCTTTGAATACCACTTTAACAAATAAATATAGTTAGTATATTGTAATTCCCGCTAACACACCAGCTTTCAATGTTGTTGATGAGAGAAAAGTCCTTATGGCAAAATAAATAAAAGAAAACAACACAATCTGTATTCTTATGTTTAAACGGCGATTATTTAATATTGATACCGATTAATATCAAAATTGAGCTCTGTTTATTGCAAAGCTATTTGTTTTGAAATTATGGAAAACTATGTATGAGATTGAACTGTCACATACCGCTTTTTTATAGGTCTGTTCCCGTACTTTTTGGACTAAAAATGGTAAAACTTCCAAAAGCCTAAGAATGAGAAAAATCTTTCGCAAATAGAGATAAAAACCAAGGTATAATAATTTACAAGGTAGCATTGACAAGTGTTGATTTTTCTCAACTGTAAGTTAGTCAGTTCCTGTCAAAAACAGCTGTTCGGTGTTATATGCGTTAGCCACATGCAGCTGTGTCAACTATTGTGATAGCGATACATCGGTGAGAGAAGTTATCGCTACGGAAGTGTCAGAAAAGTTGATGAAATGTCAAGCATTGTATCAAATACCAATGGAAACTTTACCAACAAATCAAAATCTTTCTATTTTTATATGCATTTTTATACGCAACTTCACACAAGTTCACACACTTAACAACAAGTTTGAACTTAACAGTTGCCAACTGTTGAGTACGCTGAATGTGAGCAATGAAAACTAATTGTCTATAATATCGGATGGTGAGCGCTCTCTTCTTTGTTATATTTTTTGACAGTTGTTCTTTTCCAACAGAAACGTCAATACTATCTTGTAAATATTTTACCGTGGATAAAAATACAAGTGAGCTAAATGCCAAAGTCAGCTATTGGAATTTAAGTTTTCCTAATTGTTGTTGCCTTTATTGTTTGACGTTTGACGTGGCACTCACAGTTCTATTAGTATAAAATTAGACACATGAACAGCCATATTAATATGAACCTACATTATTATTGTGTCATGGTAAAATGAAAATTTATTTTTGAGCATTCAAATTTTCCTTATTTTCTTGAATTAAACAGTTCCCTAAGAATGTCAGCTAAAAGCAGCTTATAATGTACAAAAACAAAGAATTTTTAAAATATTGAATATATAGTTGAAAAACAAAAATGAAAAACACAGATCTTTTAAATAAATGTTATATGATATGAAAACATAATATTAAACACTCCCAAAAAATAAAATAGCATAACTTTTTATGATAAATGTACAATTCCAAAATGAGAAAGAACTAACAAAACTGTAATTCTTAACAATGTAAATGAAAAATCAATACAAAATACAGTAATCATACAAGCATATTTTCACACTTCAAAATGCATGTCTTAGAAAAGCTTTGTTCCCCACTGTATAAATATGGTCGACTAATCAAATAAAGATAATTTTTTCCTAAATAAATAAACAAAAACTTAACGTGTGGGCCCAGATTCAAAGATACTTAAAATATGTGTAAAAAAGAGTTATAAAAGAAATACATACATCAACTTAAAGATATAAATTCAGCATAGGAAAATAGTCAAAGTAACAGTGAAAGCGCCGTAAGGCAGACAAGAAATCATAAGATAAGCTAAAGAAAATACAATAGTAAATCATACAATTTACAGATTGTAAGTATTACAGTTATAAACAATAAATGGAAACAGATATGGAAACGTGTGTACCTATTATGCTATATTTTGCAAAAATATGTAAGAGAAAAATTTTGAAAACAAAACAAAAACCAACCGCTAAGCAAACTTTTTAATTATTACACTATGAGTAACAGCTAAAATTGTTATTATTACTATTATATTTGTAAACATAAGAAAGTTCTAGATATGTTTATAATATATTTTGCTTTTTATACAAGCGATAAATAAATAAATTTGTAACCACAAATGATAATATTAAAAACAAACAAATATATATGTATGTGTATGTCAACCATGTGTGGCAATACTTTTAACACTACCTGTACAACTTACCTGCAAAATAAAACGTATAAAAAATACTTATTTTGAAAATTAAAAGAATATTTACTATATCTCTTATTATGTTTTGCTTTTTTTGTTGTTTTTAGTTTTATTATTATTTCTAAAAATCAGCTAGCTTCTTTGAGCAAAACCTAAACTGAATACTGAATTTTGTTATCTACTCACTTAAAAGCTGAATTGTTAAATCATTAATCCATAAATATACAAAATATACATAACTGTAACTCTACATACATTATTCAGTAGCAGTAGCAGCAATCATACATTAAAGTTACATCAAAATAAATGATAAATGAAATCATTAAAAGCAAAAGAAAAATATATATATACCAAGTAAGATCAAAGTTTGATTATAATAATGACGATATAATTATAACGAAAATTAAAAATAAAATACAACATATATTGAGAAATTAAAAGCAAAATCAAGTGTGTTTTTCTTACTTAAAAAAAAAAAAAAACAAATTGGCCATTTCAGCCCTTGAAAGGACTTTGACCGAGCTTCTTATGATCAATTGTGTTGTGTGTGTTATTAAATATTTGCACACAAGTAACCGAGAACTGGGCCTACATGTTGTATGCCGACTCCGAACGGCTAAAGTTTATGTTCTCAAGTAGCTTTACATGGCATTATTTACTCTCTGAGGTTTGCCATTGTCAGCAGAGAGGTGGTGACCAGTGTTGCCGTTTGGATTCCAATGGATCCATTTGGATACTTTTTTGCTTCAAAAATTAATGGATACTTTATTTTTAGCCTTAGTGTGAATTTGGATACTTTTTTATAAAATCTGTTTAAATATTGAAATATGCTGATGTTTACCTTGGCTTCTTTCCCATTATTGTGTTTTTTTTTAATTTGGTAGGACTGCGTGTAATTGAACTGCCACTTTTTGCTCAAACCAACGCCAAAAAGCTTCTCGCACAAAATGGACAAGCAAGTATATTAAAATTGATATAAAGAATACTAAACATTTAACTAAATGTCCCAAGATATCTAATTCGAGGAAAACGACTGCTGCTGAACGTGTTTTTTCTGACTTAAAACTAACTAAAAACTATAAGACTAATAGATATTCCTTGGAAATGCAAGAAAATATATTGTTTTCAAAAATGCTTAAAAACGAATATAAGTATTTAAAGTTATAGAAATTTTATGAATTAGCAACACCATCTCTTATTTATATAAAATATTAAGTACCTAAATTTGTATTCCTTTTAAATATTATTATTTAATATTTTATATATCTATATGTTTTATGTAAAAGTACTGAAATTGAAGTTCCTATTTAAAATTATTATTTATTGTTTTATATGAATGTTTTGTATAAAAGTTCTAAAACATAAGTTTCTTTTTAATATTATTATTTAATGGACATGTTTATGTATTAACCTTAAAATGGAATAAATTAAATTGTTATTAAAACTAACCAAAATTGGTTGACTTTTTTAAAAATGTTAAACTACTTGTTTGTTTTTAAAAAATGACTGAATAAACTATCGTTTTTCGCAATTTGATACCTGGATACTTTTTTTTTGTAAGTGGATACATTTGGATACTTTTCTGACTTTATTATTGATACTTTTTTCAAAAGCGTCGCGGCAACACTGGTGGTGACCGATCAGAAAAATTTTTTATTGATGTGTGTGGCTCAGAGAACAACTTGAGTGCATTCAAATGGCGTTTTGAATGTGTCGTCAAAATACGAGCTACGAATGTGCCTTCTGGAATAAAATTAATGCGCAAAGACATGTACCAATCGCTGTGACACCAATGCCGTAGAGTCAGGGCTGCCGTTTTGGTAAAATATTACCAAATTTGGTAAAAAGATTTCGACTTGGTAAAATGGTAAATGTTTTTTTGAAAATGAAAATTTACAATAAGTTGCAATTCAAAAAAATTGTATAAAAATTATATCAATCATGCTCATTTCAAAATAATTGAAAATATATAATTAAACGCATCAAGTGAAAATTACACGAATTAACGCAAAGCAAAATGTCAAAAATTTGAATTTGGCAGTTGCTTAGATCGTCGGCTTAGGAAAGAAATTGATGTATCGCTAAGATCATGATACAAAAATACAGGCAGTATTGACGTTTCCGTCGACTACTTCAAATTGTCTAAAAATATATCGAAGAAGAGAGCGCTCATAAGCAAACAACATAATACAAAGGGCACATTCAGCATACTCAATATTGCCAAAACTTGAGTAAAATTAAATTTTGATAGCGTTCAGTAAAACTGATGAGGTGGGAGACGCTAAAATGTAAGCTACTGTCTCAACTGTTCAGAAATTAAAACTTCAACTTTGAATCTGTGTTAATTAATTACATATACATCAATCTGAGATGGTGGGAAATAATTTTCAACACATAGTGAAATACTTATAATTTTTATGATTTTTTTAAAATGCAGTTTAAAATATCTAATATTTTTTAGGTACTTAAAAATCAAAAATATGCACATGAATTACATATGCACTTAAAATAGAAAAATTGTAAATAAATAGTATGAATTATTGTAATAGTATAATAGGCTACACATAAACGGTACATGACTAATATTTCGTCAACTTGACAACTTTAAGACGCTTCATATAGCAACCCATTCAGCTAAACCATAGCTCACCTAGGTACACTGTCACAACAGTTGACTACGCTGAATGTGGTCAGTAACTATTTTGCTTTGACTGCCGTTTTTGCCGTTTTTGAAAGCAGCCAGTTCCCTTCTGAAGAGAAAATAAGCAGCTGCCAATGCTATCTGTGTTTTTGTATCATGGCTCAGATGGATAAGTAAGTTTTTATTTTTAATAAAATGATTTTCTTAAAATTTATATTCTAAGCGATTATGTTATTTCTGTTTAGATATGTTATTAGAAAGAAGGCAACCAATGTAAAAAGCGATGAAACATCTTCAAGCGTATAATAAATGTTAATTAAATTAAAAAATATGTATAAAAGTATTGTTTCTTTAACTCAAAAATTAAATTTTCTTGTGTTGGTAAATTATTTTTCATTTTGGTAAATTTTTGGATGAAATTTGGTAGAAAAAAATGTTTGAGAGTGGCAGCCCTGGTGGTATGCATGCATTTTTTTTTTGTGCAATTGTGGCTGACGACGATTGTTATTCGAGTGGCAAAAAATTACGAATGGTCTCATGTAGTTCTCTGGTGTGGCTAAGCCACACACTTAACCTGCACACCACGGTCACCACTTACCGTGTTTTCTTACTTAAATTGATGGAAATAAAGATTGAAATGAGACCTGATTTACCCCTTCATTTTGTATCACGATTAAGCACACCAACGATCAGCAAGACACGAGAAGCACGACTTTATTCCATACAAAAATCTATTGCTTATCGTGTCTTGCTGATCGTTAGTGTGCTTTTTCGTGATACAAAATGAAGGGGTTAATCTACTTTGATTTTAAATAAAATATCACCCAGTTGCAAAACAATAACTGGAACCGATGAGCTTTTGTAAATTTTTTTCTGAGTTTCCGATAATAAAGTCCGACAAAATAGAACGAAATTGAAATGCCTGGGAGATTATGTTATTTTTTAGTAGGTCTTGTTGAGTTAAATAATTTTTTATACTTGAAATTTGCCGAACACCCCCAAAAATCTGAATTTATGGTCAAAAAACCGATATATCCAACGATATATATATATATATTGTTTTGGACAACTTGAGAAAACTGTGTGTATTTACTATACAAATACAATTTTTTTCAATTTTGTTCACTTTTTCCAACTTTGACGATTTTTCCATACACTAAGTTACACTGTGCGTTACTATTTTTGTACACAGCATCTCTCTATTTTTTTTTTTTCTAATAGATTTTGGGTCTCCAAACACGAAAATCGCAAAAAAAATTGTTATGGTAACGTTTTTTTAAAAAATTATTTATTTAAGTTTTCTCGTTTTTTCAAAGTCACATATATTAAAATATGTCATGTATAATCAGTTTTAAAATGCATTGATTATGGATTAGTGATGGATGGATTTAGTATTTACATTTTTATAATGTGTGTCAAAAGAAGACACACATTGTTTTGTACCTAAAGTTGCTGTGGACTATATCAAAATATTTGAAACAGTTATGCTGTCATAAGCCATGCACAAAATGCTTATAAGATGAAAGTAAATGATCCAAAACTAACTCTAAAGGAGAACCAGTAAAATACTTATCCCTAACTTTCCAACTCAGGAAAAAGTACATTTTTAAAAAATATACAGAAACTAGTATCGCCTGAAGTCGAAATTCGACCAATTTTCTGTTTGCATATTTATAATTATAAAAAAATAGTCCGCACTCTGATTAAATTAAAAAAAATTATAATCAAAATCGGTTGAGAAACACGGGAGAAAATAGTTCTTTACTGTTTTCTCTACGCCTATTTATATATAATACTAGCTGGCACGCGGAGCGTTGCTGGCGTCCTTGTTTAATGTCTGCCCAGTTTGCCAAAAGAAGACCATCAGCAAATAGTAACTTCACTCTGAGTTTCAATATTCTGTGACCATTATTTCCAAAGCGATTAAATATAAAAAAATTGTCTTAGGGGCGGATCGACACCCCTTATTCAATATCTGTGGTAGTTTGCGAGTACTTCCCAGTAGTAGGATATCACCAAATAGTTACTCCAAACCCAGTTTATTTAATATGTGACTATTATTTCTAAAGCGATTAAATTTAAAAAAAAAGTGTCTTATATGTCTTATAGGGATCCACACTCATTATACAATGCCCATTCCAGTAGCAGGACACCACCTAATAGTAACTCCATTCTGAGTTCAAATTTTCTATGAATTTTACGTTTATAGCTAATCTGAATCGAAAATTTGCATTGTATGGGTCGGAGCAACGCCCCGTTTTCCAATGCCCGTGTCTGTTTTATAATTAAAAGACGCGGATAATCAGTTTTGAAATATTAGGTATGTTTCCGTACTCACTTCAAGTAACTTGAAGTTACTCGAAAGCGTTTCCGTACACATTTTTCCAGCTCGAGAGAGAAGAAGAACAAGCAAAATGTCACTTTTTGTGGCTCTCTATTACTCGAACTTTACTTGAAAAATTTCTTCGAGCACGAATCTAGAGCTTCAAACAGCTGATTGTCAAAGTGATAAAATTAAATTGTTGCATTGTATTGCGAACAAAATGTATGCAATTGGTTAGAAAATTAATAAAAATAGTTAAAATTACCAAATCAACGCTTACAAAAACGTTTAAAATACAGAAACACAGCAATTAAATTTTATTGTTCTCAAAAAACAGGTGTTGTGCTTGAAACTTACTTGAAAGCGTTTCCGTACTTTTTGACAAATTTTCTCATTTTGACAAATAATCAAATTACTCTCTATAACCCGGACTTTACTCGAACTTTACTTGAAGTGCGTACGGAAACAGACCTATTATATTGAGTTTTATTGAGCGGTACCATGCCACCCTTTTCAAAAATCGCCAAGACTCAATAGTAAGTTCGTACCGAGTTTCATTGATAGACGCTTTATAGACAAAAGTAAAGCAAAAATTTTGTGTTCTTGAAAATGTGCCACACACCTCGCGGGTAGGAGGGTGAAAAATATGTGTTCGTGGCGGGAGACGCCCATTTTGTGTGCACACCTTAAATTTTATATACAATCTTTCCCACACCAAGTTTAATCCTTGTAAGTCATGTATCAACTTTGTTATGGTATTTTAAATATTCTGGGTTGTATGGGAGGTGGGCGTGTTTTTGAGAGAATCACGTTAGTTTTTGTACAATAAACATACATAAAAACAACAAAAAACAAACATACATATTAAATTTTATTTCTGTAGCTTTAATTTATACCCTCTATACAGTGATTTCAATTTTTTGGATGTATGGGGGGTAGGCGTGTCCTTGGGCGGATTCAAAAATATTCAATAGTACTGATCCTTGGCTTTATGTGACCATGTGTAACAAGTTTCATGCAATTATCTCAACTCCTTCTTTTATCCAGTGTTTACGGAGACACAGACGGATGGACGGACGGACGGACGGACAGACAGACAGGGCTAAATCGACTCACAAGGTGACTCTTATCAAGAATACATATACTTTTCTATACCGGACTCGCTTATTACAAGGTGTTACAAACGTTTGTACAAAGTTAATATATAGCCTGACCTTTCAGGGTTAGGTCATAATTAACGTTTCGAAGGTATAGCGGTGAGTTTCATCCGATTTGGTTCATTTTTAAACTCAGTGTGCATATTTGAGGTCACAGCTTATGTAAAATATCAAGGTATTAAAATAATTTTTGTGCAATTTAAAGGCACTTTTCCTTTTTGATAAAGTCAATTCTTATGGGACTTCATTTTTTTGATATCAAATTTTATTCCGATGTCTATTACAGCTGCAATCGTATATCGACAGACAAAAAGACGGATATGGCTATTTCGACTCAGGTGGTGATGTTGATCAAGAATTATACACCTCTGTTCACCTGTCACGCCCCCTTATGGGCATTACGCACTTCGTGAAAAATTAATATAGCCCTACGCAGTGCGCGTGTAAAATATTTTAAGATTCCGATATTTAAGCAGGTTTTTATTTAGGCAACTTTTAGGTAAAGACAAAAAGCAATTTGCTTTTATCATTTTCAGCAATAGTGTTCTACTTTCCATTAAAATTAAAAAATATGTTTGCTTGTGAATCAGTTTTAAGAATCTGCTTTGAAGAATCGTATAAACTGAATTCGAGCAAAAAATTAAACAAAGCTTAAATGCAACAAAGTGAGACACGTTAAGGTTTTGATACATTATACTCTGTACTTTAGAAGACAAGTTAGTATTGAAAATAATTTATCAATGGATCCACTTTAATGTCTTGTTACTACTTTAAATTAACATGTTCAAAAACCAATTACAAAAATGTATGCATCAAACCGTAACAATTTCGAGGTCTTTAAAAAGCTGTAGACATGTATGTTAAGAGTGATCAACAATCGATTGTTTACTTAGGGGCAATTTTAAGGAATATCGTATTAATATCTATTTTAAAAATATACAAAAGATCAAAATTAATAAGTTGAAAGCAAAAACTAATTAAATTTAAAGCTAAAAGAAGTATGTTTCTAAGTATACTGATGCTGATAAATAATTTTATATTACATTATTTTGTTTTTGGTCAAGTTAATATGCTTTAAAAAGAGAATGCTTTAAATAAGGAATTGAAACTAAATCACGCATTTAATCAATTAAATTAAACGCTTCATTTTAACAACAGTAAATTGTCGATGATGTGCAATGCGAACAAAGCAATAACTTTGCACCCTACAGTCAATAATATTGTGAAATGTTTGTTGTTTAGGAAATGATTAAAAAAAATGTACTTAAATGTGATAACATCAAAAATTGTTGAGTTAATGCATTGTTGAACTTAACACTGTTTTAAGCAATGAAATTTTAATTAACATTTAATTTTAATTTACTAAATGAATAATTACAGAGAGAAACAGTGAAAAAGTTGCAGGTTAAACATTAATCAATTCTAGATGAATTTTGAACGCAAATTTTAGAACTGGTGTCCTGTTTTCGCCATTAGCTAAAGTTTTGGAGTTATAATCAAAAATCTGATAAACGGTCCTTTTTTCCAATAATTTCGTTTTTTATATAATCTTCAAAGTTTCCTTGTTAATTTAAGCTTTTCTTCATACGAAAAATTAGCGAAATATTTTAACATACATCTTTTGGAGTCGTTTGGCATATTTTGCGTCATTTAAAATAAGAAAGAAAATATCGTCCAAAATACAAAATACACTGGAGGTTATAAAAACCGCACCACGCAGCATTATTGTAAGCATATTAGTTTTAATTACAAGAACACCAATCTTTGATACAATGCTAGTAACAAAAATAGTTGAGAAGATTTTCATTTGTTTTTTATTAAATAAAACTAACAAAGAAAATATAATATTTTTGTCAAAATTATTGTTTATTCTGTCACATAGTCGCCTTTCAGCTCGATTCCAACGATTTTTATGCTCTTTTAATAGTAAGATTTCAAAAGATCTCCGAAATAAGCTTCAGTTTCCAGTTCGACCTGTTCATTTGTCGTAAAGCTCCTTCCCTGGAGCCACTTTTTTAGTTTGGTAACAGATAATAGTCGCTGGGGGACCAAATTAGAAAAATGTGAGGAACTTAGCAGTTCGAAGCCTAACTCGTGCAATTTGGCAATGGTTTCGAAGGATTTATTAGCTGGAGCATTATCTTGCAGAAATATGATTTCTTTTTTTCAATATATGGGGCCGGTTTTTGTGATTTCGTTTTTCAATCGGTCCAATAATTTGCAGTAATAATCGCTGTTGATCAGTTGAACTTTTCTCAAATAATCGATTAACAAAATACCATTTGGATTTCAAAAAAACAAACGCCAACACCTTTAATTTGGATCTAGTGTATGGAGGTGGATCCATGTTTCGGATCTGGTGTATGGAGGTGGATCCATGTTTCATCCATGGTCACTTTTTTATCCCACGCACTTTCACCTTTAGATTGTCCAATGCAAAACGTGGATTTTTCCAATACATTCTGTAGTGGTCAGTGTTTTTGTTGCTCTCCCGACGTCTTCATATTTTTATCTGCTCACGAAAATTTAAAGTTGGTTTCGTCTGTCTTTTCTTAGCCAACTTATCTCAGCTCTTATCTTATCTTATGTTAGCTTATCTCCAGTCACTCTAAGCTCAATTTGCATACTTTCGTATCCACGTCAAATGGTTTGCTTTAGTTTTTTTGGACACAAACAGCTATTTTACAAGACATCTGCCACATAAGCCAATATCTGGAAGCCTCCTGTGTTCAGTTTTGACGCTAATATTGACATCATAGTACTCCTTTAGTTTTGTCTGGAATACCGGAACTACAGCGATCCTTTAAGCTTACCAAAATAACGAATGATTTCAAGAGGAATAAAAAAAGAGTAATAAACCTTCGAATTTAAATTTCTTTAAAAATGAGTGAATGGATGAAAGCATGTACATTTTATAAAAAATTTAACCCAAAATGGCGGAATATTGTTTTAAGTCCAATTTTTTATAAAATTTACATTTTTTATCAATTCTTCTCTTAACAAACTATTATCATGTGGATGATAACAAATTTTCCAACTTTGAGTGGCTATAATTCACTTCCTGTCAAATGTTTTGGAAATCTGAACTCAAAATCTGAAAAAGCAACTCTATTTTCCTAGAAAAACATATTTTATTACATCAAATTTTGATTTTGTACAAGCTTCCTGGAAGAAAACCTAATCGACTACTCAAGTCGGCCTGTGAAGAAATGGTATGATACATCTTCTTAAACCAATTTTTTTGGAATTTTTGGTAATGAAAGCTGATAAAACAATTTTTTTTTTTCTTGTAAAATTATATCATTCAGCAAAACAAGCTCTTAATAAAGTCTATTTGTCTGACTTGCCGCACGTAGGGCATGGAAAAGAAAAAAAAATCAAACATCGAAACAGCTCAAAGATTCAAATCAAATGCCAATAAATCGGACAAAAAATCATCTAACATGCGCGGCATCGCATCAGTTAACGGACAGCAACCAAACGGGCCGGAACAATTTTTGAAAATGTTCTCAAATCGCATTCATGTAATACTTTTTCTCTTAAAACTCGTTAATAATTTTCATTAAATTTCGCTTTCAGAATTAAGTTTTTATATTTTTACAAATAATAATTATATACAGTTGCAATGCAATGATTCGATTTTTTTTAAGTCTTCCGTAAAAAAATATAAATTCGCATGTTTGCGCTCAAATATCAACAAAAATATCAAGTTCATGGCTCAGTGATTTTGTGGGCAATATTTAAAAAGTTCAGCACATAAATAACTAAATACAAGCTAAAAAAAAACGTGCTGTATTTGTATGCAACAAAAGCTGAAATAGTTAAAGAAATAAAAAAATTTAATTGTTAAAATTATGCCAAATTGCAAGCGCGAAAATGCTGCTATAAAGCATTCCAAAAGTAAAAACCATTTCGCATTCTCTTACATCCTTATATTTTCGTCATGGACGTTATACGTTTCATGTGAAGCGCATTTTATACAAATCGAACCATCTCATCATCATGCACTTCGCGGCAGTGGATCGTGGCAAGCACCGTTGCCTGCACCGCCCCCACAACCACCACGACCTCAACATTTGCCCATGAAGGATTTGACACCAGCTGAGCTTATGGTAGATCTGAGCAACGATTTAACCTACCGCCTGCTGCACTATCACTCCATCTTGAACCGCAACAATTTCGCCTTTTCACCCACAGCCTTGATGAGTGTGCTGGTGGCTTTGTACGAGGGTACAGCTGGTCGAAGCGCATTGGAAATGCGTAACGTTATGCAACTGCCTCATAATCGAGATGTTATACGCATTGGCTATCGTGATATTCACCGACGATTAAGGGTAAACTTACATTTATTAAGCAGAGGATTAAGTTTTGACCAAAATTTATGTCGTACGTAAAATTAGCATTTAATAACAAGGGTTTTCAACTGAATTTAGGCCTGTGCTCAAGGATTTGTTAATACCATATAAGTAAAATCTAATTTCTGTCTGTAAAACGTTTAAAAATTAAAATGAAAACTTTTTAAATGAAAAGTTAGAATGAAAGCAAAAATTTTTACTTTTGTAATTTAACATTTGACCCTTTGAAGACGGATTTACTTTTATTTCATTAATTTTGAATGTGTGATACCGTTATTTTTGTGAAATCACACTTAAGGTCTGTTCCCGTACACACAGTCCCGTACACCAGTTTTACACATAGGTTTTAGTCCGAGAAGCGTTCCCGCAATCGAAAAAATGGTAAAAGAGAGTGCAATCGACAGATTGAGATCTTACGAATGATTGTCTTCTCAAACGCTCCCAAAGTTCTTTTTTCAGAGCGTCTCAATTTCCAATTATGTGCTACATATGGTAGGACGGGCATAATTATTGCATAATAAAAAAGCGTGTGTTTTGTTCCGACATTAGAGAGATTTAGTGACGTAAGGATTGGAGAACTCTCTGGACCAATGTTTCACGAAACCAAGTGCAGAGTTGGCTGTACTAATGATATTATCAATATGAGGCCTAAAGTTAAGTTTCTTGTCACAAATAACACCTAAGTCGCGTAAAGAGCTTACAGAAGGAACTGGCTTGCCGAGAATGTAATACGTTCTTTTTTTTTTGACACCAAGTGGAAAATATGGCCAGATCGTCTTGAAGATGTTCTTTGGATATTTGTTACAAGATACAAATTTTCTAGGAAGAGGCCCCGGTCCTTAAACCATCGACCAGGCGTCTTATTTTTCGAAAAATGTTCGAGTCTCATTCTTATTGTCAGTCATCTAATTTTCACGCACTCATGTTTTTCGGCCGATCGCCTTTCTTTGCTTGAGAAGGCGTCTCTTTTCCTCCTCTTATATCCGTATCCGCCAAAGCAGCACACGTTACAACCGACTGCAGGGTGGCTTTGTAGGCGGTGTCCTTTTCTGCAATGGTGTCACGACACTCCATACGCATAGAGTGGAATATTTGCGCCAATCATCGTCCGGAGGAGTGCTTTCTTGAAACAGGTTGCTACTTTGACGTTTCCCGGAGATGCTACGCAGAGGTTTAAGCCGACTTGTGAGGATTTCGACATGGATTATGTTAGTCTCACCAAGTTGAGGCAGTCAGACACATTGCTATGTGAAGATCGCTCCATTGTGGCCTTCTTGTCGCGTCCTTGTTAAAAAGTTAAATAAGTGAACATGAAAATTAATCAGATTTCAACTCAGACTGCGATAAAATATTTCAGCATATTTTTTTGCTGAAAGAATAAATGAAGCATTTTTATGAAAATCTGTGTTTTTCTGTGAAAAACGAAATACGACATGAAATCTGTGTCGTATTCGGTGTCCCAAAAAACAAAAAAAAAATTCATTTTGAATAAAAATTTTAAAAATCTATTCCTTTTATCCGTCATTTTAAAAAAATACCACCATCTTGGAATAATAATGAAAGGGAACAATTCTATAGTAATGCTTATATGGACAAGGCGTCAATGTCCTAAATGCCTAAATAACATTAAAAATCTATTCTGCTTTTATAAAAAATCCTTCTTGGTATTACTTTTTTAAGTTAGAATGAAATACATAGAATTTATGTTTGATGTTTATGATTTAGAAATAACCACTTCAAGAGAAAAAGAAACATCCATTCAGATTTCTTTATTTGATAATCAATTTAAATCTAACTTTTCTATTTCAGACATATTTTTTCGGTTTGGAAAATCCACTCAAAGGACTTAGTCTCAACAAAGATAATGTAACGATAACGCGAGACTATGAAACGATTCTAATGTTTTATGGCTATGATTTGGGAGTTGACATGGTATCGTCGACAATGGCACCAACAACAACAACAGCAATGCCAGCTATGCAAAACACAACAACAATAGCATCTTCTGCACCAATTGACACTGCAGAAGCAATGGAAAATACAACATCAACTCCAATTCCAACAATAACTACAACAACTACTAGTAAAACTACAACAGAAGCTTCGTTAGCAACTACAACAATAACTACAACAACTTCAGAAACGCCATCAACTACAAAAATGGCTACCGAAGAAACACCAACAACTAAAGCAACAACAACCACAACAGAAACACCTGTCAAAACTCCTGCAGAAATGGATTCAGAAAAAAATGAAACTACAACAGTACCTGAAACAACCAATGAACCAACAACAACTGAAGCAGTCAAAGACGAAACAACAGCTGCAGCAGCGGATGATGATGAGGCGGAAGCCACTATAAATAAAGACGCTGAATTAATTTCCACCTTTGTTGCCGATGGAAATTCTGAACCATTCTTGCGCATAGAGCAAGCACGTGTCACGCGTTTGCCTAGCGGCAAGCTACAAGCGCCTCTTACAGGACCCAAAGTCAACTACTTGCCTAGTGCTAGAAGCACCGCTAAACTTAGAAATCAAGTGAACCGAAGCAGACGACATGTTTTCGACTTCAAGGATCTTGATGCGAATCTTTATGTTACTCTCTTGCAACCACAAACGTACAATCGTAACTTACATTCAATCACTGCACCCGGTTCTGAAACTTTTATTGCTGCTGCTTTTCACAATGAATACAATGCCGATGAGGAACCTCATTTCATAAGCTCTAGCAGCGGTAACGGCGAGCCGGTAAAACAGAACTTCAATGCAGACATGATCAGCCACGTATTCTATTTGAACAACCAGCAGATCGTGCATACAACATTCAAAGTCTACAATGCGGTGCTGTATTATAAATATTTTGAGAATCTCAAAATGAGCGCACTCGAATTGGAACTAAATACACCAGAGTACAATTTGATAATTCTTTTGCCAGACTTTAACACAGATTTAGTCACAGCGGCGGCATCATTACATTACGGTTCAACTCTGCGACTTATGCGCAGAGAATTGAAACCCAGATGGGTACAAGCTATTATACCAGACTTTAAGCTGCATGGAACAATGTTTCTCACCAATGATCTGCAGAATGTAATTTATAAATGAAAAAACTATGCTAGGGTCTTATTAACGTTCTTTTACAAAAAAAAAACCTTTTTAAATTTTATTTATTTCACAACCTTAAAGAACGGGAATTGGCCCCCATTTTACATCATCATAACTTTTATATTTTTTTTTTTAATTATCCAACTAAATAGTTCAGTGAAAGCCATAAATTATGATTTTCCAGGGACATTAAACAGTAGCAAGACCAAAATCAGTCTTATTCAACTAAACGAGTATTTAATGTGACAGGCCTTACTAGAGTAAAAGGTTTCTATTGACGCTACTCACAAATCTGAAGTCAGTGCTTATATATTCAATCAAACGTGTCATGTTGATCATACATGAAAGGGTTTTAAGCATCGCCGATTTCAAAAGCACTACAATTTTTAAATTTTGAGACTCCAATTTAAAGCCCAAGCATTCTGAAAAATGTACATTCTTTCATCTTTAAAAACTTAGTATTACCTAAATTTATGTTTTGACTACAATTTGAGATATGCTACCCGAAATATTCAGAACAAGTAGAATTTTAGCTAAAAATATCATATTAAAAAGTAATTTATCGGTTTTGCATAATTTGCCTTATAAAATTCGCCAAAAAACGAATTTAAAATTTGCTTGGAATATTTTTTAAGAACAAGCTCAAAAATATAATTCGTTTGTTTCAATAATAAATGTATAGAAAAAGTTTATGTAGGTCATATTTAATGTAAGAGTATCACCTAAAGATCATACAATAACGTCTAAAATGCATCCAATTATTCTAAGCGCCAATTTTTCGAAACATTTTTTGTTCCTTTTATTTAGCATCAGATACAGCATTACACATACCTATACTATTGAAATAGTGAATAAAAAGAAAAAAAATAATTAGAAACAAAACTAGAAATTAGAACAACACTCATTAGAAACAAAACACAAAAAAACCGTTTCCTGTAAAATGTCCATATTGGCACTTACGTACGAAATGTTTTTAAGTCGCAGCGTTAGTTCCGATTTTAATTTCAGACTACTTGAGGGGCCTTTAAAATGCTATGTTAAAATTCCGAAACATATCTTCCACTCATAAATGTGATTTTTAAAGTTTTTGTAGGTTTTACTCAATAACAAGAAAATAATAATAGATTTCTCTTTGATATAAACCCTTATAATAAATTAATTTTGTATTACTTTTCGGTTTTAATTTAATTTTTATCTGCTTTTAAAGATGGGCATTTGTGATATTTTTGAGCCAAACCGCGCTGATCTACGACCGATGACAGACGAAAAGGGAATCTATGTTAAGCACATTGAGCAACTAATCAATGTAAATATTCGCACGCGTCCCATCAATCAATTAAAACGTAAGTCTGAAGAAATAGCAAGCAAAGACGGCACACCTGCATTTTAAACGTCTGGTGTTGGTATCAAGAAAACCAGCCAAGTGTAACATGCAAAACATTTTTCTATTCTTTTTTTTCTAGGCAATGGTGGTTCACAAGCACGTCCCATTCAAATCTCAGTAAATCATCCGTTTTTATTTTTCATCATTGATCGCGACTTGGATGTTGCAGTGATGGCGGGCCGCGTCTTAAATCCATTAAATGTTCGCATTCAATAGTTGGAAGTTTGTTGCAATCAAATGATTCAAGATTATTATGCAATCTTATTGCACTGCCAATTTAGTTAATAGGAAATGCAGAAATTCCGTCAGTTTTTAACCGATATTATTTGTGTACAAAAAATAAGTTAAGATTATATAGTTAAACGAATATAAATTAGAGAAACTTTATTAAAACTAAACTTACCTGAAGAGCTCAGCAAAAATATTGTTGACTTGTTGTTTTTTTTTTAAATAACTCAACGGTTTATTTAAATAGATTATTTTTAAATAAATAAATTCTAATAATGATTTGTTTAATTTCATAACGCGTGCTCGAACAAAAACCAGGCCATCGATAAATCACGATAACACTTAACATTCCCAATAAAAATGTTTTTAATTCTACTTTAAATATATTTCAAGGCTTGCTTCTTCCCTAAAAGTTGATGTGATTATTTCTATTTTGATTGTTTAGATTCTGCAAGATTTGCATTTTTAAATTCTGTATCTGAATATCCTTACGGTAAAGCAATTTATCACGTTTTCTTTGAACACGCAATGCACGCAAACGCTCCCTTTCTATAGCAATTCGATACAATTGCAATTGACGCATGCTTTGAATGCGGGTGCGTGCTTTTCTACTTTTTAAACTTGGTCCTAGTTTTCTGCAGTCCACCGGTTGCGATATTATTTCTTCACTTTTTTGTTGCAAGCTTGCCTCGTTTGATGACACCTCTTTTTCCAATTCTTCGGTGACATGTTCGGCGACTTGATTAAATTGAAATTGTTCACATGTTACGACTGAGTCATCAAATTCTTTAATGGACACGGATTTTTCGATTTTAATATAAATTTCATTATCGTTAACTTGCATTGGATTGGATTTTGTTGGAACGTTTAAGTCTGCCAAGTCAGCTCGTCTTGTATTGCTATTGTTACGCTCTTGACTTTCGCTATAATCAGTAAGTTGTTCCGAGCAAACAGAATTATTAACTATTCTCTTTGCCAGCGCATCCTTAACACGTTTAGCTTCAGCTGATTTGATGCGACCTAGCTGTTGTTTAAGGCGTTCCTTTGAGCGATGATAACCAGCTGCTTTCATATTGAGTGTGATAGCATCCCAAGCCTCCGACTTTCTCTTTATAGTTATACCATCACTACCTTTGTTTTCCAATATGGAGCGATAGCGATTGGTCAATGAGAGCAAATGTAATTTTTCTGCTTCTGTCCAATTGGGCTGGCGTTCACGCTTTTCCTTTGGTGTTTTAGTATTAGCAGCAGCTAGAGCAGAAATATTTTGTTGTAGGAAAATTGCTGAAAATAGAACTTGGTTAAACAAACCCATATTATCCATCTTAAAAAAAATTCTTTGGTAATTTAGGTTTTAAATAAGCCTTTTTTTAAATCAGCATTTAAGAAATTTTGTTGACATTCTAATGTAATAGATTACAATATCCGTTACAGGGTGTTTATTAAAAGTTGTATCACGTATATTCTATTAGCTCTGTTTCCATACGTACTTCAAGTTCCCTGCAGTTATTAGATCTAGTTAATTAATTAGATCTAGTTTCGAGCTGATACAAAAGATATTTTTTAAAATATATTTTTTCTTTGATAGCAGGCAGAATCAAAAAACTTCAACATACAAGCTCAAAAACATTAGAGCTCATTTTTTCATTTATTTGCTGCAAAAGTTTAAATTAATTTAATATAACATATATTTTACAAATTCTTCTTAAAAACAACCAATTTTAGACTTCAGCAAAATGGACCGGTTTAGAATTCATAATGAAACTAGTACAGATATAGAGAAAAAGGAATGTTTACGGGGATAACTCTCTTTGCCTATGACAGCAACTCGTCAAAGGCTTTAGTTTGTTAAATGCAAAAGGGTACTGTCCCTGTTTGCAACTAGTAACTAATTTAAATTTAGTCCATTTTCCGCAGGGTTACTTGGAGTTACTTCAAAAACTAGTGTTTTTACACATTTTGCGAGCTCGGGAGCTTGAGACAAGCTTCAACTTTACTTGAAAATTTTCATTCAGCACTTTTTTGAAAAGCTGTCTCAAATTGACGGATCAAAATTTTCAATTGTTTTTACTATTACTATTATTATTCTGAAGTATAAGTGCGTGTTTTGAAATAAATTATGCAATATCTTGTTTTTAAAATAATAACCCATTGATTAAAAGGAAATAATTCTTTTTATGGCAAATTGTGTGATCAAATTTTGTTCTAGAAACTTGCTTGAAGAAGTTTTAGCACTTTTTGATACATCCTCTGATTTTAGCAGAAAAACAAATTATACCCCGGGTCCAAAATATTAAAAATTGGTTCATAAAAAAGATCGAAATTGGGAAAGAAAACAAATTAAACAAAATTGCCATTTCAGCCCCAGAAAAAGAGTTTAAACCGAGGGGACTTAACTCTTCATTTGCCTAAATTACCTATTTTTACATTTTAGATACCTACAAACAGACCACGTTCAACCCTGCTACTACTTCTTTTATTAAACTTTAATGTATATAATAAAAATGATTGCATTATCTTCACATTTTTTCTCGATACGTTCAAAATTTTTAGTTTAGTTGGTATCTCAATAATTAAAAATTTAAAGTGAGACTAGTTATGTGAAGATTTTATCTCGCACAGAAAAAAGAGAAGTAAAACTGACTACATGGGTTGTAGATATGAGATGGAAGAACATATTGCTGTACCCAAATTTGGTTTAAAATTTTATTTTTATAACAAAAACAATACTTAAGAATTCACCCTTAAAACTTGATCTCCTTAGTAACCAACTAGTACTTATACGTTGGATGTATTGACAAGCAGTGTGTTCAAATTCAATAATTTATTCTGGTTGTGTGCCGGAGTCTACGTATGGGGGCTTTAATCTTAACCAGAAAAAGTAAGCTGATTGGTAAAAGGCATAGGAATTTAAATGCTTCCATCACTATACGTTGGGTAGTTGAACGTTTTAAAAGAAAATATATATATTTTTTAAAATACCATCAATAACTGAGATCGCAACATGATTTAATAATAAATTTTCTAAATAACTAATAAAGAAAAATTCCGAAAACGGTACAAATGCAAAAAAAACTACTATTATAGAAAAGATCAGAAGTCTGACTGTCGGTTTGGGCATCCCAGCAGCATTTGGCGATATATCGACATCCTGCGCCTAGTTGCTGACCCAGCGTTACTTGAACAACATGTTTATATTTTGGCATTTCTAATTGCATAACAAGGGAGCTCACTAAATCTGCAATTTCCTTTGTCCATTTTTTAGCTTCTTCTGCATTGTACGTCTTGCCTTAAAAGAAATTGTAACTCAATGTTTGACTAACAAATACTTTCTATCTTTCATAACCTACCCCTCAGAGTTTCCGCCAAAACGGTTGTTATGATTGCTTTTATTTTCACGCCTCTAAATGTTTCATCAACGGATGGACGCATTTGAAATGTGTGGGTCGATATTTGGGCCGATATATTACTCCTTACGACACCAAAATCACCTTCAGTTCCTCCCGAGACTCTTTGCTCCTTTCCAGAAATAGCTTTCTGCTCATTTCCACCAGTTGCGGTCTGCTCATTTTCTCCCATGGTAAATGCTTGGCAATGTTTTTACACAATATTATAATACTATGATTATAGATATATTATAAAAATTTAATTTAATTTCCTATTGTTCAAAAAAATAATATTTATTTTGTTTTGCCGCTGTTATGGAAATGGAAATTTTGAGTTTTAGCAGGGCTGCTATTGCAGTATGTTTAATTTATAAGGCTGCCACCTCGGTTGAAAAGTTATTTAGACCAATTTGAATTAAAGGGGATTACACACTATACTTTGGATGTAACAATATTGGTTGTTATTAGTGTCCGACCGAATATTCGGTTTCGGTTTCGGTTTCGGCCAGTTTCGGCCCTTTTAGTCAGTTTCGGCTATTCGGCATCAATATGGCCGAAACCGAAACCGAAACCGAATAACTCTAAATACTAAAAAGTTCCTTAAAGTGGTATTAAAAATTATCTCTTTATTTATTATTTTAAAGTTGAACTTTAATATTCAAAGAATATTTATCGTATGTATACGTTATTATTATCTGTTTGAATTATTTTGTTTTTGAAAGCTTTTAATAAAATTAAAAAAAAAAATAAAATGTTTTTACAAACAAATTTGTATGTAGACTTTCAGTTTCGGTTTCGGTTTCGGTTTCGGCCGAATATTACAAAAATGGCCGAAATTCGGTTTCGGTTTCGGTTTCGGCCAAAATTTTGGTTTCGGTCGGACACTAGTTGTTATATGTAGTGTCCGACCGAATATTCGGTTTCGGTTTCGGCCAGTTTCGGCCGTTTTAATCAGTTTCGGCTATTCGGCATCAATATGGCCGAAACCGAAACCGAAACCGAATATTTGATCGGACACTACTAATTCGGTTCTTACATATATTTCAATGGTAGATGTGAGTTCGCTTACATCAAAATTTTTAATGGTGTTAAGTAGAACAAAAACGTAAATTTAATCATTTGATTGACCGTGTGGGTTGGGTCCAGCACAAAACGATAAATGTAGATTTTTTTTTAGATTATAATATTAAGTTATTTAACTTTAAATACTAAAAAGTTCCTTAAAGTGATATTAAAATGATCTCTTTATTTATTATTTTAAAGTTGAGTATGATTATTCAAACGGTCTTATTCATAAAAATATCTTGAAATAGATTTAAAGTGCTCAATAGTCAAAAAGCTTTTTAGAGATAAAATGCTTTTTAAAATTTTGTTATTCATAAAAATATTGTCTCAGCTTATTTATTAAAATAGGAACACTCTCAATTTGAAATGGGTACAGTGTCAAGAATGGTTTGTGAATTTGATAAACTCAATAGTTTTTTGTTTATTTGTCATAATTTTATCAATATTTTGACATGCAAACAGTCAACAAAATGTTTAATCTATGTTCTTCTCTGAAAAAAATTGTCACTTATAATTTTTATTTTCAATATTTTGAAATGTTTTGCCATGTTTCCATATTTTTTGAAACAGTTTGAAGTATTTTTGACAATATTTGTGCTCACATTAGAGTTAAAATTTTAAAAAGGCTTTATCAAGGGTTTATTGAAGGTTACTCATTTAAGAAGCCTTTATAAGAGATTTTTGTCGTTATTGTACGTTTATGAATACTGTTGGGGTTTTTTTTTGTAAAAGCTTTATAAGAGGCTCGTAAATTTTTATGAATAAAGGCAAAAGAATATTTATCGTATATATACGTTATTATAATATGTTTCAATTGTTATATTTTTGAAGGCTTTTAACAAAAAAATTAAACAAATAATTTGTTTTATTAAAACAATTTTCAAGTAGACATTCAGTTTCGGTTTCGGTTTCGGTTTCGGCCGAATATTACAAAAATGGCCGAAATTCGGTTTCGGTTTCGGTTTCGGCCAAAATTTTGGTTTCGGTCGGACACTAGTTATATGATGATTGTGTGTAATTATCATATTAACCTCGTTTTTTCCAACATCCTAATCCAGATTTTGGTTTAGTTTGCAACTCTGAAAACTTAGCACAGCTAGATGGCGGTGCAAAACAACGTAAGTTATGTCAACAACATTGTCAAAATACGTTAACAAAAAATTAAATTCTGCAAACAAAACAAAACAAAAAATTACAAGAGCTTTAATTCGAATAACCGACAAAAAACAAAAGTACTAACAACAATTAGTTTTTAACTATGATTTTACTTTTGATGATATTTGCAGGTATGATCTGCAGCAACAACAACAACAGCAGATACAATAGAATAGCACTACAAGTCAAACAAATGGTCAAATAGCCAAATACAACAACAATGAGTGCATTCAATCCGAAAAAGCGCTCAGGTAGCGAAGTAGCATAAAGTGATACTTTCTGCTGAATGGGTTTTTTTGCGAAATGTCAAATTTCTAACAAACTGTTTGATCATCTGTCAAAATGAAATGAGCGTAAAGCGCTCAACCGAGGTAGCATAAAATATTTTCGCTACCTAAGATGGCGACCGCTCAGGGAACATGTTGTGTGAGCGGTTTATGCTACATACCATTCAGCAGGAAAGTTATGTAGCAGCAACGTAGCAAATTTTCTGAATATCAACAACGGCAGAAAATTTGCAACAACAAAAACAACACTTAAAAGAGCTGCGTAAAGAGCAAAATTAAAGATTATGTTCTGGAAGAATGGGGCAGGTTATCAGGCAGGTCAAGTGCATTGGATTATTAAAAATGCAACTTGTGCTGAACTTGCGACAGTGGCCTACAAGAAACATGCTGGACAGACAAAAGAGAGCAAATGATAGATTTAAAGTTGCACCGAGGAGCACCTGATGAAAATTTTAGCAGCAGACTCTTTGCTGCAGTACATGAGCTTTTGATGCGACACCAAATCTTTCACTCAGATCCCATATGCCTCAAAATGCATATTCTTCACTAATGCTCTAAGTGAAGAAGAAACAAAATCTTAAGATCTTGAACCCACGAATAATGTCTCAAGTACTCAGCGACAGTTGCAACAACAACAACTGGAACTTCAGAAGTATTGCAAGCAAGCCAAACTTCGACAAAAATAGCCATAAAAGGACGTGACATCCTTCAAAAAATTTGTTTTTAATGTTTTAAAAATGCATTTAAGTTCAATTAAAAGTAAAATATCTTTTTAAAAAATTCCGCGCATATTTTAATCACATATGTATATGGGAACAGAGAACATTTAACAAAAAAAAAAAACACTAAAATTTTGCAATTTCGTGGAATTTGCTTATCTCAAAAATATTCCTTTGGTAAATGTTTACTGCACATCAACTTCTTCTCCTGAAGTATTGATCCAGTCTAATAACGCCACCCAGTTTTCCTGCAGATGATGGAATGTTATTTTTAAGTCCATATCTTCAATAGCTGTTAACAGATTTTGGTCAGATTTTGGTCTTGTTCGAGTTGGCGACGACTATAATTCCAATGAACCACGAGCTGTATGAGCTCTACGGCTGATCGCATAGTGACGGCCGAATCAGGCAGACAGACAGTCAGGCATTTTCATAGAAATCTGCTCGAAGTCCGCATAGTGACGGCAGGCAGACCATAGCAGGTACAGCAGGTAAACAGGTCAGTCCTGGTTTCCTGCCGCTGGTTTAGCATGTTTGTGTTATTATTGTTAATGTTTGAAGAAAAAAAATTTTTTAACGCAAAGAAAAATATATATTTTATGCATTTGATATTTATTTTTGTATATTTTTAATAAATACGTGCATATATTATAAAAAAAAAAAAAAACACAAAAACAACACCATGCAACCACAACATAGCAACGAGTGTGAATTTTGTTTTGTTCTTGAGCACACACACAAACAACAGCAGCCGCTGAGTCGGCGCACAAGATAGAGCGAGGGTTGTTTTTTTTTTGGTGACAAATGCGTGAAATCGACAGCAGTGATTGTTTTTGTGCAGCTATGTTGTTGTTGTTGGCGATCGTCATCTTTTGAGTGCCAAAATAATCAAAACAAAAGAACAGCAACAACAGAATAGATACGAAAAGAACACCCATACAAGCAACAGTAGCGGCTGCGTCGGCGCACATGATAGAGCGAGGGTTGTTTTTTTTTATTGTCAAATGCGTGCAATTGCCTTTTTTTTTGTTTTTTCAATAAGCAAAACGAAACTGAGTGGCATGGAGTCAGTTAAAGAAAACAAAAAAAAAGTTATTTCTCAACCTGATCTGATCTGATATGATATGATCTGCTTTCACTACGCGGTGTTTATTTGTAGAGCGGGTTGGCCTGCCTGCCTGTCTGTCTGTCTGCCTGATTCGGCCGTCACTATGCGATCAGCCTACGACGACATTGACTTAGTTGAGCGTAAAGAACTCAGCAACAGTGCTGCCGTTTTACAATTTTGAATAGTAGTAAATTTCTAGTTTTTGGGGAGTATTTTGTTAGTTTTAGGAGTACTTTAGTTCTTGGAAATAATGACAAAAAATAACTTTAGCAAAACAAACTTATAATTATATATAAAATGTTATTATTTTCTCCTTTTTATTAATTTACCTTGTTTTTTCATTTCATAACAAAGTTTTTTCATTAAAATAGCTATAATTTTTGACATGATGGTAATATCACATAGCTTCATTCGTAATAGTTGAAGCATATTAAGCATACATTTTTATTGGTTTAGCCAAGTTATAAGTTTTCCCATCCGGTTCAAAATTACACTCGAAAAACGAAACCCGTCCCAACGTTTACGATATTTCCTTATTAAATTAAGCCCTGAAAATGTAATTTCTGCGTTGCATTGCCATGTGGAAACGGCAATATTGTGCTTAGTAATTGAAAGGCTTATTGCATAAACATGATAAGCCAAAAAAAAAAATGTTGAAATAATCACCTTTGATTCATTTACTCGTTGCATGTTGTGGTACCTTTAATACATGTAAAGGGTGTCTCAGTAAGAGTGCACTTTCTAAATTTAGTGTTATTTTTATTTTGTGCAACTCTGAGATTTCGCAGTTGGAACATATATTTATTCCGATTATTAAAAATGGAGCGCTTTACGAAAGAACAATGCGTTATAATTGTGGAAAGTTAATTGTGAAAGACCGCTCGCAAACTTCGAACCATTTTCAGTAGAGAAAGTGAACCTATGTGTCAACCATTCGAAGAGTGGTCAAAAAATTTGAAGAAACTGTGACGGCTATGGACAGTAAGACTACTGTGCGTCAACGTACTGGTTGGTCTCTTGAAAAAATTGCTACTGTAAGCGAGAGTGTCGCCGAAATTCCGACAACATCAATTCGGCATCGTTTTCAACAACTTCAAATTTCATTCGTTACAGAAACATGATAACAGAGTTCTTGTGGCCTCAACTGGAAGGCATGGATCTGGACGACATGTTGTTTCAGCAAGATGCCGCCACCTGCCACACCACGGATTAATTGCATTTATATCAAACAATGGATTTATTGCAGGAACGATTTCCATAACAAATTAAATCAATAAATGCTGATGTCAACTGGCCACCACGATCATGCGATTTAACGCCGTGCGATTTTTCTTTGGGTTTTCTGAAATCACAGGATTATGTGAATAAACCAGAAACAATTCCTGAGCTCAAATCCGAGATCCGACACGTCATCGGTGAGATACAGCCACATCTCTGTGAAAATGTCATCGAAAATTTCAAGAAAAGTGTAATGGTCTGTCATCAGGGCCATTTGTCGGGTATTTTATTCCATACATAATCGGAACATGTCTTTTTTACAATTCAATAAAAAAATCACGACTCTCTCAAAAAATACGCATCTTTAATTTGAAATAAGAAAGTGCACTCTTACTGAGACACCCTTTACACGTTGATTATCTAACATGTGAAAAAGTTAATGAATAAAAGTGGAAAGCACAAATTTTTTTAAAGTATATACAACTTTTGCTGTTTTACGATTTCTTGGACTTTGTTTTGGTATAACAAAATGTTTGTAATTAATCGTTTACTATCTTTTGTTGTTGCTTAATCTAACGATATATAATCTTCAATACTAAACTGCAGAAACTGAAATTTCGTTAAATTTAAAACAATGAGCATAACTTCCATAAATGGAAAGATATCGCCGAATGGAGTTAGATTCACATAACGTATGTTATTAACTAGAAGTTTGCTTACTTATTTTCCAAATTCGCGAATTTTTTTCCATTTGGCCGCCTCGTTACACTGTGCGGCATAATGAAAGACAAGCTGAACAAGAAAATTAACGAATAAAATGAACGAAAAAAGGAAGCTTTCAGAAAAAATTATTTTTACATTAATGGCGAGAACAAATTAGGCCGTTTTGAGCTATTAATAAATAGTAGTACTTTTTGTGTTTGGGGAGTATAGTAGTACTCAAGAGTCAATAGGAGTAAAATACTCCGATAGTAGTACTTTCGGCAGCGCTGCTCAGCAACTAAGCTGAGGGTCTATCGTATGGATGAAGAAGCTTCAGCGAAGGTGTTTGAGGTGAAAGCCGAGGTAGACCATGTCTCCGATAGATTAACAATTCTGAAGAAGACCTAACCGCGCTTGGTGACATAAATTAGAGGAGTGCGCGAAGCAGATGCGCCAGGCGAGAACTGATGAATTCGGCCGTAACCTTGCGGGTTGTTATGGCCACCTAAATAAAAAAATTGTTTATTGTTTATTTTAAATTGTTTCATATTTTTCAGTCAGACACGGTTGCCACCTTTAGTGGAAAAATCCCATTTGTGGTAATTTTTAATTGCCTTTGGAATTTAAAATTGCCATGGTATTTTTTAATTCAGTATGGTATTTTTTTATTGACGTGGTATTTTTTTTGGGAATTTTTAATGTATTTTCTTTAAATTTATTTTTTTGGGAATTTTTAATGGTTTTAATTATTATTTAGTGAAAACTCGCCTTTTCAATCGTTTTTTAGATTAAATATTTACATATGCATTTTTACCCCTGATTTAAAAATATATCTTTTTGAACGCATCCAAATTTTCAAAAATGCAAACGCGCCCAAATAATGTAAAAATGTAAAAAACAGCGAAATTATCAAGCTACCGTTGAAAATTTGAATGTTTCGTTAACTAGTCGCGAAGAGTGCAGCAGTGAACATTCTGAAAAACATTAAAGAAATGTAATGACTGGTAGAAAAAGAAAATTGCCGCAAACTCCGTGAGTTTGTGCGCCTACGTCGTCAAGATATGAAGTTGCCTACATTTTCGCGAGCTTCGACGAAGGTTCTAACGATAGCCTCGACGAACTAGTGAAAAATGAACTATTGAGATTAAAAAACGTAACAGAGACAACGCCATCACTGAAAGTAGCAGGAGCTGTTTCGGATCAGGACACTTTTATCACCACGTCACATACAGCACCGCAGGTTGCGCTGCATGGCCATCACTGAAAGTAGCAGGAGCTGTTTCGGATCAGGACACTTTTATCACCACGTCACATACAGCACCGCAGGTTGCGCTGCATGGTATACAGGATGCGCTTTATGGCGCTACTCTGAAAATGGTGCAGAGTATGATAGAATAACAAGGTAGGCGCATATTGGAGAGGAAGTGAGCTAGATGTCAAAATCAGCTGTTCGAATTTGAGTTGTTCTAATTGTTGTTGTAGCCTTTTCGTTTGACATTTGACACACTCACAGCATTGTTTGTGTAAAAATAGGCATTTGAGCAGCCATATTAATATGAGCCTACTTTCTTATTCTATCATGGTGCAGAGTACGTTTCAGGTGCCTCCACAGGTGTCAGACTGGGATATCAGCGACAAAGACGGCGAAGACGATGAAAGTTTATTTGAGGTGCCAAACTCTAAGACGTAATAAATGTGTTAGCTTAATTTCTGTGGCAATTGCTATATTTTTAATTCAACTTTCAATGCAATTATCTCGAAAAAAACACCAAAGTTTTAAATTTGTTTTATAACGTAAGTCTTGCTGTCTTGCTGATTTTTGTTTTCTACTCAAAGTTAAAAAAAATCAAACAACTTGAAAAGCCTGACTTCATCTTTGATTTTTGGTCAGAAATTTTGGGGGCAAGAAAAGAAATTGTTGATGCATTTCTGTTACCACGAATGAGAAAACTAATATCATATATTTCATGCCTTCCTCACTCTTCTGCAAATGTTGAACGCATTTTTTCACACAAAATTTAAATAAAACTTCACTCAGTAATAGAACTTCGACGGATTTGGTCTCTGCTATTCTTCATGCCAAACGTTTATCACAAACAAAAAAATTTTATAAGGTTGATTGTAATAAAAATCATGATTATGATTTGTTTAAAAATGAAATGTATGATTCAAAAAAAAAAAAATATGAAAATATTTATATCTAAACGCAATTTTAATGTTAATGAAACTTAATTTAATATTAATAAATATCTCTAATTATAAAACACAAAGAAAGTATTTAAATGCATTAATTTTGAAAATGTTTACTGTCTTTGATAATAAATGTGGTAATTTTCAATGCATATGGGATTTTTTGAGGTATTTTTGAAATGCGTGGTATTTTTGTGGTAGTTTTAAATCCTTGTGGGATTTTATATAGTATTTTTTAATTGTGGTGGGATTTTTTTGTTCAATTTTTACCATGGGAATTTTTGTGGTAATTAATATTTGTTATTGTGAGAAAAAGGTAATTTTTGTGGGAATTGGAGGTGGCAACCGTGCAGTCAGATGTCATTTGTTTACATTTGCTTACGTCTTTTGTTTTTTTTTTGTTCGGTTTTTACGTTCACTTATGCGATCTTGCGCCACCTGGCCGTGATACAAGCAAACATAATCTGAATTGTAGACAAGATTTTGTTTGTATGGAAATCGGATTTGTATGTTGGAAAAAACGCAGTCATATGGTTGAAACTGCCATCAGCCATCATAAGAGATATACATTGACTTGCGGACTTTAATTTGTTTATTTTCTGCTAAAGAGCCAAATAGATGTACAATTGATAAGATTTACGGCTATGTGCGAAATTATTTTGCAAACTTACATTGAGTAAGAATTTTCTATTTTTAATTCAACATGTAAGTTGGCAACTGTTGAGAGTGCTGAATGTGGCCAGTAATGAGTTGACAAAAAAATAAATCAAACGTCAAACGAAATTATCCAAGCCTAGTGTGAACACTTTTGCACAATTTCGAAATTATCTCACGAAATTATCTAATTTGATCTCAGTGTGAACATAGTATTATTCGTGACGCTAGGCTAACGTTTTCAATTCATATGAAGATTTAAAAAAAATAATTGCCGCCGCCGAGAATTGAACCCCGAACATCGTTGCTTAAGAGTCGGAATCTATATCTTTACGCCATGTAGGCACATGAAAATGAGCAAGTAAAATGTAATTAAAACTGAACGCGTAACATTCTCTCCGTAACATTAATTTTCATCCGAAAAGTATGCAAGGAAAATTTATTTCTGTTAGCCTCAAACGAAAATATTTAGGCACATCTAGTGGAAAAAATGTACTGCCTGTTCGCTGCAGTAACTAATTTGGTTCGTTGGTTGTGATCAAAAACTTGACAGATGATTGACAACATGCAAAAACAGTAAATTCAATATAATAAAAGCAAAAAGTGTAAAAAGTGCAAAATTTAAGACTGCCGAGAATAGTTTTTGCCAGCCAAGAAACGTCTCAAAGCTAAGAAAAATGGCTAAAACAGGAGCAGAACGCGTTGGTGAACATAAAGAGCGAATTAGAGCTCTTAAGAATGCAGCCGCAGCTGGGTCTGCAACTAATGATGAAGGTAAGGTGATTGCAACATCGGCTGAGTTCCAAAATGCAGTTTTACGAAGCATCAGTTTATTTTGATGAATTTACAAATAACCAATCCCCAGAAAAACACATACCAACCAAGTTGGTACACTCAACAATTAACGTTCGCTGCTTTACGAGGCTCTCACTCAACATAGCAATTATTATGATCAGGAAGCAGGAGGTAATACTCAACAAGATTTGCCTCTGCTTTCGGAGGCTCCTTCAACGAGTACTATGCAAATGCAATCTAGCATTCAAAAATGACAATGTTGAGAAGACATTCGAAAGCAACTAACACACCAACTGAACTAAAACAAGGACCGAAAATAACTGTTATTTTACAATTTTCAAATGAAAAAAATTGTTGAAAGACTTTTCAAATAAACCATTATGTTACTAATGTCCTCAGCCTGACGAATATTAAGTGCCTTTTAAATTTTAGACTGATTCTTTAAAAGTTAAAATTTAAATGTTATTTTTTGCCTTGTATTTTTTTCGAGGAAAAATAAAGGTTACTTTTGACTTCTATTTTATCTGTCAAAAATAGCAGTTATTTTGTGGCTTTAATTTTTTCGGTCAAAAATATCAAGGAATTTGTGTTTTTTAAAGGCCGCTTGACAGATTGAACTGTTGACACCATGTGTAAATTGTCTCACCGATGAGATGAAAATAATGGTATCAAAATTATTTTAGACGGTAAAATGACTTGAACAAATACAAATTACCTGATATTTTTGACCAAAAAAATAAACGGCAGAATATAACTGTTATTTTTTACCTATAAAATAAAAGTCAAAAATAACTGTTATTTTTGCCCAAAAAACTATAAGGCACAAAATAGCTGTTATTTTTGTCGGAAAAAATAAAAATTAAGAGATAAAAGTTAATATGTGACACTTTCGACAAAAACCATAGCCGGACCGTACTGGATGCAAATATTGAATCAACAGATTATTATTCCATTTCGTATTGATTGAATTTCTTTTCAGATACTTTCTCTCTCTATTTCACACTAAAATCTCTCTTATTTCTTACTGTTAAAGAAGTTTCACTTCTATCACGTGTACGTTGCTACACGCGAGTTTTTTTTTTTGTTCTTTTGTCTTCAGCCATATAGATTCTGATTAAGTTCAAATAAGGTCATATTTACAAACAAGTAAGCAAACGAATAAAAGTAACATTAATTTTATTTTTATAGTGATATTATTTATAAAAATATTAACATTATTAATTTAGTGTATGTGGCTGTTTCGCCGATTGGTCTATTTGATGCACTACTCTATGTCCACAATTGACGGTGCTTTCTTTTGCTAGCTGACCTATGATTAATAAGAAGCAATTACATTATTTAATACCAATTTTTAATTCCACAAAACTAACGTTTTTAAGTAATTTTTAACAATTTATATAAAAATATCACTGTCGAGACAAAATAAACAAATTAAATGGAAGCAATTGTTTGACATTTCGCTTTCTTGCTTATTTACAGGGTTGTAGTTTTTCAGGGAATCATCGCTACTCACAGCGTTACAAACCATTTTTGAGGAGATTAGCAAGTAGATTAATTTTTAATCTCGTTCTGAGGAGATTAACTTTTGTATGGCTAATCTCGTCAAATTCAACAAGAGTAGCGAGTTAATCTCCTCAAAAGGCTTAATTTCGATTTAATCTCGATATGTAAACGTACGATTATGAAGGTATCTCCGTTCGTCTCTTCTACCGCAAACAAATTGAGTTAACATCGCAAAGACCAAAGCACAAATTTCCAATGGTTGTTGCTCATGGATGGCTTGAGTGTTGTTGCCACAAATGTCATAACCAATGACAATGCAAAGAAGTCTCTAATAATCTGTGGTGTTGTCTTTGCAATTATTCCATTGCGGCGTTATTCGACGCGCTCTTCCAGAGACTGCAACTTCTCTAAGAAAAATCACCGCAACATCCTGTCGAGTTATCCACAGAGTTAATGATGGCTTGCACGGTGGCACTGTTGCCGATGCATGCCAAGAAACTCACACACCGCAAAGTGCTGGAAGGACTAGAGGATCTGATAAGCTATGCCGTTACAACTGGACTAATTGAAATCCTATCGCGGCTTTGCATAAAAATCAAAGAATCGATTGAGGGTTATCAAAGCGTGATACTTCCACTATGGGCCGCGCTGGATTCCTCACCTAATTCATCAATGTGGTGTCTACCTGGACCTTCTGATACAACGCGTTTCTTGAATGCTGCCAAGTCTACCGAGTGGGTTACCAATAGGTAAATGCAAAAATAATTTCGTTGATGGCTGCAACTTTGAAAATACTAATTTTTTAAATGTGTTTCTCACTTTTTTTTTCTATAGGATAAGTACACTATTGCATGAATTTAAAAAAAAATGCTTTTTTTCAATCTATGAAATCTATCTAGCAATAAAAATGCTATGTACTATTGCATGCATTTTAAATGCTCGAGCAAAAATTCTTTATTTGAATATCATTTCTGTGCTGTTCTTTATACATAATGTTTATGTTATTTGTAAATGTGAATGTTTTGAATTAAAGTATATTTTTCTTCTTTTAAATGAATATAAATTATCATGTTTCTTAGAAGCAGTCTTTTATTAATCATTTATTGTTTTTTTTTGAGGTTATGGTAATTTAAATTGCCTCTTAACGGCAGGCAAAGTTTCAATAGTATTTGTTATCTGAGTGCACATTTTTCAGACCATCTGAAAGCATAAAAGCAGAGTCAGTTTGATCTTCTGAGAGATAAATTTTCTCAACTTAAAAAGAATTCTCCGAATTTTATTTCATATGCCAGAAATTATGATATTTAACAGGAAATATAACGATAGATACTTTATTTACGTTTGTTTCCAAGCTACATCATGGCGCACTACTACTCTTGAGCGAAAACAGCAGTTGTATAATTTAGAGCACATTTCGAAAATTTTAAAAATTAAATGAATTTATTATTTGTTTACAAATTTCGTATACGTCAAACTTTTATAGCAAAGTACATATATGCATCTCACTCTTTATAGCAAGTCTTTTGTAATACGGGATAAGATAATATACTGGAAGATCACATGGAAACGCTGCATTAAACATGTTTTGGAGATTCGGTGTAAATGAACTATATCTTAGAGCAGCTTCAAAAAATAAAGATCAGAAGTGAGATTCTTTAATTTATTCTCAACAATCAAACATCGAATCAGCAACATCGATGTTAAAACACGACGACCAAGATCAATTGTACCAAGAATAATAATAAAAATATAAATTACAACACACTGGACTGGTCGTCAGCGTTACCAGTTTTGCCCGATAAATAGTGCTTTCGGTATTTTTTGAGCTCTTGCGAGATGATCTTTTGATCTTGACTTTTTCTTCCAGACATAATTATTTTATTTTATTTTATTTATTGCTATTGCTATTTATTGCTATCAGAAATTATTTACGTCCTTTTGTTGTTAAATATCGAAAACAGTTTAAACACAAACAAACTACAAACAAGAATGCACATGAAGAATGCATTAACAAGCGCATTCACTCAGTTAACCTTTTCTGTACACATTTCATTCACGCGTACTTCTACCACAGCAGGTAGAAATCTCTTTTTGGTAATGGCCCGTATGCATAAAATATAGTGAACGCTTCAGAGTAGTGTTATCTATCAAGTAGTGAAAGTTTGGTAGTGAACACTACTTTTGGTATGAATAAACATTTTTAACCCTGCAGCCACACGTGATAGTAATGTCTTGCCAGTAAAAAATATGTATTAACTTCGAAAATGTTTCGAAATAAGCATGGAATAAGCAACAAATTTCGCTGCGGCCACACGTGGAAGTAAAAGTTCACTTGCAAAATGTTGTCAAAGTTAAAGGTTCTATAGAATTGCTATAGCAACAATTCAACAACTTTCCTCTCTTGTTTACTTTTATTCAGTGATGCTTTTAATGCCAAACAGATGTAATAAAAATAAAGTTACAAAAATTTGGCATGAAGCTCAAAATATAATTATTAAAAATAGTGTTTTGTTAAGAATTATTCACTTACATCAATTAATGTTAGCAAAAAAACACGGAACTATATGAAGATATAGAAATATGGATCGTAGAAGAAGGTAATTTCAAGTGAAACTGAACTGGAGTGTTTCGATTGGGCCAACGTTTCCAAAGAATACATTGTAGTAAAATTACTTAACATGATATTTGTAGTTTCTACATTTTCAGGCAGTAAATATGTTGCTAACAATTCAACATTCTCACAGGACAATCTATAAAGAAATCGAAAACTATCTTCGTGGGCAAAGCTTCTTTTTTAATATCATTTAGTTCTATTTCTACGATTAAAATCAAAAAACATTGCCATTTCGTTACGAATTATTTCAAAGAAGTCTAATCAGAACCACACTACAATATATAAAAGTGTTCACTTCTTTTTAAGAAGTGAACACTCCTTTTATGCATATCAAATTTAGCAAGTAGTGTTTCGAAATAGTATAGTCAATATAAGAAGTAAACACTATATAGTGCTTTCTTTTTATGCATATCAATAATGAGGAATCAAGTGTTCACTACGAATTCTAGTGTTTACTTTTTTTATGCATATGGGCCAATGTGAGGTATTTTGTGGTAATTTCGGTATTTTTATTCTCTCGCGTGGGAAATATCGCACATGTGGTAAAAATTTTCTCGCATGAGAATTTTTCTCACATAAAGCGATGATTTTTACTTTCTCCCGCAGCATCTCGCAAGAGCTCAAAAAATACCGAAAGCACTATTTATAGTGCAAAACTGGTAACGCTGCTGGTAAGTATTCAATACAATAGGGGTATTCACGATGTAGTGTATTTGCCCTTGTATTGTGTATTTTTGATAAATTTGACATTTGAAGTAAAATTACAAAAACAAAATGTACAGTGTTCAAAATACAACACTGTAGCAAAAATACAATGGCGAAACTCTCTTGTATTCTTTGTAAATTTCGTTGTATATTTGATCAACTGATCACAAAAACTTTTTGACTCAGCAGTATAGTCAATAAAACTCAGTGGTGTTCTCAAAAACTGGATGAAGGTACTGGCTGGGTTGTGTGTTTATTTAATAGAAGTAAATTTAATTCAGTGCTTCGTTTGGGCTTTGTTTGGGCACGATCATTACAACAAGCCATCAAGATTTCAATGTAGGTTTTATGGAACATAAAGTTTGAACGATGATGCAAGAATGTTTTGAATTGAATATCGATCGCATTTTAAAAAGGGGCTGTTCACCTGCTGTTTTTGAGTTTATGTTCAGTTTTTATATTTTAAACACTATTTTATCAATTTTATTTAATACAACTATTAATATTACACTTAAAAAATTTATACTACACGATGTAGTTATATGAGGATATATTTGTTCATATGTATTTATTTGTTAGTATAAATATATTTTAAATTTTTTAGAAAGAAATAATAGCAATCTGTTTTTTAATTCTTGTTTAATTTACGAAAAATAGCTACACATGACGTAAAAATTACTACACATGTAGTAAAAATTCAATTTGAATACTGCAAAAAAATTTGATTTATTTTTAATCGTTTAATTATATATGTAGTAAAATATACTACACTTGTAGTAAAATGAACTGTAATATACATTTTAATTTACTGTAGTTAAAATAAATAACTTAATTTAGCACAAATAAATACATTTTTATTTGGACGGTGAGTTACTTATTTACATTTGTTTTATATACATTTTTATTTATTTTTACTACACTATTTTTTTGAGTGTATATAAGTGAAGTTGTGTTTTTGCACAAAATCCTTTTCATTTTTTTATCAAAATTGCGAGATCTCCATAGTTTTGGAAAATACGGCAACTCTGACGGAAATTAATTGTCTGACAGTGCTGAGGCAACCATTTTGATAAGAGCTTTTAAAACGCACCCTAAAAATGTTAACTTTGCGCGTACTGACTGTCTAGTATATTGTTGCAAAATAAAATCACATTTTTACTGCAAACAAATAATTTTTCAATCAAAACTTTTATTTTATTGTAGTCCAGAAGTTCAAACATTTAAATATTTCAATGAAATGCACTCAGTGGTGTTCTCAAAAACTGTCTAAATCAATGTGAAGAATTCCACAACGCGCAGCATAACGAAAATTGTTTTTCTTTTTTCGTTAACTGCTCTGTTAAGTGATTTTGTCATTTTTATATTTTTTCCAAAGTGGTCATGACGGCGTCATAACAAAATTGTCCATTTAAATTGCAATAGAGTTCTTTGAAGATGTAAGTATTGTTAATGTTAATACGTAATAACTTTTTCATAACCGATATTTTCTTTTCCCCATGCAGTAGCAGTGTGCATATAAAGTGTACACTTCCCTAGTCGCTGCATTTGCAATAGTAGGAATGTCTAGCTCTGTATTCGTTGAGAGCAGCTCTATTCCCAAAACTGCGACAGATTCTTTGGACGATCATTCGCTGGGGAGTAGAGTCACAGGCAACACTTCATCTGTGGATTCCAATTTGGTTGTGGTTTATGGAAAAAATGGTATTAATTTTGATCGCAAAGGCTTGGAGAACCTCATTGGTAAGTTGGTGCTGAAATGAAAACGTTGAAGGTTTTTTTTATTTGTGATGGTAATAATTATTCTAGTTTCTGCTCTATGATAATAACATAAGATTCTAAAAAGAAGATCAACGTTGAATAATTGTTTAAATAGTGTTAATTTAGATATTATTTTAATTTAGTTAATAATATCTTTTGTAGAAGAAAAAACTCTTTCATCAATAAGTGTGATTCGCTTAACATCTCCAACACCAAGCATGGAAGACGAAGAAGCTGAAGAAGCAGAAAGACAAAAAGAAGCAACACGCAAGAATGTAGGATCTGATGAAGAAGATTTAAACGAAAGCGAAGATTTAACAAGTGATGAAGAAAGAAATTCCGAGGAGTCTGCTGGAGAATTTGAATCTAATATTGATGAATGTAGCAGCAGTAATAATAATGAAAATGCCAGCGATGCGGATAATGAAACCCCAACAACGGCTGGATATAAAAATAAATATGAAAAAAAATATACTAAAACATATACGAAGGAAAAACCCTTCAAAGGAAGACGCAATAATGAACGCCCCGAAATAGTTGGTTTGACTGTTGAGGAATTCTATCCACCAGAAGATGCCAAAGAAATGGCAAAAGAAATTCTAAGTAAGTCACATAAGTTTGTTTTGCTAAATAGTTGATTATTTTTGTTATTTTTTTAGAACTGGCGGGAGTTTCCACCATAAAACATACGGCTGACTATGAATTTCAATTGTTTGTTATTAAAAATGATCATTGTTACACACCATTTACATCACCGGCACAAATGAAGGCTAAATTAGCGGCGGAGAAATTAGATGTTGAAAAATCTAAAATCGCTGCGCGTAAACTTTTGCCTCAACCTTTTGCTTCTGTGAAGCAATTTATAACAAAGAAAAAACTTCAACAAGTCGATGCGCCGAAATCCACCGTAGTTTTAAAAACTGAACTCAACGAAAAAGATAAGAATGAGTTGAATACACTAACTGAAGCAAAACAAAAAATGGCTGATGGTAGTACAGAAAATATTGAGGACGATGAAGATATTATTACTTCAGCATCTGAAGAGGAGGAAGACTTTGCAGAAAGTGATATAACAACAACTGAGATATCAGCCGAGTCTGAAAATGATCGTGACAGTGATCTAGATTTTGATGTAAGCAATAGAAAGGTACGAAAACGCAAAGTTCAAAATGTGAAAGCAAATCGCCGTAGTCTGCCGAATAAAGCAACGGCAAACCCCATAAAACACAATCAACGTCAAAGTCAGGAAGACGAAAATGAAAATGCAAAATATTTTCCTTCAGAAATGGAGACCAAACGTCGCCCGAGCAATGAAAACATTTCACGACCGGCTGGAAAAAGTTTTAGCACACCCATTAAGATTTTGGCGAACACCACTTTAACACGTAAAATTTTGCCACCACCTGTTGAGGCAACAACGAGCGTTGCTACAGCTATTAAAAAACAAATTGTTGTTGACAAAACACTAACTTCCTCGACTCAACAGACGACGTTAGCTGCTGCTGTACGACGCGGGCCAATTGTACAAGTTGGAACTCCAACAACACGAAACGCACAATTGTGTGTAAGTGCTGGCAAAGTTCCTGCATCACCACAATCCGTTAAAGAAATTGTCATTAACAAGGTATGTCGTTACATAATAAAAATATAAAGTCTGCCTTTATTTATGCCTTTTATTTTTAACGTTAGGTTATTGCTAGTCCAAAGGGTGGTTTCACTAATATAGGGGCTCTACTTGCACAATCTGATGTCCAAACAATATCCTCAGCTCCAACAACACCTACATCATCGCGATCGCAACCACAGAAAACTACGCCATCCTCTAAAGGTTTTATGCCATTGGGCATTGAAACGGCAGCCAAAAATCAGTTGCCTTCACAAATATCCATACAAACCCATCAGAGCTCTTCTGAATTAGCTGCCGAACATGACAAGCAACTGGATCTCATTGATTCAATTGTCAAGGATGAAATGGAAAAATCTTCGATAGTTGAAAAGGCTGCTGGTGAAAATGAAAATATTCCACAATTAATTAAAATGCTAGAAAGCACAGAACGAGCACTGGAATCAAAGAAAACACATCCACTAAGTACTTTTACAGCATCTAGAGCTGTTGATGATGACATTGATATAGCAAATGCGCCGTTACTAGAGACACCCGAGGACGAAATTCCTGCTGATCTTTTGCAGCATGTTGTTGAACTTATCGAAGATGATAAAACGCTGCAAGAAGCTGTCGAAAAGCAAGTATTTGGCGAAGATAGCAATGTTACTATGGGTTCAAATATTCAAACACCACCACCGCAAATGCATACAATTTTCGATACACAAGCGGAGAAACTCAAACCAGCGGCTGCATTCATAGAGGTAAGACTTGCAGCAAGGAAATAATTTCAAAATATTTCTAGTTAACATTCTAAACGTAGGTTTTTAATAAATGTCATTATTAACTGCCTTTATTTAATTTTTTTTATCAAAATAAATACTATTAATAATTCACAGAATACCACTCCAACCACCAGCACACCGCAAGTTATACCGAAACAACAAACCAAGAGTATTATTCAGGCAACCCTTTTCAATGAAGTTATAAAAACTTCTTTGACTTCATCAACGTCAGTGAGTGTTGCACCACGTGTCACTATGAGCGCTTCAAAAACCATACCCATCTTGCGAAAGGAACCCATTCAAATTGTGCGTGGAAATGGTCGCGTTATAACCTTGCCGCCAATTGAGGCTCCAACAACACGAGCCAAGCGACGTGCTCAAGCACAGCCCGTGCAAAATGTTAACGTAAACGATTCATTACAAAGTTCAATCAATGAGTCTCTCGATACTTCATTGCAATCCAATACATCGTTTTCCACCGACTCCACGAGCATGTCAACTGCTTTAATGGTTGAGAAAAAATCTACAGAAATTGTAGCAGCGGCAAGACGACGTATTTCAAAAGAAGGTAGTGGTTCTGCAGCAGCTAAAACAACAAAAAAAGTTGCTGCTAAGAAAACAGCAAAGGCTGCCATAAAATACGATGCTATGGAAGATGCAGAATCTCAAGAAGATGATGATGATCCAAAGAAGTAGGCATATGTTATTACTTTAACAACTCCTTAAAAAATAATTTATTATAAACATTTTTCCGCTATTCTTATGCCAGACTTTGGTGTATTTGTCGCCAACCACATAATAATCGTTTTATGATATGCTGCGACTCTTGTGAGGATTGGTTTCATGGTACTTGTGTTAGCATAACTAAAGCCATGGGCTTGGAAATGGAACAAAAGGGCATTGACTGGACTTGTCCTAAATGTGTTAAAAAATTAGAAGAAAAGGTAAAATTAAAAATAATAAAAATGTTATTTTTACGGAACGACTCCCATTTTATTCAGTAATTAACCGACTACTTATTTTTTAGTCATTTCACAAACGTTTTTTTTAAAGCTTTCTTAGCCTATGCTATATAAAAGTTACTTAAATGATGTCTTTATAATAACAAAGTTATATAACACATTCAGTTTCCACCAAACTGATAAGATCTCAAGGCGACCTTTTTATATAGCACGTAAAAAAAAATTTAATGTGCACAATCTGATGCTAATGGCGTTGACATTAATATCAGCAAATACCGTTATTTTTTACTGTAGTACTTAATACTAAAAATTAAGTTCGCTATCATAAATGACAAGTATTTAGCTCTAAATTTTATTAAAAGAATTATTACTAATAATTTAAATGCTTAACCATAGTTGTAAATTTATTTAAATTACTTTAATTCCTACCACATAGACACAACGAAAAATAACTGATATGTTGGAGTTTAAAAAAGTAGGGACTTCTGTCCCTCAGCAACAACAGCAGCAACAGTTCTTTGCAAATAATACAAATGCAAGCGATTCATTTTCGGAGCAAATTTCACTAACAAATAAGGATATAAATCAAGCTCTTGTTGATCCAATTGCTATACCGAAACAGAATGTTATGCCTAAAAAACAACTTATCGATATTAAAAAAATACAGTCGGGGCAGTTTATTTCGCTTAAGAACTTGGAACAGAAAAAATTACCCGTGACTGTTTTAACCAGTGGTCAGAAAAAGCAATTTTTGCCCTTAAGTCCACAAACACCATTTACGAAGTCTACAATACCACATACACAGCCCAAACGTGTAATTGTGGTGCAAAAGCTACCAGCACCATCAAAATCTGAAGCTCCAAGCAAAGCAATAACGGTTGTTAAATCACCACATCAGCAGCAAATCAAATTCCATAAAGTTCCAGTTACAAATTCTGGCTTAAGCAGTGTCAAATCTATTGCACATGCGGCAACCGCTAAAGCAGCTCCGGAACAGCATATTGAACCAACAACGCCATGTATTGTGTGCAAAAAGCCAGCCCGGCCAAATTCAATATATTGTAGCGATGATTGTATTCGTAAACATGCTCAAAACGCCTTAAATGCATTTACAAAACCGCCTGAGAGTCCTCCAGTCAGTCCATACACAAAACCTGGTATAGATGATAAGAAGAAAAAATCAAAAGGTTTATTCGAAGACTTGCTTTCTATGGCCGATCGTAAGCCTAAAATTGAAAGGGTAAGTTCACCTCAAAATGTCTAACAAAGAATTCATAAATATTCCTTTTTATTATCCAGGTTTGTGTATTTGAACGAAAAAGTGGAAAAGTGTTGAGTGGTAATAATGCACCAACTACTGTTAGCCTTAAAAAGTGGTTGCAAGATAATCCAACATACGAAGTAGTGCAGCCAGGCAGCACCCAAGCTTTGGAGTTTGAGGTAAATTAAAATTTATATTAAATTTTTTATTTATTTGTTAGCAATAACTTCAACTCTGTGTTTGTACACCAGAGTTCAAAATAATGTCGAAATCCAGCTGCAACCTCTTCCAAAATTAATTTCGGGCGCTATAACTGCGTTGTTTTATGAGTTAAAAAATCTTAAAGGATCTGCAAGTATTTCCATAAAAATAAATTCTTTTTCTATCTTATAACATGAGTAGGTAAAAGTAAATAATTTATATCATTAGGCAATAAGACCTAAATTCGAACATTTTAATAACACAAATTAAGCGGTAACAAATCAGTCATGTGTTGATTGGTAAAAGCCCAGTGCGTTAAACGTTTGTACGATCCGTGGTACCAATAAAAAAATAAATATGCGATGCCCTACACAAAATTATTTCAAAAAGTTTTAATTAAAATAAATAACCAAAATATACGCTATTCGAAGTTAACTTCCGCTTTAAGAAAACCCTCCACTGATCGATATATGAGCACAGTGGACAAACTTCTTCCACTATGTTTAAGAGCGCCTACTATCGCCTACTGACGGAGGTCGCCGAAACCAGTGACACCACAGGTCAGAACCAACCAGAGGTCTCACTATTTACGCAGGCAGCATAAACCGCAGATAAACCGTTTTGCAAAAAGGCATATAGAAAGAAGAAAGAAAGCGCTATCAAATAGAAAAATTAAATACATAGTGCCAGAATAACTCAATGCGACCTTTAACGAAACGTTAAAAATATCCACAGTTGTAGTAGTAGTAACTGATGTTATAAAACGCACATTTCTCTTTCTAGTTTTGACAAAAATCACGACAAAGATAAGACAAAACGGAATTGCGGACTCCCGAAAATAACGAAGATGCAACAGATTTAACTCGGATAAAAAAACAATCTCGAGTCAAAATTTGTAGGGAAGAGTAGATTCTAAACCAAAAAGCGATCAACGACACATTGTACCTTTTGATCTATTATGAGCTCGTGCGGCATCCATTTGGCACACAGCTTTCGCATTTTCAAATATTCATGCACGTCATGTCCAACACAACCCCGAGAAAAATTTCATATTTTGTATCAATAAAGTAGCTGATATACATATATCCGGTGCCCTTGTCGATGAATGTCCGACCTCTGTACCGAAATAAGTGCAAGTTCTTGAACACCTTGGGCAGGCACTGTGTATGAACGAAGACCGAATTGGGAACTGGTTGGTTACTGTTTCCGTATATAGTCGCTATATAGTCGTATATAGTCGCTGTGCTTTGAAAGCATTATAGTTAGGACTCAGCCAAGTTACAATACTAATTTCAATAAAATATACGATTTTTATTTCTCGGGTTTTGTTCGCAAAAGCTCTTTGCATTCGAAATTTGCAATTAGTTTTTTTTTTTTCATTAACTTCGAAGTTTTTCGTTGCTGATAGGATTTAACAATGGAATTGATTCCGAGTTTTTGTGCCTGAGTAGTTTGTAACGGACACAAATTGTTTCTCGGGATAGTAAACAGAAAATGTGAAATGTGTGAAATTCTCGATATTAGATTCTTATCTCTCCAATAGACAGCTACTTATCAAGGTGAAGGAAAGTTATTCCAGAACCATAACAACTAACTCCGGCGTTCCCCAGGGAAGTCACCTAGGGCCTCTGCTCTTTCTATTATTTGTTAATGATATAACTTGTGTTTTTAAGTCATGTAACTTTTTGCTATATGCCGACGACCTAAAACTGTTTGCAACTGTAAAAAATTCACATGACTGTTGTCAATTTCAAGAAGAAATAAATTCTTTAACGACGTGGTGCAATCAAAATGACTTACATCTCAATTTTAGCAAATGTAAAATTCTTACTTGCTCACGTAAACAATCGACTATCATTTATGACTACAACTACGACCTAAATTGTTTTTTTCAAAGAGATAGCTTCGTTAAAGACCTAGGCGTTCTTATAGATGCTAAACTATCGTTTGACGCGCATATGGATTATATGGTCTCTAAGGCAAATTCTCTTCTTGGTTTTGTCATCAGGAACTCGAAGGAATTTAATGATCAAAAAACCTTAAAATCGTTATTCGTCTCGTTAGTTCGACCGACACTAGAATATGCCAACATTATTTGGTATCCCTTCTATGAGATAACGGTAAAAAGAATTGAAAAAATACAAAAGCGCTTTACTAAATTTGCACTTCGTCGCAGTTTTTCTGGTGAGAATATGCCCTCGTACGAATCGCGATGTGAATTATTAAAATTAAACAGTTTAAAACTACGAAGAAAGGCTCATAGCATTCTTTTTATCAAAGATATTCTCGACAATAAAATTGATTCACCTGAGTTGTTAGCTCTAATGAACTTTTATGCGCCGCAGAAAAACTTGCGAGTTAGAAATTTATTTTTTCCACAATCCCATAGTTCTAACTATGGTTTGAATGAACCAATTTCAAGATGCCTTACTCTGTTCAATTCCATCAACAGTCATGTGAATTTCGAATTAAATAGAAACATCTTTTTAAATAATCTCTATAATATTCTGAATGATTGATTCAATGCTATCATATTTGCTTATTGATCTTATCATGTAAAGTTTAATTATTAAAGTTAAGTAGGTTAAGTTATATCTGTAAGGGTTAAACCCAGTAGATGAATTTAAATAAATAAATAATAAATTAGATATACAACACGTCACATGGGCGGACAAATTACATGGTTACAAAAAACGAATGGTCCCAGCGTATTGAATATAGCTTCACTATTATCAACTCCTCCTTCGTGATTTAGGGACTTAGGTTAGGTTAGGCAGGGCCGACAGCCTATGTAATAAATACATCAGCTCATTTAGACCAGTTTGGTCCATTGTGATACTGCAGCACACTTGACCTTCAATCCCTATGGAACCACATTGTCCTTTTTATAAAGCTAGTAAGGCGCCTGATACTTGTCGTTGACAAGTCATCAAGCCCATCGCAGAAGTAGAAATCGAGATTGCTATGACGTCTTTTGGCGAGCGTGAGGCAGAAACATAGTGATGAGGTATATTTTCTTCCTCCTCTACATCTCTGCAGCTTTTACAGAAGTCGTTCCCAAAAGAGTTTAGTTGGATAGCATGTCTTATGACTGATGGATATGACCATGATGGATAGTGTAATTCTTTTGGTAAAAAATGAAAATGTATGCAGTTTATTTAATATAATGAATGTATTTAATTCTTTTAATGTTTATCAAAAAATGTGTGTATGTTTGTGTTTGAGGCGGTGGTGTGTTTCACGTTTGTATGAGACAAGTGCTGCTGGGCGCTGTAAGTCGGCAACTGATTTGGTTTATTCTATTCTTGTTCTCATAGACTCGCTGTCGTTGAGTGCATCCAACACAAAAAGCGGTCAGGTAGCGAAGTAGCATATTTTCTGCAAAATGCACTCATTGTCTCTTTAACAACTACAGTGGGCCCTCGTTAACACTCCTCCCCCCGTGAATTCCTTGGGGATTCACTTTCCATGGCTAAGGTGGCTAACCTTGAGGTGGGACGTCGAAAAACTCCAGTCGCGGTACGCACTTCTGCGAATCTTATGTGGCCATCTTTCGCTGGGAATACCTTTGTTATAATACCTTTCTGCCAGTGATTGCGTGGTTGACTGGGCTCACATACTATGACTAGGTCGTCGATCTTAAGCGGCTCCGTCTGCTCATGCCACTTTGGTCGTCGAAGCAACTGCGGAAGGTATTCAACAGTCCAACGCTTCCATAGCCGATTTTTCAAATTTTGAGCGATTCGCCACTGTTTCCTCAGGCAAATCGCAGTCTCTTCTGGATGTGGAGTCTGTGTCGCATTAACGCAGCCTATCAAAAAATGGTTGGGCGTTAGGGGCTCATCATCTGCGGAAGACAGAGGAATGTCGGTGAGCGGTCTTGCATTGATTATACCTTCGGCCTCAATCAGCACACTTCGTAGCGTCTCCACGCGCGGTGCTTCTTCCCTTAGAACTTTGTGCAATAAATTTTTTATTATCCTTATTAGGCGCTCCCAGCACCCACCAGAACTTGGATTGGCGGGGCAATTGAATACCCATTCAATTCCTCGCTTCGTCGCCTCGTCGTTGATTTTACCCACATCAAACAAACAGTCAGCGGCCTCCAGATCACGTTGCACCCCAATGAAGTTGGTACCGTTATCGCTTCTAATCTTCGATGGGACCCCGCGGCGATTGATGAAGTTGCGTAGGCACAAGATGAACGCATCAGTTGATAGGCTGTCAGCCAGCTCCAAATGTGCAGCCCTTGTGGTGAGGCACTTAAAGATAACACCCCACCGCTTCTCTCTGCGTCGACCAACAGCAACATTGAGTGGGCCAAAAAGATCCACTCCAGTGTAGGTAAACGGCCGTACGTATGGTGTCACCCGGTCGGCTGGTAGTTGACCCATAAGAGGGGGTGTAGGTCTTGCGCTGGTGATTTTGCATTCTGCACATTCTCGCTGTACAGCCTTGAGCACCGACTTTACATGTGGCACCCAGAACTTTTGCCTGATCTCGTTGATTGTCAGTGCCGTGTTTTGATGGTGCAGCATGACATGGTAATAGCGCACAATCAGCGTGGTGACATGATGTTTCTGCGGCAGTATGATTGGTCGCCGGGCAGTAAAGGGCAAACAGACGGCTTCATCTAGGCGTCCACTGACTCTCAAGAGACCATCCTCCTCCAAGTATGGCGATAACGAATATAGCGAATTATTCTTGTTGATGGCACGACCTTGTCGCAGCATGGCGATTTCTTCAGCATAGCCGTCTTGCTGTACCCACTTGCAGATGTTCTTCTCCGCAGCGTTGATCTCGGCCACCGTAAGGAATTTTAAAGCGTTTTGTGTTGTTGTTTTAGCGATATTTTTGACTGCCGCTGGCATATTTTTCACCGCCGCCTTTGACTTGTCGCGGGCTTTTGAAAGTTGTGCACAATAACGCCGTACCCAGGCCATAGTCCGTATGAGCTTCCAGAAAGAAGAAAAATTAGTAAATTTCATTAATTTAACACTTGCCTGCAAAGTGAGAATAGGTTGCAGCTCCTCTTCAAGCGTCTGCGGCATCTCTAATGCTGTGGCTGGCCATCGCTCCTCCAGCTGCTTTAAGAAATTCGGGCCAGTCGTCCAAATGCTTTCTGTTTCGAATTTAGGTGGAAATTTTGGCCTGGTCGCTGCATCTGCCGCGTTGTCTGCTGTTGGTGTCCAGCGCCACTGTGATGATTCTGACGATCGCAATATTTCAGCAACACGATGGCCGACGAACGGTTTGTATCTTCTGTTAGTAGAATTTATCCATTGCAGAACGGTTTGTGAGTCGCTCCAGTATGTGACTCGCGCTATTTTTACTTTGTGGTTGTTGCATATTACTTTGCTGAGCCGCACGCCCAACACCGCAGCCTGGAGTTCCAATCTGGGTATTGACATCAATTTTTGTGGGGCTGTCCTTGTTTTCCCGCACACAAAGGCGATGTCCACTTTATCCGCATAGCAAAAACGAAAATACCCTGCTGCTGCAAACGCAGCTTGGCTGGCATCAACAAAAATGTGTAGCTCTGGTTGGCATTTTGTGATACTCGGTGTGTAGCATCGCCGTATCTCGAAATACTGCACCTTTTTAAACTCGCTCCACCATGCATCCCACTTCTTATGCAACTCAACTGGTATGGGTTCATCCCACTGCACATTTTGCTTCCAGGTCTCCTGTATGAGAACCTTTGCAAAAATAACGAAATTGCATAACATACCATAGGGATCAAAGATTGCCATGATGATTCCGAGCAGCTCTCGTTTCGTTGGTGGTCGGCTGCCTTGTAGAACCTTCGGTGATACGCGATGGAATTTTGTTTCAAACTTAAACGTGTCGCTCAGCGTGTGCCAATACATGCCTAACACTTTTTCAGCTGTAGACTGCCGCCCCATGCTGACTGTACTTGCTCCTTCAGCTCCCAGATTCATAGTTTCTTGCAGCTCTGTAGAGTTGGATAAAAAGCTGCGCAGCTCGAAACCAGCTTCCTTGTGGATGTGCACCACTTGCTTGCAAATTATTTCAGCCTTTTGTCGATTCTCAAAACTGCAAACAAAATCATCTACATAGTGATTATTGATAATTGCACTCACCGCCTCAGGAAGCTGATTCTTGCTCTTCTCAGCATGCTGGTTCTTGATATATTCGGCACAGCATGGCGAGCAAGCTGCTCCAAATATCATCGTGGTCATGACGTAGTGCTGTATTGGCTGGCTCGGATCTCCATCGCGCCACAAAAATCGCTGCGCATGCTGATCAGCTGGACGGATTTTAACCTGGGAAAACATCTCCCGTATGTCAGCAGCGACTGCAACTGACCCTTCACGAAACTTGAACAAGATTCCAAGTAGAGATTTGGCCTGCTCTGGCCCCTTTAGCAGCGTCGAGTTGAGCGAAGTTCCAGCCGTTTCAGCAGCTGCATCAAACACGATCCGAAGCTTTCCTGGTTTGTGCACCGTCTGCACACCGAAATGTGGTAGATACCATAACGGTTGAGTGACACGTTGAAGCTCTTCATCGGTTATCTTCCTAGCATAGTTTTTGTTGAAATACTTATTCATTTCCGCTCGATATCTCGCTGCAAAGCCTGGGTCACGCTGCATCTTCTTTTCGATGCCCAGCAGGCGGCCTTTTGCGCTTTCAAAGTTGTCAGGTAGATCTGGAGGAAAGCTTTTCCAAAGCAATCCGGTTTCATACCTGTCGCCGACGAATTTGGTGGTGTCTTCCATGATTTTTCGAGCTGTTTTTTCCTCCTCAGGTTCCAGCGTTTCTGAATTGTCGCTGATCCCAAAATTTTCTGTGGCAAAGTATTCAGCAACTGTCGCATGTAGCTTGCTCATTGGATCCTGACGAATATGGAGCACCACTGGGCGTAAAAGATTGAGATGTTGTGTTGGGCCATATGCCACCCATCCCAGCTTTGTTTTTACCGCCACAGGATTGTGATTGCCAGCCTCTAACACAGTTGAAGACACACCTAGGTGCACACAGTCAAGCCCCAGTAAAATTGATGGTCGAATACTTGTGTAATCTTTCATTGGTAATGAATCGAAATGGCTGTAAAGCGACTTATTAAATGTTTGCTCTGGCAAATTTAAGTTTTTTACAGTTCTAATGTTTTTAATTGCGAACCGAGGAGATCCATTCTGCCCAGCTATTTCAAGGCTGACCCTTGCAGACGGTTCTGTTGTGACCTTGTCACCAAACCACTGCAGCATAAGAGGCTCCTCTTGTCCTTTCAGACCCAAAGTCTTAGCCACGGCGTCTTCTATAATTGAAATCGCAGAGCCCTCATCAAACATCGCGAATAGTTCTAATTGCCCTTTAGGCCCATATATTACTACTGGCAATATCTTAAACAGCTGTGAGTTTGCCGCTTGAGGTGTGTGGCAATTAAGCACCGGAACCTGTTCAGCCTTATCGATGTGCAGTAAACCATGATGACGTCTATTACAAGCATTTACACCGCAGGCCCTCTTTATTTTGCACGACGTCGATCTATGCCCCTTCTGCAAGCACAAAAAGCACAGCTGCAGCTCCTTTACCTTTCTCCAACGAGCTTTTGCTGTGAGTTCTTGACCAAAAGTCTTGCAGTTCGCGATCGAATGGTTGGCTCCACACTGTAAGCAACCTGCACTTTCATTTGACGTAGCATCCTCGACGTGCAGTAACCTTCTTGGCGGTGCAGTGCCTTTTGCTGCTGCTGTTGGAGGCATCAAGCATACGATTTCGGACAATTCGCTTACCCATTCTGCGAAATCCTTTAGAGTTGGATACGGTTCTATTTTCGATGCGCGGCGTGCCCACTCAAACTGGTTGTTCTGCGGCAGCTTGCTCACTAGCGTCTCTAAGAGTGTAGGGTTTGCCAGATGTTGCTCGCTCTTCGTTGATTTCAAAATTGCTACCATGTTTCGCACTTTGGTAGCGAACGTGACCACCTGTTCCATCTTGTGCTCGCTGATTACCGGAAAATGTTGCACCTTCACAAGTTGCGCTCTGATTAGCAAATCAGGCCTACCAAATCGAAACTCAAGCTCCTTCATTGCATTGGGTACGTCTTCTGGATAGATCAGTAGCGACACCACTGTCTCTTTCGCCGCGCCGCAGAGGCATTTCTGCAGCCTCATGAGATTCTGTCGATTGTTGTATCTGAACGCTTCAGTGGAGTCCTTGAAGTTGGCGTAGAAAAGCGGCCACTCTTCTGGGCTCCCTGAAAATATAGGCAAATCATAAATTTTTTGATTTAATTGCAAGGGCACCAAATCTGTTGTTTCGGTCTCCGCATCTGGTGTTGGCGTGCGTCTCTCTTCTAATGGCAGCACTGTTCTGGAACCACTCGGCGCCTCCATTCTCTGGCGCAGCGTGACAATTTCTCGTTGGTTGTCTGCGCTGCTCTGCTTCAGATCCGCAATAGCTCCACTTAATGCATTTAGGCTCGCAATTAAATTGGCCATTTGATCCGCTGGTGGGACTGACTGTGATGCAGCTTCTGCACCCTCCATGACTGTGATGTTAAGCAAACTATCTTCGCTATCACTCTGTGAATTTTCGTTCACAATTGCTGGATTACTGCGCAGGTTGTATCTGCTTGGTGTTGACATTAATTCCAGAAAACAAATTAAATTTCGCTAGCCTTTAACCTCGTGAGAAAAAACAAAATTCCTGTCGGCTTTTGCAAGCGGTGTAATTTTTATGGCATGCCTTCTAGAACAAATTTGCCGTTTTTCTTGTCGCCCAAGTGGCGTGATTCAAATCCGAAAAAATAAAAAAAACTGCTCTAACGGCTACCTCACGACGACGCGTATATGTTGGTGTGAGTGCGGCTGCTGCGCGGCGGCGGCTCAGCTCAACTTCTACACAAAGATTTTTCAGCACCTTTTGCGCTGCTTTCAACAATGTTAGCTGTTGCTGCCTCGTAACAATAAACAAAATTTTGGCGTGCCTTCTAGAACAAATTTACCGTTTTTCTTGTCGCCCAAGTGGCGTGATTCAAATCCGAAAAAATAAAAAAACTGCTCTAACGGCTACCTCACGACGACGCGTATATGTGAGTGCAGCTGCTGCGCGGCGGCGGCTCAGCTCAACTTCTACACAAAGATTTTTCAGCACCTTTTGCGCTGCTTTCAACAATGTTAACTGTTGCTGCGTCCGCTCCAAATCGGCGACTTCGACCAAGTAAATGCCCTTCCAACGCCTTGTGCGCTGGCCTCAGCAATGTTGTTTCTGCTCCAAACACCGATGTCTCCGCCCTAGACTCTTCCAGCCTTTGTGCTGGCTTTGGCGAATTTGTGAATATTGCTCAAATCACAACTGTTTTACTTATCGCGGTCGAATTGCTCCCGACCCAGCAGCACAGAAAAAACGTGAAAACGATGTAATTCTTTTGGTAAAAAATGAAAATGTATGCAGTTTATTTAATATAATGAATGTATTTAATTCTTTTAATGTTTATCAAAAAATGTGTGTATGTTTGTGTGTGAGGCGGTGGTGTGTTTCACGTTTGTATGAGACAAGTGCTGCTGGGCGCTGTAAGTCGGCAACTGATTTGGTTTATTCTATTCTTGTTCTCATAGACTCGCTGTCGTTGAGTGCATCCAACACAAAAAGCGGTCAGGTAGCGAAGTAGCATATTTTCTGCAAAATGCACTCATTGTCTCTTTAACAACTACAGTGGGCCCTCGTTAACAGATAGGTCTGACCTATTCAGCGGGAGCAGCGCTCTAGAGCGCCTAATATAAAAAGACGGCCATATAAGACTAGAAGTCTTATAGGTAGAGAGTTCAGCTCATCTTATGTTGTGTTTTAATTTAGTATTATCGCTGAGCAGCAGCTTAAGAGTTGCTAGCGGCTTGTCTGATAGGTTCTGAGCTACTGATATCACCAAGATACCGTTTCTAGCGAGCTCGTCTGCCTTTCCATTACCCTTAATGCCTTCATGTCCAGGTACCCATATTATGTTGATGCTAAAATAGTTAGACATTCCCCGAATAAAGCGGTTACTTGTTCCAATGATTTGATCGCAGCCTCATTTTCGGAAAATATAAAAATTTCTCGCCTTGAGACTACGTTCTTTGATAGCCATGATGCAACCTCCTTTATTACCATAATTTCAGCTTGGAAAATTTTTCTTTAGTTAAAGGAACAAATCAGTGTTAAGCTTAAAAATACGATAGCGAATAAATAACCGCAAAACAGCACTTTGGGAAGGTCAAGATAACAGTTCTTTGTACGGTTGTTCAGATTTCAAAACTAATTCTATTTAAAAATAAACTTAAATCCAAAAATATCGGCTAACTTTTTCATTATATATATATTCAACTAATTATCTTAATTTCCATTGCAGAAGAAACAAAAACAGCGTTCTTCATTGCCAGCAAAACTATCTACAAGTCCCAGCCCTTCAAACTCGCCTGTGCCGGACCACTCTCAAACGCCGGCTAAGAAAATAAACTTGCCTCATACACATGTAGGATCGGATGGTCACACAAAAGAAACGGCAATACAGCCAAAAGCCTTAAAACAAATCACAGAGCAAATGAAATCATCGCCCAATGCAATGAGACCTACTACTCCCAAGCAATTGACAAAATATCCTCAGCAAGTATCCATAAAACCCGATAAGGTTCAAACATCTGAGACAAAAGACGAAACAAAATCAAAAGAAAAAAGCGCTACTAAACGCAACGCTACAGAAACTAGCAATAAAAAACCAGGACCAGCCATTACTAGTAATGAAACATCAGCAGGTACTTCAGATTCGGAACCAATACGCCTAAATGTGCGACGCACTCTGAAAGAGCAGTTAGTACAGCGTATCAACGAAGTGATTTCAAGCAGTGCTGACTGTGAAACCGATGCTAACAAAACACCATCGACAGAATATATTGAGGAGTTTATTAAAGAGACTGAAGCTGAAATGTACAACTACTTTAATCGTGATACAGGCGCCAAATACAAGGCCAAATATCGTTCGCTCATGTTTAATATAAAAGATCGCAAAAATCAAACTCTATATCAGAAAATATGTGCTAAGGTCATTACACCCAAACAATTGGTACGCATGTCAGCTGAAGAGCTGGCAAGTCAAGAATTGGCACAATGGCGTGAAAATGAAGCCAAACATCAGTTGGAAATGATTAAAAAGTCTGAGTTGGATTTATTATCTTGTGCTAAAAACTATGTTTTGAAAACGCACAAAGGCGAAGAAGTAATCGAAGGTAAATCAACGGACTGTGTCAACTTGGACATAACGATTCCAGTAGAAGATGTGGTTGCTGTATTAAATAATTCTACCGGCGTTGATGGTATTGAAGATAAAACACCAACACCTCGCCGGGATTATTCTTACATTGATTTTGATGCTTCTAAGGAAGTGCAATCGTATCACACCGAAACAGTACATAGTACTAAAGAAAAAGAACGCGAACGAGAGAGAGAAAGAGAAAGAGTAAAAGAAAAAGTACATAAAAATAAAGATCGACACCGAGAAAAGTCAAAAACTAGAAAACGCAGTCGTTCGAGAAGTCGTAGTCGAGAAAAACGTTACAAAAGTTCTTCGCACAAAGATGATAAACGCGACAGAGAAAATCGCGATCGTGAAAAAGAACGCGATCGTGACAAAGAACATGCACGTGAAAAAGAACGTGACCGTTCTAAAGATGAGCACGATAAACGATCGGCTGACAAAAAAGCTTCATCTACACACTCGCCCCTTACTGTCAAGTCTACGCCACCCACAACTAAAGACAAACACAAAGACTCTGCCACACATACACAAACGCAGTCTAAAAAAGATTCCGTTGCTATAAAAACTTTGGAAAGTTTTAGCTTAATAGATCAAATACTCGAATCAACAAAGACTGTTGAAGAAGCTGCAAACTTACCCACTGACAAGAATAAGCTTGACTACAATTATCTTACTAATTCCAAGCCAACGCAATCTAAAGGCAACCATTCTTCTACAAGCTCCTCGGTACAGTTAACATCACAAAATTCCACAGATAGTGATCAAGAACCAACTAGCACAGTTTCTATTACATCATCACCCGAAGATCCATATGTTGCTTATTGTAATTCGGAAACTACGACAACGCTTTGGAGCGGAAATATTAATATGATTGATGTGGCTTCATTTCAAATTGTTGTACAGCCTGTCATTGGAAACGCTGTAAATCTAGGAAAGCTCTTACTTGAAGAACTTGATGTCGTGGGTCGTATTGGGCCCGATACCGTCTGGGACTACATATCGAAAATTAAAAAGAGTCCCAACAAGGAAATAGTTATCTTACGTCTATTGCCCGCTTTTGAATCGGAAACAGGCGCCTACACTATACTGTATAAATATCTGCACAAGCGTAACCGTTTAGGAGTTATAAAAACAAACTCTTCACAAATTAAAGATTTCTATATATTTCCGCTTGGTGCCGGAAATTCTTTGCCACCCGTTTTACAGCCTTCTGAACGAGTTGAGTTCTTTGAAGATACCTTTAGACCAGATGTTTTGTTGGGTATTGTAATACGAGTGATTGGAAAAAGATTATCAAGCGTAGCAGCGCTACAATCAACAACGAAAAATTCTAAGGTGAGCGCGGTCAAACATTATATTTATAGATTTTTTCAAATTTTATCAAACATTTATTTTTTATTTTAGTTCCAATCAAAATTGAATAGTTCTGACACCTTTACACCCCCTGGTAGCCCTAAGCGGAAACGCTTAGTATCTACAGTACCTAAGGACGACATTGACGTTGATGCAATCATTAAAGCTCCAATTGTAGCGAAAAAGACGATAAGTATGTTTTATTGCGATTATTTCCGCACTGTTCTACAGCGCTATTTGGCTACGAATCTGATTTGTTTCGCGCTCGTAAGGGTTGTGCATTCTGATATTTGCATTTGAAACTGAAATTGTCGAAATAATACGAATAATGCGTTCTTTTTTTTATTTAAGTTTAAGTTAATTAAATGGTGTACAGTAAGGCTGTCTTTCTGAGTCCTTCATTGGAATTTAACATTTTATAAATTTTAACTTGAAACTAACATTTGTTGTTAACAGAACTATATGAAATAACCATATCACAAAACGAGTACAATACAAAATGATAAATTATATTATATGTAGGGAATAATTGCAATTATGAATTAAATGACGCATCTAATAAATTCATTAAATCTTCGGAGTTAGTTAGTTGACCGTAGAGATTATGTAAAATTTTTGTGCAAAAATGAAATGTTTCGGAAGTTTGAATACTCAACCATACCAAATGTGATCATAACGATTGACTTAATAAGATATCTTGCGGCGTTATTAAATGCCACAAGAAGTTTGTGATGCGACTGGATGAAGTTGGTTACCATTGTAAGTTGCTTAAGTAATATCAAAGTATGTAGATGTGACATTATTAATTCTACAACTAGTCTGCGAAAAGTTTCAATAGGCGTGAAATCAGAAGAATTCCGCAAGTATCGTAAAGTCCCGTATGTTTTTCCTATGGTGCATACAAATTAATTTAGAATTAATTATAAATGCCAAGATTCTAACCTAAAGCACAAATTATAGTTGCTCACCGCCAATAAACAGGGGTAGAAAGTCAATAAAGCAGGAGTCATTCCTCGCAATGGGAGAACTTTAGATTTTAAAGGATTGTAGCCCATCCACAATGACGAAAACGGGCGACGAATGACAGGACTCCACTTTGTCGTTGTAGAGAAATGTCGGGCGACTTGATTTTTTTTAACCTGAAAGCAACAAGAAAGAAAGTACTTTTGACATTTGCAAGCAATTATTTTAATTCAAGTTGTGTTTTTTTGAATTTTTGATAAAAGTTAATATTGGCTTTTATACAGTATTTTATTTTAAGTACAAACACAAATACAAAAAACAAGAAGCAATGATTCAATACGAAATATAAATTAAAAATGAAAGAATTATTGAACGGATTAGTGAACGGAGCACCTACCGGCACCGGGGATAGCTTTTAAAGAGAATTTTGCAGACAGCGCTAGTTCATTTAATTTAATGAAGTTAAGTTAAATAATATTATTTAATAAACTCACATAAAAATTTGCAATTTAATATATAAATTGAACACAAAAATGAGCACTCGAGCTACCAGCACGAAAAAACACGAATGTAAACAATGGCTGTAATTCCTTTTCGTCGTCTGTTTTCGTCGCCAAATTAGAATTAAATTGAAGCTGGCTACGATTGTCTCCAAAAGTTCGTCCCATAAGAAATACATGTCAAATAAAAGTGACGTTTGACTCTCGTTGTCATTATGGATAGGCTATTAAATAAAAGCAAGTTATTTTTGGCCAATTTATTCAATGAAGTCAAATCCAAGTTCAGTCGGCCAATCAAGTCTTGTCTTCTAATAGTCCAGTTGGCCGAGAAAAGTAGAGTTGAATGTCGACAGTGTAGGCAAGACCAGTTGTAAATTTTCAAACTGAAAAAATGTCGTTTATAAATAGAGAGAATATTAATGGCCCCAGAATAGATCCTTAAGGGACTCCGGCTACAAGTGATATAAGGGAAGAACCATTCCTCCTTTAACCCATTGCAATTCTCCCTCCAGGTAGTTAGCTATTAAAGTGACAGTACTGGAACTAAACTTAAAATAGTGTTTTAATTAATGGAAGAGAAGAAGTTGATAATTAGAATCAAATGCTTAAGACAAGCCAATAAGACAAAGCAGAGTCAACAAGTTTTGATCACAAGAAATTCTAATATTATCCAAAATCTTTTCTGCACCTGTAGAGCAACTGTGACCAATCCTAAAACCAGATTGCAGCAGCGATAAGAACTTATTAGTTTTAAATATTCAAAAATTTGGTTGACCATAATACTCTCGTATACCTTTCCCAGTACAGGCAAGATCTTTATAGGTGGCAGATGCAGTTTTAACCACAGGTAAGACCGTGGTAGCGTTCAATAAATCAAGAAATCAATAATTGATTATACAGTGATTTATAATGTGGGTTAATGGCAATAATATAAATTAAAAAGGTTTCCCTTGTTTTGATTTGGTACGATATTCAAACCAAATTTTCCTATTTTGGCCAAAATCCAAAAACAATTTGATAAACTTAGTGGACATTTCGTCAATACCTACAGCATTAGAAATTATCTTGATCATGCCCGCATTGCTTACATTGTTTATCCTGTCCATACATGTGGGAAAATGTCTCTCATATATTTCCAAAGTTGGGTTTGCTTGCAGTTCATGCTTACTATTAATTTTTTATATTTACATAAGTTTTCAAACGCGATTCTAAATTCACTTTCCGCAATTTCGCCGCGAAAACGATTCTGAACAGCGTATTTACGTATTTAACATAAATTCGACAATCTTTAAACATTCAATTCAAACATAAAATTCCTACCTACAAATTTAGCTCCTGTCGTACCGACATCAACAACAATTGATGATCAAGATGAACCTTATTCACCTGGTTGTAGTTCTGATGATGATTTGCCGTTGCTGACAGTAAAAACAACAGAATTTCATAAGACCGCCGAAGAAGAGCTAAAACGAAAAATGGATGATCTTAATAGGCAAATTGCAGCTCAAGAAATGGAAATTGCTGGACTTTTAAACGTGGAACCATCGGTATAAGAATTAATTAAAATAAATGTCAATTAAAAAATTTAATTTATCGAAATATATTTTTAGAATTTCATTTCAACATCGGGTACTGGAACAGCAACAGTTCTTAATCCTTCGTTAGCAAGCATTTCAATACCATCGAACTTATCACAAATTCTAGCTAGTATCAAGAATATACCTGAGCCACCACCACAAAATACAGTTCAAGCAAAGCATCCAAGCGCAGCACCACCGCCGCCGCCATTAATAGGGTCGCTGCTTAGATCTCAAAAAAATGATGGCGACGAAGAGTATAATCCAGAGCAAGCAATAGATGATGCATATTTAGATGAAAGTACGATAAGTTGTTTATGTCTTATTTCAATGTCTTAAAATATTACTTATTTTTTAAACAAGGTCTGAAGACTCAAAAATCCTCGACTAGTCGTCTTGCTCAACTAAGTGAAGCAGAGCTTCTTAGTATGGTGCCTGATGATATGCTTAATCCAGCCTCATCCCCAGCTCTGCCACCAGCCGCGAAGAAGCCACGTTTTGATGAACCGCCACCGCCTGGTGTTTAAAATATTAAATTAAGTAATTATATGACTTCATTATTATTATTATTATTATTGCTATTTGTATTTATGTAATTTTCTACATCATTCAAAATCATTATTAGTTCATTGTGGTATATTGTGTAAAGACGCTTTCATTAGTAAGGACTCAGACAGTTTTTAGTGTTAAATTTTCCATCTGAACTTTGCTTTCACTAAATATTTCAGTTAATTTTTCAATATCATGCAAACGACAGTCTCTCAAGCCCAAGGCAATTTATGGCTGTTTATAAATTTGTTATTACATTAATACAACTCAAAGCTTGTAAATTTGTTACTTGGATCCTGCAGAAGATTAAGCTTTAAGGAACGCTTAACTGTGAAACTTATCACATTTGCCTATCAATAACATAGCAAGGAACGCGTTTGTTTAATCATGGAACCAATTAAAAGTTAATTACAAAATTTGTAACATATACTATATAGTTTTTATATACAAAACAAAACAAAATTAAAGATATCATAATTATTTTAAACGTATTATAGTTGTCACATAAAACATATTTAGTATATAAACTTAACTCAATAAAAACTATTTCTTAAATCTAAAACTTGAAGTTAATTTCATTTGTTGAACAGTGTTTTGTTAAAGGTTCTAGAAAACATTCAATGCATTGAGACTGTGCAAAGCACTCAATATTCAGACATCACAACGGTGTCATTTTAGAGGTAATTTAAAATTGAAATATTAAGAAAATTTTAGAAAACGATTACATTTTGAGAAAATTATGGCTTATCAGAGTCAAGTCATATAACAAAAAAAAATATTTTAATTAATAAATAAAATTTTTAGTAGGACCCAATTCATTGAATAAGGATTGGTTTTGATTTTGATGATATTTTTATACATTCAGTCCTATCATTATAATTTTTCAGGCGAAATTGAAAGGAAGGGATGTTTTCATTTTTAAGATAAAGCTCAACAACTTTTTGAAAATGTTTAATGCAAATTTGTTCATCAACCGTCAATATTCATGAATGTAATAAAAATAAATTTGACGTCTTTATCTGTTATCTTCAAAACCGAAACTATCATTTCCATTTCTGCATTGAATTTCTGAAAAATTGTTCATAATAGGACGAATGTGTTAATTTTCACCAAAATCGAACCATTTGAATGTGTGCCTACATTTTGTATGCTTCGAAAGAAATATAGTTCTTTATCTGGATACTGAAAATAGGTTTGAGGAAATTTTGAATCATTTATTTATTTTAAACATTTGAATTAACTTTGATACAATAAAAATGTTCAGTTTACAGAACAAGGATCATGTTTTGCACTAAAGTGGGCACATGATATTTTGGGCCCATTGTGTATGCGTGGAATTGCTATGCGAAACAGTGAGCCATGTGGCATACACACACACAACTTATACTGCACGCTTCCAGTACGGATCCCAAATTCCGAGCTGACAATTGGTATTTTATCCATATCCAGGAATATGCCAATACCTGCTTCCATTATGGTAGCACCATGTGTGGAATTGATAACAATATTATTCTCAGCCTGCAGGAGCAAACTGGACGAGTCCATTGTGATGCCTTCAGAGCCTTTAATGTAGACGCGTCCATCAGACTGTAAGACAAGCGGACTTCCGATGGGACTTGTAAGACGACTTGCGCTGATAGCTTTTGCCACAAGGTTATCTGCTCCTTTGGGAATATTGTAATGCGGCCTATGAGTGGTGAAAATTATTGAACTACTGATGGGATCTTTAATTTCAAACGAATTTATGGCTTTGAAATTAATGCCAGCTTCATCCATAATCATGCGATTGTGTGATTGTCCATTACGCTGCAGCTTTATGTAAACATTGCTCTCGTCGCCGGTTATTGTCACTGGCACGTCGGTGAAGCCATCAATTTGACCATTCGTTTTGCTATAAATGCGATCCAGATCAGTGGTGCCATAGAATTTTACAAGATCTTCCTCTGGTATCAGTTCCATGCCCTGTATACCCTTGCCCAAGCGCAGCACACCGATGATAGTCAACGTCAATATTAAATTACCAATGGTTAAGACTAAAAGCAGCGTTACGACAGTCCAGAATGCAAAAGTTTTTCTTCCTTGTGATAAGGAGGAACGCTGAAATTCGTTTCCATAGGATAAAGCAGAGCTGTAGGGACAGCTATCAACATATTTTCCATTCAGAAAATTATCAGATTTTGACTGCAGTTGATCTGCTTCGTTCATTCCTAATCCTGGTAAACTGCTTGACATGGCATTATCCGAATTAACTTCATCTGAGAAAGATGGCGAAGGACCACGAATAAAAGTATTTTCATAATTATTCATTACAATTTCTATATAATTTAAATACTGCTGAAATGATTCGAATCTATCAAACTTTTTCTTTCGCAAAATAAATTTAGATACATACAGCACGAAATAAAACTGTTGGCCTTGCACCACCGCCACCCACAAAAATAGCACAGGGCGAGTAATAGATTTTGTACCAAAAAAAAACAACATTGTATTTAATTAAGTTCACGAAAAGTGTTTAAATTAAAAACTGCTGAAACATCTGATCTTTTATATTTATTGCTATTTTTAATGTATGAATTCCTGCAAACGTCTTATTTATTTAAAAATCGACCTGTGTTTTTTTATCTACTTGACTTAAAGAAAACATTTTGTTTGCCTAAACCAGATTTAACAATTTAATCCAACAAATGACAGTGGAAAATTTGTTGAAACAATCCAAAATTTGTTTAAAGTTGTTTATCGAAATATTATATCCGGTTCCTCTTACTGGAGTTTTTGCTCTGATACAATTAAATTAAACAGAACCTAAGCCACGCTTTTGTAATAGATTTTTATTTTATATGCGAGCCATACACAATATAATCCAATTGCTAATTGAGTCTTTCATTTCAATTGACTCTCGGCCACACACTGTATAAACTGAATTGAAGGATTTTCCCTCAACTGCCAAATATAGGGATCTTTCTTGGAATCAATGTAATTTTTATCATTACTTTTTAAAATCAAGCGAATTTATAGGCAATTGTAAACAAACTCAATGCTTTTTTTAACAAATGACTGCTAAAAATATGTTTCATATATTTATCATACACAATTCGATTGAACGATTTTTGAGGCAACTTCCAAAAATCAAAATCTTTTGATTTTTCATCAACCAACTGGACAACTGCCAAACTGATCAATTGATAAAGCCATACACTGATTGAATTGCGCAACTACCAACTCATAGCCGATCCACAATGACGACAACGGGCGACGAACGACAGGTCTCCACTCTGTCGTTGTAGAGAAATATCGGGCGACTTGAATTTTTTAAAAGCGACAACAACAAGCTTCAGCAGAAAGTGCTTTTGACATTTACAAGCAATTATTTTAATTTAAGTTGTGTCTTTTATACTACTCGAAATTAAGTACAAACACAAATAAGTACAAATACGAAATGCAAATTAAAAGTGAAAAAATTATTTTTCAATAATTGGCAAGATTTTTAATCAGCAATATTGTTTCAAGTTACTAACGAAAAGTTCAAGTGTTTTTATTTTTAATTCAAAGTCAGAAATTGAAGAAAGTATTTTTGAATAATTTTCTAGATTTCAGGTAACTAAGTGTAAGAAATAAGGTGTTTTATTCAAAATACACACACACGTAAATGTTTGCACTGAAAACTTTCGCGAATTTTATCTCTTAAACCAATCAAGACCGCCAATTTTTTATTTCAGCATTGGGCTTAGGAGGTTCATATACGTTTAATAAAAATAAGAAAAAAATTATTCGGGCCTGGTCACTAAAGTAAAATTATGCAAAAACTTTGGTCTGCGTCGCTCATGGCTGAACAATTCTTATTAATACTCAGTTTTTCACTGCACTCACAATTAAACTATTGATATTAAGAATTAAATATTAATTATAACATTCCGACTGTTTAATTCTGATAATTTAATAAACACACATTTAAATTTGCAATTAAATATATAAATTGAACACAAAAACAAGCACTCGTGGCTGACATTTACTTTTGTCGTCTTTTTTCGTCGCCAAATTAGAATTAAATTGAAGCTGGCTATAGCGACATTCGATGTCGGGCAACAATGTCATCGCGATTGTCTCCAAAAGTTCGTCCCATAAGAAATACATGTAAAATAAAAGTGACGTTTGACGCTCGTCGCTCGTTGTCGTCATTGTGGATGGGCTATCAGTTGACGATTGGATTGGATATTTTGTGTGGCTCGCATTATAACGAGCATAGATGTCAACCTTAATTCTCTCAAGAAATCACTTTATCCCACTTCAAATATATAAAAATCACTCGTGAGTAGTGTCCGACCGAAACCAAAATTTTGGCCGAAACCGAAACCGAAACCGAATTTCGGCCATTTTTGTAATATTCGGCCGAAACCGAAACCGAAACTGAATGTCTACATGAAAATTGTTTTGAAAACAATTTATTTTTTTTAATTTTTTAGTTAAAAGCTTTCAAAAACATAACAATTGAAACAGATTATAATAACGTATACATTCGATAAATATTCTTTTGCCTTTATTCATAAAAATTGACGAACCTCTTATAAAGCCTTTACAAAAAAAAAATTTTAAATACAGTATCCATAAACGTCCAATAACGACAAAAATCTCTTATAAAGGCTTCTTAAATGAGTAACCTTCAATAAACCCTTGATAAAGCCTTTTTAAAATTTTTACTCTAATGTGAGCACAAATATTGTCAAAAATACTTCAAACTGTTTCAAAAAATATGAAAACATGGCAAAACATTTCAAAATGTTGAAAATAAAAATTATAAGTGACAATTTTTTCACAGAAGAACATAGATTAAACAATTTTTTGACTGTTTGCATGTCAAAGTATTGATAAAATTGTGACAAATAATCAAAAAATTATTAAATTTATCAAATTCACGAACCATTCTTGACACTGTTCGCATTTCAAATTGAGAGTGTTCCTATTTTAACAAATAAGCTGAGACAATATTTTTATGAATAACAAAATTTTAAAAAACATTTTATCTCTAAAAAGCTGTTTGACTATTGAGCACTTTAAATCTATTTCAAGATATTTTTATGAACATGACCGTTTGAATATTAATGTTGAACTTTAAAATAATAAATATGGAGATCATTTTAATACCACAGGAACTTTTTAGTATTTAAAGTTAAATAACTTAATATTAGAATCTAAAAAAACTACATTTATCGTTTTGTGCTAGACTCAACTCACACGGTCAATCAAATGAATGAATTTCACGGTTTTGTTCTACTTAACACCATTAAAAATTTTGTTGAAAGTGAACTCACATCTACCATTGAAATATATGTAAAAACCGAATTAGTAGTGTCCGATCAAATATTCGGTTTCGGTTTCGGTTTCGGCCATATTGATGCCGAATAGCTGAAACTGATTAAAAGGGCCGAAACTGGCCGAAACCGAAACCGAATATTCGGTCGGACACTACTCGTGAGACACTTTGAATCAAAATCCCACAGTTATTAAAAAGCACACAGATATCAAAACAAAACGAAACAAATTGGCCATTTCAGCCCTTGAAAGAACTTTGACCGAGCTTCTAATGATCAATTGCGTTGTGCTTGTTATTAAATGTTTGCACACAATTGACCGAGAACTGGACCTACTTGTTTTATGCCGACTCCGAATGGCTAAATTTCATATTCTCAAGAAGCTTGACATGGCATTATTTATTCTCTGAGGTTTGCCATTGTCTGCAGAAAGGAGGTGACCGATCAGAAACATTTTTTTATTAAAAAAAGATTTTGCCGCAACTGGGGATCGAACTCGGGCTCCGAGCAATAGGACTTTGTGCTTAAAAATGTTAATATTAAAAACAACAAAACTTTTAGGTGTCGAAATTGTAATTTTTGTAAAAAACAAGAGTTTATTAATAAGTTAAGAGAAATATTTCCAACTTGTTTTGAAATGATCTTATATATATAACATTGGTCTACAATTAGTCTTTTATTGGAAAAAAGAGCCAGGAAATAAAACTAGAGCTACTTTACTTTGCAATGGTCAAACAACATATAGAAAGGCTTCTCACCATGGAAGGCCATACGTTAGGAGATCCAGCAATATAACTCCATGTTTTATGTAACTTACTTACTTACTTACTTAGATGTCGCTTACAACCGTTGGTCGGTTTTGGCCCTTGCTGGAACCCCCAAGCGTTGTCAGGTTATCCAATGCCTGGTATTTCCAACGGGGATGCGGTCTTCCTCGTCTGCGTTGGCCACCGCTGGGTATCGAATCCAATAGTTTTTCGCTGGAGCTTCATCGTTCATTCTCTCGACATGACCTATAGAGCGAAGCCGCTCTATTTTAATACGCTTAACTATATCAATGTCGGCATATAGCTCATACAGCTCATGGTTCCATCGTATTCGGTACTCGCCATTGACTCAAATTGGACCATAAATCTTGAGAAGGATTTTTCTCTCGAACGCTCCCAAAGTTCTTTCATCAGAGCTGCTCAACGTCCAAGTTTGTGATGCGTATAGTAGAACGGGCATGATTATTGACTAATAGAGCATCAGTTTTGTTCGTCGAGCTTGAAAATTGCCTACTGAGCCCAAAGTAACACCTATTGGCAAGAGTTATCCTTCGTTTAATCGCAATACTGTAATCGTTGGAGGAGTTAATACTGGATCCCAGGTAAACAAAGTCCTTCACTACCTCAAAGGAGGTCTTGTCAACAGTGACGTGGTTTCCAAGACGCTGGGACTGTTTGTTTGTTGACACGAGATACTTCGTTTTATCTGCGTTCACTGCAAGACCCATTCGACTCTTTTCTAGCGTGGAGAATGCTGCACTGACTTCGCGCGTATTTTGGCCAATAATGTCAATATCATCAGCATACGCCAGTAGCATAACACTCTTATAGAAAATGGTGCCGCTGCGTATCAAGTCAGCAGTTCGGATGATCTTCTTCATTACTTTATTAAAGAAGTCACACGATAAGGTATCACCTTGTCTGAAACCTCGCTTGGTATCAAACGGAAGGGAGAGGTCCTTCCCAATTTTCACTGCGCTGCTGGTGTTCTTCAGTGTCATCCTGCAAAGACGTATTAGCTTCGCAGGAAAACCAAATTCAGACATGATGAAGTATAGGTGACTACTTATTGGACTGTCGAAGGCGGCTTTGAAATCGACAAAAAGATGGTGTGTGTCAATTTTTTTTTTCAAGGGTCTTCTCCAAGATTTTTCGGAGCGTGCAGATCTGGTCGATGGTGGACTTTCCAGGTCTGAAGCCACACTGATAAGATCCAATCAGTTGGTTAACGATGGGCTTCAGTCTTTCACACAATACGCTCGACAGAACCTTATATGCGATATTAAGAAGGCTAATCCCACGGTAGTTGGCGCAAATGGTGGGATCGCTTTTCTTGTGGCAGAGCGCACTGAGGTTCCAATCATCTGGAATGCATTCTTCTGACTATATGCTGCATAGAAGTCTGCGAATGCATTTAAACAGAGCTTCGCCACCGGTCTTAAACAGCTCAGCTGGTAGGCCATCTGCGATTTTGTTGTTTTTAAGCCGATCTAAAGCTGTTAAGACCTCGTTATAGTCGGGCAGCGGAACTTCAACTGTCATCCATAATTGGGGTTTCCGGGGTTTCATCTCCACTGGCGGGATTGCTGTCAGCGTCGCCATTTAAAAGACTAGACAAGTGCTCCATAGCATCAGTGTACTCTGGATATCTGTCACTAGATTCCCATTCTAATCCTTGCAGGAAGAGGTTCCGGTCTTAAAACTATCGGCCAGGCGTCTTATTTTTTCGAAAAAATTTTTTTTATATTTTTTTAAAATAAGTTACTTAATGAATTTTACTTCTGTAGCGACGATATATATATATATATATATATATAAATATGCCTATATGTATATGTAGGTAACGCTGAAAGAAAATTATGAAATCACTTGAAATATATATGCAAACTATATATTACAAACATAGTTTGAAACAAATTAAACATAAATAAAAAATCCTATAAGATTTCACACATCTCAAGAAAATTAAAAATCACTCGATAGTGCATTGGTCATTTTAGCACTTTCGATTGTGTTGTGAGTGTTATTTAAATGTTCAACACAATTGATCCATGGTAGAATAAAAGAAGGTGGATGCATTTCGGACTGCTCTGTTTTTCTCGTAGCCATAATTGTCAAACCTCATAGACCACGTGAAAATTTAATGGTTTTCATTATTTTCACGGACATATGGTTTTCAAATTTTCTTTGTGTTGTCAAATTTGTTTTGGCAATGCATCTTACTTCTTTCATTCTACCATGAATTGATCGAACAATTGCGTATGGCATGGTGTACTCTCTGAGGTTTGTCATTGCTGAAAAAATCGGAGAAACCAATTATTTTATTTATTGTGCAATAAGAGCTAGTTTGAAACAAAAGACGTTCAGAGTATAATAGAATATGTCTTTTCCTATGACATCAACCTGTAAAAAAGCCAGTTCGTTCAATGTAAGAGAGTATTGTAGTGGAACTAATACTGGCTCTTTTGGATACTGGCTCTTTTGCAGATTAATGACTAAAAACTAGTGTCCGACCGAATATTGGGTTTCGGCCAGTTTCGGCCCTTTTAATCAGTCTAAACCGAAACTGAATATTCTGTCGGACACTACTACTTCGGTTTTTCTCATATATTTCAATCGTAGATGTAAGTTTGCTTTCATCAAAATTTTTAATTGTGTTAAGTAGAACAAAAATGTGGAACTCACAGTCATTTGATTGACGTTGTGAGTTGGGCGCAGCACAAAGCGATAAATGTATTTTGTTTGATTTTGTAGATGCAGACAAGCTCTTTTTTTCGACTATAATATTAAGTTATTTAACTTTAAATACAAAAAAGTTCCTTAAAGTGGTATTTAAAATTATCTCTTTATTTATTGTTTTAAAGTTGAACTTTAATATTCAAAGCATATATATCGTTTATATTCGTTATTAAGGGTATTCATGCAAATGGGCAATACCCTTATAAATCGGATAAGTATATCAGCCTTATAAATCAAATGTATGAACAACCGTTTGCACAAACCAAATATATTTGCTCTACGATTTAGGTGAGCAATCGATTTGGCACACTTATACCAGCAATCAGCTGTTTATATGCATGCTGAAACATAGATGCCAGCCAAAATTCACACTCGAAATCACTAAATCACACAACATATATGTAAAAATCACTCGTGTGACACTCACAGCAAAAAAATCACGCACATAGAAAAAAAATCACGCAAAATCACACAAACAGAACAGAAAATCACGCAAAAATCACACACAGAACAGAAAATCACTCAGAAGCAATTCCAATTTTACAGCATAAAAGCATTTAATGCCATACAATTTTACAAATAATGAGATATTTTCTGTTATTTGGTAATATTCGCAATAGCTTATTGTTAAAAGTGCATTAATATCTTATTTACTAAATCAAAATTAAGAAGATATGCAAATTTTTTGTAATTCAATATATTATATATCAGTGGAAATAATTTAAATTGCCTGAATTTGTTATATAAAATAAATATTAACTTTTTAAAAGTTTAAACTTTATACCTGCGCTAGCAAATTTCAATTGCAGTGTTGGGTTTGTTCGTTAATATACGTGTTTTCGCATTTACTTGCACGCACTCTTCAACAATAAAGTGAGTGATAAAAAAAATCACGCATGAGTGAAAAATCACTCGCTTCATTTCAGAAATCACACATTGTCACACAGCCCTCAAAAAATCACGAAAAGTGATTTATCACACGAAACTGGCATCTATGTGCTGAAAGTTGACTGTTAGCAAGTTAACAGCTGACATATATTTGCAAATTCAAAATCAACTTTATTTGACGTTCACACAATCTGCCTGATAAAAATAGCTTATTGCACAAAATATAAGCTTGCCGCTTGGCATGAATACCCATATTATAATTTGTTTGAATTGTTATGTTTTTGAAAGCTTTTAACAAAAAATTTTAACAAATAAAATTTTTATTTTAAATAACTAAAACTAACGATTAAAAAAAAACATTTTCAAAACAACAATAAAATAAAATTCCTTTTGTTTCCAACTAGGGATGTTCTATGTTGAAAAAACATCGATGATGGCATGGACTTTGTCATCAGAAGCTCAACATCGATTCTCGATGCTTATCGAACAAAAAACATTCAGTGCGTTCATCAGAAAATTTGCTACGAAGCTGCTACACAACTTTCCGGCTAAATGGTATGTAGCATAAACCGCTCACACATGTTCCCTGAGCGGTCGCCATCATAGGTAGCGAAAATATTTTATGCTACCTCGGTTGAGCGCTTTACGCTCGCTTCATTTTGACAGATGATGAATCACTTTATTCGAAATTTGACATTTCGCAAAAAAACCCATCCAGCAGAAAGTATCACTTTATGCGGATTGAATGCACTCATTATTGCCATAAAATTATTGCCATTCATAAAAAAAGTCTCTTTCTCATATTAGTCATTTAATACGAGCAATTATTAAAGTTATTCATTCATTTCAAATATAGAAATTTGGTAACCCAACTGATAATTGGATGAGAATAAATTTAAAGCAACATATAATATAATGTAAATAAGTAAGATGTATTACGATTAATCTACGAATTAATTAGAGCCCCAAAATAGGGTGTTATTTCATAATGATAGAAGGCACTACGTCAACTGCATTCAATAGTCATTTTGGTTTGCTTAAATATTGATAAATTTTGTTCAAAATCCTTTGATTATTTTATTCACTTATAATTTTATTTGGTGATGATTAAGAAAGTAATTTGTAACCTTAAAGGGGTTCTAAACAATTAGCCCAATCATGAAAAATTTCCCCCCGGGAGTTATAAATGAGAGTTTTGGGTTTAAGATAGCGTATAAAATATCTCAATTTTTTTATTTTACACTCATATTGACCGTTGTTTTACAAAATTGCATTAAAAATTTCCAAAAAGTATTTTTATATTAACAAAATCGCATTAAAAATTTACAAAAAGTATTTTAACTTTAGCTTAAAAAAAGAAACTCCCACTTACAACTCCCGGGAGAAAATGTTTCATGAATTGCTGAATACAACGGCTGCACAATCGCTTGTTGTACTGCAGTTGGCAGTTTCAATTATTCGACCGTGCAATATGCAACCAACTAATCCAGAGGTGCACATAAGAGCTTCGGGGAGCCCTCGGCTTTCACAGACAAGTCGTGTGTGCGAAGCTGCCGAACTTCTTCGACGATAGCATTGAATCAGTTTGCGTTTGATCTTCACGAAGAAAGCATCTTATGCGCAAATTGTTACGTTGAATTTTTGTCTTGTACACACATACTTAGACAAAAATGTTGCGTTTGTGTTGGAAGCTCTGCCAACGCTGTGCATCACTGAACTAATCGCATGGTAGCACAACACAATACAATCGTCGCACCCAACCCAAAATATTGGTGCAGCCTTCCATAGATGCCAACCAAAATTCACACCCGAAATCACTAAATCACACAACATATATGTAAAAATCACTCGTGTGACACTCACACCAAAAAAATCACGCACATAGAAAAAAAATCACGCAAAATCACACAAACAGAACAGAAAATCACGCAAAAATCACACACAACAGAAAATCACTCAGAAGCATTTCCAATTGTACAGCATAAAAGAGCATTTAATGCCATACAATTTTACAAATAGAGATATTTCCTGTTAGTTGGTAATATAAGCAAAAGCTTATTGTTAAAAATTCATTAATATCTTATTTACTAGATCAAAATTAAGAAGATATGAAAATTTTTGGTAATTCAATATAATATATATCAGTGGAAATAATTTATAATTGTCAAATAATTGTCTGAATTTGTTGTATAAACTTAATATTAACTTTTTAAAAGTTTAAACTTTATACCTGCGCTAGCAAATTTCAATTGCAGTGTTGGGTTTGTTCGTTAATATACGTGTTTTCGCATTTACTTGAACGAACTCTTCAACAATAAAGTGAGTGATAAAAAAAATCACGCATGAGTGAAAAATCACTCGCTTCATTTCAGAAATCACACATTGTCACACAGCCCTCAAAAAATCACGAAAAGTGATTTATCACACGAAACTGGCATCTATGCAGCCTTCGTATGGTGTAGACCCCTCAATTGTTCTTAATCGAAAAATAACTACTTTTTGGTTAAATTCATGTGCGGGATTTTATGATGAAATTTTATGATGACGCTGGCAGCTATGGCTTATATAGTTAGTTTCTCTGTATTTATTACATTATATATCTTCTTTTTATGCATTCCTTCGTTATTCTTACATTCTTCCGGTGCTTCGAAAAGTTAAATTAGTTTTCTTCAACCTTTTTTGATAAGCTTTTCTTCCTTTAAGGACATTCATTTATATTTAACTTGTACCTTCAACTTACTATTCAAAGTGAATAATTGCGATGGCATTCAAGGTATATATATTTGGCATTTTGGTGCAAAAAATAACGCCTCGCAATTTTTAGCCGATCGACCCCAAGCGTGATGAATTTCGTCGTTATTTGGAACATGGTGGAGTTATCGAGGCACTCACCAAACTATTTGTACGCCTTATCAAAGAACGTCCTGAAAACCCAATTGAATATTTGCATAATAATTTAGGTGATTTTAGATTGCAAGCCGATCACGAAGCTTTTGTGCGAACAGAGTTGGAGGAAGCCAAAGCAGAAATTCAACGCTTACGCAGTATTATAATGACATTGGATCCCACAGCTTTAGAGGATACGAAAGAATCGGATTTGGTTGAAGCATTTCCTGAAAACGTGGAAGAGACTGCACCACTGTTTGACTCACAAACAGACCCTGAAAATAGCACTGTTCACACCGAGGTAGAAAGCGTAGTTATAAATGAAACTGTAGTTACCGCAGAAGTAGCACCGCAAGTGTCGGGAATTGAAAATTCTGAAAAAGATGATAATGCTGATGTACCGTCAAAATTAGAGGAAAAAATTTATGAAACTCCAGCGAAATTAGAGGAAAAAGTGGATGAAACTCTAGTTAAGTTGGAGGACAAAAATAATGAAGCTTCACCACAGATAGAAAACAAGACTGATGAAGTTTCTGCAGAGTTGAGTGCTACTATTGTTGAGGCTGCTGTACAATCTAACGACAATAATGCTGACGCCGCCACAAAGTCGTCTGACGACAATAAAGCTGGCGACATCCCACAGTCTGAGGATAAGCATATAAATAATGATACAAAATGAATATTAATATTATTCTTTAATGATTTTAACATCTGTAGAAGTGTACTCATTTTCCAATATAGTCAAATAATTATATTTAAAGGGTTATATAAGACCACAAAATGCCTAAATATATTAAATGCCTAACTAAACCAAGTTATTTTAATAATTTTATACAAATTTAATTGCGTTTTTGTACATTCAATGAATTAACACATCTTTATGTCACCGATCTCAAACGTTTGGACAGATTTTTATGTGTGAACTGGGTGTTTATATTTTTTGATCCAGTTTGAATGAAATTTTTTGAAAAAAAAAACTCGATTTTAAAAGGTTATTTTAAACCTTTCCGGCTCACGGATGGCTATTGCTATAGTTAAAATTTTTGGGGAATCATCAAAACATGAGCCTAGGATTATTTTGTTTCTGAGTATGTATGTATATCTTAATATATATAAGAAGAACTGTCGGAACTATAAAGCAGAGTAAGAGAATCAATAACATATGAACACACAAACAATTGAGAAAGCGCTCAAAAATTTTAATAAAACCACAGTTACCACGAGTCATGGTGTTATTACATGGTCACATTATTAATTTAAAGATGTTCCCAATTTCTGTTTTTTTGATCTCAAGCTTTCATTTTTAATTGCAGCTCTTAATTTTTTTTTTTCAAATTATATAACATTAAAATAACTCATGTCGGCTATAGGATTAATTTTGGGGATTAATTTCATCACAAACAATCGACGAAAAATCCATGAATATTACAACACAATAATTTCGAGCACTAACTACCATGTGAGCGTTAGACCAAAAACAAATATTTTACACCAGAGGCATATTGCCTGTTTTGTTTACGTAGTTAATATGTTAAATTGATTTTTTTGTAACGGACATAACTTTCTAACGGTTTGTTTTAGAGAGAAGCAATTCAAGCTTATATCACCCAGAATAAAGAGGAGAGGATTTTGATAAATAATTTTAAACATTGTTTATTTTATCAGTTTTGCAGAGCGATTGCCAGTCACACCCCTCTTGAAATTGCACCTGTTGTCCACGTCAATAAATAGAGAATTATCACGAGTAAAAGTTTGTAATTAATTTATTTTCTTAATGAATTTGTAACCTGCTAAACATACAAACAAGCAAATGGTTATCAGAAGACATGTGTCAAGACTGTTGAGGCGCTCTAAAGAATATATCTACTCCTTAAATGTCGATACTTGCAATTAAAAAATGTCCATACTTTAAGTGGGAATTTTGAGCTTACAATCCTTTTTTGGTATATTCTATAAATAAATCTAAAAAAGAAATTGACTAATTTCTCCAATACACCAAAATATTTTCCTTAAATATATTAAAGGAATTTAATATATAAATTCCTTTAGGTAAATATATATTACCTAAAACCACATTGTTCAGCAACAACTGAACTTAAGTGAAATTTTTTATAATTGAAGAATAACTATATCTATCCTTCAGAAAGAGACAATAAATTCTACATCAAAAGTTTATTAAAATCATTTATAATTTGTATATATAATAATGTAAACATGTTTGTAGTACAAAGAATATTTAGTAATAGATAGAGAGAGAGATATTTAAAAACATCATCTTGTATAAACCAAAAAGAAGAGAAACAAACTTTTAAATATTTATTATTATTATTATTTTTGCAGGTTTTATTCTTTACATAATACAATTTGGAAAATTTTTGGAAAACTAAGTTACAATTTATAGATGCTTACTTTACTTATTACGTAAGTCATTGATGCTTTTTCCAATATAATCAACCTTCTTAATGAAGATATTATTAATTATTTCGTTTTATAATTTAACACATTGGAAGCGTGCATAGTAAAAACAAAAAAAAAAAAAATAAAGCACATTAACTTACAAATTCGTTTCAGTGGACAACAAATATAACTCTGAACGTTAGGCTCCAAATTTTTTGAGAAAACAAAAGACAGAAACGACGATTTTCTTTGCAAAATAATAAATGTTTTTAATAGTATTATTCAATCAATAGAGTTGTATATTACAAAAAAATCTACGAAGATAAAAAAGGCATGAACTTGATTTTAAAATATATTGTTAAACATGCAACTGTTGTAACGAATTATGGCTTTATGCGCAATAACATTGCATTTATGTCAAAACATTGGCTCTCGAGAGTTTGGTGTAACAAAGATTATGTTACTTAAAGTTAGTACGTACTTCTATCGGGTCTCTTTCATATTTTGTTCTTTTTTTTTTGAAATTGTCTGTCTGTTTATTGTTGTTAATTTATAAGAAAGATACATAAGTATAATTACATATTAAGTATATTAATAATTTCAAAAAAAATTTGTTTTTTCTTCGTTTGTTTTAAGTGGATGTTGTTTTTGTTCTGGTAAATTTAATTTGTTTAGAGAAATTTAAAGATTTTACTTTTTGCGTTTATCTGCTGGTTTCAAAATCTGGAAGGAGCACATCAGAGTATCGTCCACTGACATCATTGCACCAGCATTATCAAACTCGCCACAATAATTAGGTGCCGAGAAAAGTGTCACCAGTTGGCGCTTGGCAAAGAACTCATAACCATCTTCGACCACTTGATGAGCGCGACAAATAAGATCAAAATCGTGTTTCTGCAAAAACTTGCCAACAACTTCTGCGCCAAATGTGAAGCTCACACCGCGGTCGTTTTCTCCCCATCCCATAGTGTCTTTGTCCGGATCGGACCACAAGAGATCACACAGAAGACCTTGATCAGGGACATCAGTGGGACGCATAATACGTCTGATTTGTTCCATCGATGACAAATCCGGGCTCAAACCACCGTGACAGCAAAAGATCTTCTCATCTACAATTGCAGCAACTGGCAAGCAATTGAAACAATCTGTAAAAGTCTTCCATAACTTGATGGTGTAGCGACGCTTGCATTCGTCATAGAATCCGTAGATTCTATTAATGCTAGCGCATTCGTGGTTTCCTCTCAACAAGAAAAAGTTTTCCGAATATTTAATTTTGTATGCAAGCAACAAGCAAATTGTCTCCAAAGACTGTTTACCGCGGTCCACATAATCGCCCAAGAACAAGTAATTCGATTCTGGTGGAAAACCACCATATTCGAACAGACGCAGCAAGTCATAATATTGTCCGTGGATGTCGCCACAGATTTTCAGTGGTGCCTCCAATTCCAATAGTATGGGTTGCGACAAAAAAATTTCCCTTGATTTCAGACAGAGGCCACGAATTTCGCTCTCCGATAGTTGTACATTTTTTCCAGGCCTTGCCCCACGTACCTCTAAGAGCCGTGATATGATACTATCAATGTTCATTAATTCAGTCATATTTCCGTTTTCAAATGTTACTACTTTTAATTTTTTAGTTTTTCTATCTGCAAATCGAAATTGTGTTTTTTATTTTAATCTTTAATATTTTTAATAGATTTTTTCACAGCTACCAGAAGCGATAGGCGAATTCGAAAAACGAACACACAAAAACTGACAAACGAGCAATGTCCCACCAAACTAAATCTTCGTAATGCGCAGTGGCAAATTTCTCGGAGCCGATTACAATAAGGATAGTGATGGCGAATATAGATTTTCACAATAGTATTTGTTGTATTAACTATTTATTTACTTATGGGACTAAATTAAAAGTAATCTATTTCGATTCTCCAAATCTTTTGAAAAGCACAATATTTAATTTTTCTAAATATGTCAAAAACTAGTAAACAGTCCAACCAATCTTAGACTTGTGTAAAATGTATGCTTGTAAAACTTGCAAACGTTAGAATGCTAGTTAAAATATAAACAGTTGTTAAAATAAACTTACAAATAATAATATAAGTTACTCTAGTAATAAAATAATGCATATACATATGCATTCCACTTTTTATTCCACTCGGCAATTTTTCTTGCTGGCAAGTCGAGTTTGTTGGCATCGGGACGTGACGAAAGGGGATGAGTACAGACTTGCTCGTACCGGCAATTTGTCTTTTGTCCTGCTCTTTCTTTGAAGTTTCACTTTAGTTTTGTTCAGAATTGCTCAAGAAAACTTGCTGAGTGGAAACGCAAATGGCAAGTTCAAAAGAGAATTGAAAATTTGCTGGCAATAAAACTTGCCGTGTGGAAAAGGGGACTATAATATTTTTAATTATAAGTGAGTTTATGTTTTGTTATAGAAATGAATTCACATTGTTGTTGTTGAAAATTAGTTGTTTTTCAGATTAAAAATACTATGGCTCGAAAGCTATATTGGCTTCTTGGTCTAAATATCGAGCCATAACCGCGAAAAAGATGTAACCAGCAATTTACAAAAATTTGTTTTCTTATCAAAACTAACAATTTATTTCATTATCAACAATTTATTATTAGAAAATAAAAGTTATTATAATAATTTAATTATTTATTTGTTAAGATTGTGTAAAAAAATTGTCGTTACTAAATATCTTAAGTCGAAAATAATTAAAAGAAATCTGCTCCATTGAAATTTTAGTTTTGATGGTTACATCTTTTTCGCGGTTATGGCTCGATATATTTTACAGAAACAAATTAAACTATACTATAAACATGATTACATTATTCTCAAAATCGTTGTCTTAAATCCATGTCTGAGTCATAACTGTCAAAAAACACAGGAAACCAGGTTTGACTCAGCAAATGATGTGATTATAATCGACCATGTTTATCGTAGTTACTTAACAGACATCCACCAGCTCGTTTGCTGGGTGACCATACGGACATTTCATTCGGTTGAAATGTTTGATGCCTATTTCAACCTAACCTTAAATTATATGTGTATATGTAAATATAGTCATCTTCAGGGATACCACTTCTTATTCTACATGTAACGAATGACTAATAGTCGGTGAATTTTTTCTGCACGCAGCGTTACCAGTTTTGCACGATAAATAGTGCTTTCGGTATTTTTTGAGCTCTTGCGAGATGCTGCGGGAGAAAGTCAAAATCATCGCTTTATGTGATGATTTGCGATATTTCCCATGCGAGAGATAAAAAATACCGAAAATACCACAAAATACCTTACATTACCAAAAAGAGATTTCTACCTGCTGTGGTAGAAGTACGCGTGAATGAAATGTGCACAGAAAAGGTTTACTGAGTGAATGCGCTTGTTGATGTATTCTTCATGTGCATTCTTGTTGGTAGTTTGTTTGTGTTTAAACTGTTTTCCATATTTATCAACAAAAGAACGTAAATAATTTCTGATAGCAAAGAGAAATTTCTGCTATGAGACTGGAGAAATTTTTTTGAGAAATAATTTTTGAACTCATTAAAGTATTGAATTATTGTAACATCAAAGTATTGTTTTATTAATTGTGGTTAATTAATGTGTTGCAATTTAGGTTTACTTTCGTTAAATAATTTCATACTTTGCTGTAAGCAGCGCTTAATGTGATATTTTAAGCTTTAATTTGAGGTATTTCATTGACTTGCGGTAATTTTGTGGTAATTTGCACGATTTTGAGGTAATTTGAGGTATTTTGGCGTGTGGTAATTTGAGAGAATTAAATTCGAGAAAAAGGTAATTCTTGAGGTATATTCATCTGGCAACGTTGTCTGCATGTTCTGGATTTGCGGGGTATTTCATAATTTACAATTATATCAATGCAATATATAAGCGGTATTCACGATTTGGGGTTTTGGAGTATTTTTAGTAAATTAAAAAGAATTTGCTACAGATTGTGAGCTCTCCTACAATGCAGTGCTGCCATATAACGTCAAGTCAGCTGTTTATCGAATACACAAATACTATGCAAAATTTCCAGTAGAGTTCCAACATTATAAATTTATATTTATAGTATTTTTTATAGTATTTGGAATATGTACATGTTTTGTTTTTGTAAAATTGTCAAATTTACTACAAATATCAAATTTATCAAAAATACAGAATACAAGACCATCAATTACAGATCGTGAATACTGCTATTGTAATTTCAAATTTCATCAATGTGTAATATTTTAAAAAAGTTAAAGAGATCCAATACTATAACTTAATACCTTTGTATAGCAAAAGAACTTGCTCTTAGTATACTAATATGTTTATTAAATAAATAAAATTACTAAAACATATTTCCGTAAAATGTGAGTGCGGAACTCTTCATTTTTTTTTAAATGTCATAGCATATTTTAAGGCATTTTTATTTTGTGATTTATTGAAACTTCAAAAAATTTAATGTTTTTTGTATTTTGAAATTTTCAGTTTTTAAAAAAAATTTTAAACTTATTTCGTCGTGCCTACTATAGTTTCCGTTATTGCTTTAAGGTATTTTATAAATATTTGCAACTAAAAATTGTTATTTGCACAATTTAAAATCGAAATGTGACCATCGCTGATCTCCAATTCGGCTTAAAGAAAATCAATATTTCATGTGTTTTCCTTTATTAAAAGCGGGCCCGTCATTTTTGACGGGAAAGAACTAGTATATAAATAATTCGCCAAACGACATGTATACCCAAAATATTTGTAGATTTAAAAAAAAATGTTCTTAGCTGAACAGGAATCTTGATAAGTAAAGTCCATAAAGTGGTCTTGTCGACATAAAGATGTAAATGTTCTCAATCTACAATGTCGAGTTGATTTGACAATCTACTAAAATGTTTTTAATATAAAGGCATTTCACTGTACATGTGAAGAATGATATTGTTACTAATAAATGAAGTTGCTCTATTGTTGACGATATTTCTTGTTACCACGAAAGTATTTTGTTGTTGATTTAACAATAGCTGTTGTTAAAGTAACAAAATTAAATCCTTTAAAAAACAAAACTTTTTGTACATATCCTGCAAAACCTTCTAGTGCGTTAGAAATTATTAATTTTTATTGATATTTTCATTATAATTATATAATTATACACTTATTTAAATCATTACACAAATTAATACCTGCTAACTCATCTCGATTTTAAACAAAGTTTAGCTTAAACAAAGTTTTAAGCATCAAAACCTGAATTTAAATGTTCATGCCGATAACTTATCTTGAAATTTCTCTGTTTAACTCGGTCAGACAAGTTTAAATTTAAACACAGAAAATATAGGTTTAAGGAGCTTAAACTAAAATTTTGTCAAAAACTCCCTGAGATAACATGTGCTTTGGGAATATATATAAAGCAATAGTAAACAATAAACTTATTGAACACTTTTTTTTAAGATCAACAAAATAAATCGAGGAAATAGGTAACGGTTTTTCGTGTTAAGGATTTTTCAACATAAAAAGAAGTGTGTAGATGTAAAGTCAAATCCAATAAATTAATAAAAATGGATTTTACAATGCAGAAGTACATTTCTGTACTTAAATCACAAGTACACTGTTTACCTAGATTTCACAGATTTTAATTTGCCCACCGAAAAATGATTCAACAATTATTTCAGCTAGGATTTCTCGTTTTGATCCAATATTTTGACGTATTTATTTATTTTATTTAAGAGTTTGCACAATTGTAAAAATTGTAAAATTGTCAGATTTACTAAAAATATCAAAAATACAGAATACAAGACCATAAAGACAAAAAATAAATGTTTTTGTATTAAAAACATTGCTGTAATTGTATTTTGAAACAAATTTATTATTAACAAAAATCGGGTTATTTTTACGAGAATCACACATATACAAGATTTTTAAAAGAAAAATCAACAACACTGATGTTAATAATACAAGATTTTTTTGGGTGTATTATCGTTTGGGGTGGCCTTATCAGGACGATGATTTAGTGATAACACTGAAGCAAACACACGCATAATCTTAATAGCTACAGTCGATAGCATATTTTCGTGTATAAAAATCAATAGTGATCTAAATTTTTATTGTCTATAAAGTGCGATTAATTGCATTAATTTTTTTCACAATGGTAAGTTCAATATACATATATTTCTGAAATGAAATCTATTTTGTGATTTAATATCGATTCGATCAACATGTTCCCTCAGAAAAATTCGGTGGTCGTTTTTCGAAAGTTCTCAATTTCACAGTTGGGGACCAAATTGTCACCTGTGCCACTGTGACACTTGATTTTTGTCTTGGAAATAGTGTATTCAACTCTCAAAACCTATCGAATGCAACAAGTACTACCGGCCGGTGCATTTGAGGTAAACATTGCGATTCTGATGCGAACGACGAATAATGTAAACACCACATAGCTGCATTGTGTTATATGTTCCCATTTTAAGGGTATTTTATACGGGTGCCCACAAGCGATTTAAGATTTTTTTTTAATTGATCACTTCATTAAACAAGTTCAATAATTTATTCCTTTTTAATGGAAAAATATTTTTTTCTTTCGTCAGCTGTTCCAGCTTTAGCTATCTAGCTTTCCATTGATATACATACGTCAGCAAAAAATTACTTTGGTCAAAAGTTATGATTCCCCTACTTACATTTTAAATTAACAGTGTAAAGAAGACATCTCTCGAAAAAAGTATAATTCACAAAAAAATGGGAGGAACGCTTTTAAGTAAAAAATTGTAGAACTCGTGACAAAAGTGTCAAATATGTACACTAGAGCGTATCACCAAAACTAACCTATTTTTGACCCCGCCTCAATCGTTAGAAATTTGAAAGACATTTTCGAAAAAAATATTTTTTTTTTTTTTAAAGTGGTCCCTATGGTGCTATTTTGGTTTTATCGTTATATCTGCGGTGTTTCTTGTTCGATCCGCAAGATTTTATATCTGTGTGTTTGTTGGTGTTATCCAAATATTTTCTCATGTTTTTTTACCTTAAATGTTTTTTTTTCTACTGATTACACAATCGATCTTCGTTCCTACCATATTATCCTGCTCCAAAAAGTCCAACAAATTAAAGCTTTGAAAAAATCATTATAACCATGGGAAGAAGTGAAATCGAAAAAATGGATTTTAGAAGCACTTCCGACCTATTTTGCAAAGAATAACACTTTGGATCATAATAAAATTTTTTTTGAATTTTCGAAATCTTTTCGGGATTCAAGGTGGCTGTAACGCTCGCAACTGTCAAGTTTCGCGAAAATGTGCCCCAATCGATTTTCGTCAGTGACTGCTGTGGCCGACTTATGTACTATTTGAACGAAACGCTCCGTGTTTGCGAGTGGCAAAGATAATCAGTCGAAAATAAAACGTGATACAAACGGATTAAATTATGACATTAACATTACATCATTCAATTATTTAACTAATGTTTTCTGTGGTGCTCACCTGGAATTTGAATGATTTCGTCTGAATACTGTAGATCAGACAGTTGGTCTTGCTTGTAAAACTGGAGACATGGCAGCTCAGTGATCTGAACTCTTGACCAGTCGATCATTTCAGTCTAAGTTGTGCTGCTATAGTTGATGTGGGGTTGGTGGTTGGGACCACGAAATTGCCGAATTTGGCTTCGATTGTGGGTTCTCGACACTATTGGTATTTTTGCGCCATGCCACAATCTTGAAACATCGTCGTATATATTTTCTATGAATGCACTACGTTTGACTTTTTAATTATGCTGAAGAAACAACCACTTTTCGTTTTGTTGGTAATTTTGTTCTGTCAAAGTCGCGCTAACGGAAATGTATTTTGTTTAAATTAAGTATTTTTGCACGTTCCATGCGAACTAAAGCTCGATTTTATTGATCACTGAAAAATACCAATTTACTTTTTGATATGAAGTGACCGCTACAGCCACATTAAATACGAATTCTTAAATCTTAAATCCGAATTTCCGATTTCGAAAATAAAAAAAAAATTGTTTATGATCCAAAGTGTTATTCTTTGCAAAATAGGTTGGAAGTGCTCCTAAAATCCATTTTTTCTATTTCACTTCTTCCCATGGTAATAATGATTTTTTCAAAGCTTTAATTTTTTTGACTTTTTGGAGCAGAATAATATGGTAGGAACGAAGATCGATTGTGTAATCAGCAGAAAAAAAAACATTTGAGGTAAAAAAACATAAGGAAATATTTGGATAACACCAACAAACACACAGATATAAAATCTTCCGGATCGAACAAGAAACACCCAAGATATAACGAAAAAACCAAAATAGCACCATAGGGACCACTTTAAAAAAAAAAAAAATATTTTTTTCGAAAATGTCTTTCAAAAATCTAACGATTGAGGCGGGGTCAAAATATGTATATTTTTCTGCCATACAAGGTGATACGGTCTAATGTACACTGATATAACTAAATTTTCATATCTCGGCACCTAGAGGTGCTTGGAGCAAGGTCAGGAAAAAAGGTATAACTATCGGAGAGCGAAATTCGTTGCTTCTGTCTGAAATCAAGGGGAATTTTTTTGTCGCAACCCATACTATTTTATTTGGATATCAAACGAACGTTTTCAAATGTTTATTATAAAAAATCAAATGAACGTTTTAGGAGCTCATTTTTAAATGTCCGTTTTTAAAATGAAAATAAACGTTAGAGGTGCAAAGTCTTCTCAGTGTACAAACCTTGTTGCATTTTAAAGTAGCCTATTTAAAATAAATATTGTGGTACATGTTTTTGTATAACCATATTCCATTCATCACTATTTGTTATTATTTACTCATTTCTTAGGCGAAAATAAATTAAATATATCATACGATGACGCAAAACTATTTAGAATTTTACATTTGAAATTCTTCAATCACAAATTAATCGCTTTTTGTGACTTTTTATAAAATTTAACTTTTGCCGTTAAGGAAAAATTATTTGCTTTCTTTTTATGTCTCGTTTACTGTCTTTTTCGATAATTTAATCAAATTTCATTAAGGGTGTTCATGCAATGCCAAATATTTTCCGATGCTGTATAGCGAAAAATATTCGATATTTTTGCACCAAAAAAAAATATTTATTTTACATATGCCACTTTAAAATGCAACAAAGTTTGTACAATGAGAAGACTTTGCACCTCTAATGTTTTTTTTTTTATTTTAAAAACGAACATTTAAATATGAGCTATTAGAACGTTTATATAAAAGTTTTTATTTTTAATTGATTATGCTTTTGCTGTGTTTATCAAATCACCTGAACAAACTGTAATTCTATAATAACATTTCCATAAACTAAAATTTTAATATACATATCTCTATTTAGTATATTTTGCTTCTCTGTAAAAAAATCTTTCTACAACTACAAATTATTTTACTCCGCAGAACAACTTACTACATTCACTTAATTGACGCATTCATATGTATCTTATACCCGTATAAAAGTATGTTGCAATGAACAGACGTACATAATTGATGAAGAGAACAACCTAATATTACATTGATCTTAATTAAGTCTATTAAACACTTGAAAAATGAACGCATTCAAGATCGGTAAAACCTCGATTGCAGGATTAAATGATGGAATTTATATCATTGCTGAAATTGGACAAAATCATCAAGGAAGTATTGATATTGCCAAGCAAATGATTATTGAAGCTAAGGTAGTATTGTAAATATCGAAGAATTAAGAGCACTGTGCAAATAACTACAACACTTTGCAGAAAATTGGATGCAATTGTATCAAATTTCAAAAATCCTGTTTAAATGAAAAGTTTACGAAATCGGCATTAGTGCGAATATATGATGGTGTTAATTCTTGGGGCATCACATACGGTGAGCACAAGGAATATCTAGAGTTTAGCTTGGAGCAATATCGAGAATTACAGAAATTCAGCATGGGACATGAAATAGATTTCACAGCTTCGGCGATGGATGAAGTGAGAATAAATTGCTTTTCCTTTAAATCTATTTAAAATTAAGTTTAGATACTTACTTAATTTAATTGAAATTAAAAGTTATTTTTACTCAAGTTCTATAACCAATTTCATCTTAGATTTCTCTGATGCAGCTAAATGACATGGATGTACCATTCATTAAGATAGGTTCAGGCGATGCTAATAACTTTCTCTTGCTTCAAAAAGCTGCGCAACTACAACGCCCGCTGGTTATATCAACCGGCATGCAAACTATTACAACAATAGAGAAAATTGTACAAATTATGAGCGATGCAAAAAAAACTAACTACGCCCTATTACACTGTGTTTCCGCATATCCAACAGATCCAAAAGATTGCACTCTTCAGTTGATATCAATGCTCCAGCGCAAATTCTCGGATGTAGTCATTGGCTACTCTGGCCATGAAGAAGGTTTTGAAATTACAAAAGCAGCTGTTTTACTGGGGTCTAAAATTGTGGAACGCCATTTTACTTTGAATAAAACTCAAAAAGGCTCTGATCACAAATGTTCGCTCGATCCAGATGAGTTCCAGCAGCTTGTCAGGGATTTAAGAGCATTTGAAACGAATAACATGCTGCATAATGTGCCAATGGAAATATGCAAGATAAAGAATTACTTTGGATACAGTAAAAATGTTGAACAGGCTCTAGCTGAAGTGAAGGAGAAAACAATTTTGCCCTGTGAATTAAGCTGTAGAAATAAACTTGGAAAATCTGTTGTCACCACGAGAGCATTAAGAAAAGGACATCAGTTACAGGAAGGGGACATATGCATAAAAGTGAGTGAACCAAATGGAATATCAGCAGAGCACTATGAGGTGCTGGTGGAGAAAATACTTAAAAACGACTTACCTGCAGATGGCGCCATTCAATTTAGCGATGTGCTGTAGAGTGTTGTATTAATTTTAGACATTGTTATTGCTATTTTATATCAAATATATAAAGGAAATAAATAAATTCTTAGTTTTGTTGAATATAATATTAAGTTGTTTTTCAAAACTTAACTGGGTAAGTTAAGTAAGCGGTGAAATTGTTAACTGTATTTGTGATAACTCGAGGGAACTTTTAAAATAATATTGCACTTTTTTAGTGCAAAAATCCTTCTTCATGTTTTATTTCTTTATATAAAAGTTGAATAAAACAATTGAAAAGTTAAAAAAATCTTTGAAATATAATTATTTATACTTTGATTTCGAGCACTTGCTTTTGCTTTAAGATATAGATATCCAGACATCGATTCATTTAAGCTTTTGCTTAGAATTCTTAAGTGAAATGAATTTTATGACTTTTATTCATTATGTTCTTGACTATTTACACTTATGCGTCACCACAAAAATTTTAGCAAATAATAAAAAAATATAGCTATCTCTAAAACCGAGTGTTCGAAAATATTGTTGATGAAATATTCAAGCTTAGGAGACCATCAACACAAAAGCCCTCTTAAATAAGTATTTTTCGCTGTAAACTAATGTAATACGTTTTAATTATGTTGAATTAACTATAATCAAAAATTTACGGTTCATAATTTAGTAAAAATTTAAAAAAAAAATAAAATCCAAGATTTCCAGAACACATGAAAATTTATTTGCACAAACAATGTGCCGAGACATTAACTTAATTTGTGGGCATGTGTTAAATTTCTAAATCATCTACACACTCTTGCAAAATATTTGCATGTCTATCTATTCGGCTGCAACCTCCTCAGCTACACCTGCATTTTCGACAGCCTCCATATCTTCAACTTCACCATCTTTCTTATCAATTGGTTTCTCGTATACAGCCTGCAATGGAGATACTACAACGCCATCCCAAACAGACATTTCACGAGCAATACTGGTGTTGCCCTCCAGACCGAGTATGTGTTTGTAACCACCATGCGCCAAGACTCGCAACAAGGTTTGTGCTGTTAGACAGCAAACATCTTGCTGTTCCAATGTCATTGCAGTGTGTACGCGAATATGACCTGGTTCACAGGGATCAGTGATGCCAGCAGAGCCAGGCAGAAAAAGACCTGCCGACAGCAGCTGAAATACGCGTCTGAAAGCCAAGTTAATGGGCAGTGCTTGCCTTGAGGGGTTATTCATAATGGACAAGTGAGCAATCAGGTCCAACATCCAAGGTGACAGTGGCGTAAATGCTTCGAAGCGTTTGGTTAAATCTTTGAGTATGCGTATAAGTACCTTTATGGAAGAATGATGTGCATTTTCTTCAAACCAACGTGTATGGCGTATAGCAGCCAAGTGAGCCTGTAAAACTTTTTGATCCATATGAATATCTGCCTCTAGCTTTCGTATATTCTGTGGCAAAGTAGCTATGAGAATGCGCACCTTGGCTTGCCAATTCGATATGTCAAAACCGCGATCATGAATAGTTGTTGTAATTTGATCAGCTTTAGTAAGAACTTCAGTTTTCATAGCATTTTTTAAATCGAGCTCAACTTTTTTTGCCAGAGCATCGCAAGCTTCCTTTGTTGGCAAAGTTTTAAGAATAACCACAATGTCAGCCACATTGTTGCCAGTGAGCATGGTACCTTTTTTGAAGGAACCAACTTGACGCACTTCCTCCAATTGCTGAAATTTATGAGTTTGTTAATATAATTTTATTTTTATTTATTTTTTATTTTGTTTAAGTTTACTAATACAACGATGAGCCGCAAAAGCCTAATTATTGTACAGATATTTCAAATGGCCAAAACTTATCAATAGTAAATTAAACAGTTGAGGTCAATAAAAAAAAAACGATAAATCTTATACCTTATTATCATATTAAATAGAATAACACAAATATTTCAGTCTCATTTATACTTCAAATTATTCAAAGATCAGAAAGTGGTAATATTAACGCTAAACCCGTCCCACACGAATAAAGGGTAAACCTAAATTAATATATATGTAGTATTCATATAACAAATTGTATCACCAGAAACAAAAAAAATTATGTTCATTTCAAATAAAAGCAAAAAATAAAACTTAATACAAGATTACAATAGATTACAATTTTTAAAATTTGCCTGAAAATTTGAATTTTTTTACCAGACATAAAGGAGAGTTAAAACGAATAATTTTATAGAGCAGTAGGAGGATGCGCAAGTTAACCAAATGATCAAAACTTCTACCAATAGTCTTTTTTACGTATTCAGAGACGTGATCATGAATACGGAGGTTGTAAATGAAACGAATTACCCTGTGCAAACATAGCTTCAATTTGTTAAAATTGTGTTGAGTGGTTCCGGACTATAAACTATACAGTAGGTCAGTGGGACTTGGACAGCCTTACGTGAAAACAGCATTGCTTTAGTTTTTGTAGGATTTAGATCAATAAAATTTCGTATAGACCAATTTGAAATATTATTTAAGTCACTGTTTACCTGTATCGCAAAGTTATATAAATCACCATCACTACAAAGTCCAACCATTTGCACATCGTCTGCGTAGATGTGACCAGAGCAAAAAGAAAGACACTCAAATATGTCATTTACATAAATAATGAATAAAAAGGCCCCAGAATTTTTTTTTTGCATTTATATTTATGCAAATTCGAAGATATTTTTGATTGCCATGATAGATTTTATGGAAGACTATAAGGAAATAAAACATCAATTATGTGAATAATTATTTTTCAATTGTGATGTAAAAGAAGAACCAAATGATTTTTGGTGCAGTTTTTTAAAAATAGTCTCGAACACTGCGAACACTCATAAACATTAGCACTAATTTTTCAAACTTTAACAAAGTTTATCTGCTTAACCAGTTAAGACTGAGCATTGTTTTTCATAACCTGTTGAAAAATTGACGAATTTCTCGTCGTTTTAAAAGAAAAATTCAAGCGTAAAAATGTTCAAAGTTGCTTCATATAACACACAGAATCAAACACTCTTAACTTTAATTGCAAATTTTTTTTGTTGAACCATTCTTCTACTTTCTAATGTATTTTTTAAAAAAGGCAAAGTGAAATTATGTGGCGGCCGTGTTCGTACGTAATAAGTGTGTGGCGTGCGAACCAACGGATCCCGAGTCCAAACCTCACTTCGGGCAAAAGTTTTTTCCCAATAGAAATAAATTTTTCTGTTCGGCCGTAACCAAGCCCATGTAAAGTTTCTTGAGAACATGAACTCAAGAGCCGTTCGGAGTCAGCATAAAACATGTAGGATCAGTTTTCGGTCAATTGTGTGCAAACATTTAATAACACACATAACACAATTGATCATAAGAAGCTACCAATACCACTGACAATTTGGCATAATTTTACTTTAGCGACCAGGCCCGAATATTTTTTTTTATTTTTATTAAACGTATATGGACCTCCTAAGCCCAATGGTGAAATAAATAATTGTCAATCTCGATTGGTTTAAGAAATAAATTTCGCGAAAGTTTGAAAATTCTGTGCAAATGTTTACATGTGTGGAAGCTAATGTAACCTGTTACCAGAGCTGTAAAAGAATGCATTCAATTTGATTGCTTCTACAAAATTTTTAATAAGAATACATTCAATGAATGCAAAATTGATTCATGAATAAAATTTTGAATTCACAATCAATTTTTAAAAATTGATTAATTATTCATTTCTATTATTCATTTGTCGTTATTCTGAATAATGCATTCATTTTGTTATTCAAATGAATGCTATTCATAAAGAATGCTATTCACAAAGAATGCAATTCACAAAGAATCGTTATTCATTTTGCATTCATGCATTCATTTTTTATTCATTATTCATTTTTTATTCATTATTCATTTTTTATTCATTATTCATTTTTTATTCATTATTCATTTTTTATTCATTATTCATTTTTTATTCATTATTCATTTTTTATTCATTATTCATTTTTTATTCATGCCTGTGGTGTTAATTTTGCAACCAAAGTAGTATATTTTTAGTTCGGTGCAACAGCGCAATTACCGGGATCTTGGGCCAATTGCTTTATGTTTTTAATTGAAGTAAAATTTCAATTTTATATTCGCAACTGGGAAGCTTCGCGTGAATTGAGTGAAAATAGTGTTCTCTCATGAATAAAAAATGAAGAAATGAATAAAAAATGAATGATGAATAAAAAATGAATAATGAATAAAAAATGAATAATGAATAAAAAATGAATAATGAATAAAAAATGAATAATGAATAAAAAATGAATAATGAATAAAAAATGAATAATAAATAAAAAATGAATAATGAATAAAAAATGAATAATGAATAAAAAATGAATGCATGAATGCAAAATGAATAACGATTCTTTGTGAATTGCATTCTTTATGAATAGCATTCATTTGAATAAAAAAATGAATGCATTATTCTGAATAAAGAAAAATGAATAATCGAAATGAATAATAAATCAATTTTCTGAAATTGAATGTGAATTGAAAATTTTATTCATGGATCAATTTTGTTTTCAATGAATAGCATTCTTTTGTCCTTATTCACTTGTACTTAGAATTCTGAATATGAATGCAAATTTTACAGCTCTGCCTGTTACATTATCATTTCTTAACCTAAATGTGGATTTTCAAGAATTATTAAATGAAACAATGCAATATCGTGAAAAGCACAAAAACTTTAACCCTCATTATTCGAAATTGAATTATAATAATACTGGTATATTTTAATAGCAAAACTGTTATTAAAAAAAAAAAAAAAAAAAAAACAGAGAAACCAACCAACTTGAGAACCTCCTCCTTTTTTAAGTCGGTTAAAAATCTCCGCGATGAATTTGATGCTTCTGATATCAACTCAGAATGATGAAATTTTTTAATGAATATAAGTATATTTTTTTGAAATGCGAAAATAACTAGTGTTTTTATGTTAAGTATCGTATTAAAAGTGTAATTTTATATTTTGGGTAAGCAGAGTAAAAAAAGCTAATTATTACCTTTCAAACACAAACAAATTTGCACTTAATTTTCAAACTTTCGCGAACTTTATTTCCTAAACCGGGGAGATTACGATTTCCGGGGCGCCGCGATTTGACGATGGATTCGAAGAGTACTCTTAATAAAAATAAGAATAGCCAAAGGAAATGTTGTGTTATCGATTTGTTTTCGAGTTATCGATTTTTTAAATTTTTTTTTTGCTATAAAGTCTATGAAGAAAATCGGCTATATTATTCTTAATATATAACCGATATTAATGATTAAGGTATTATATAAAAGGATATATATACGGCTTTTAGAAAAAATTAATGAAATCTGTTGAGTACTTTGTATTTTATAGGCAATTTTGTTCAATAAAAAAATATTTTCTTACACAAAACCGTTATTTTCTCAAAAATTACCGTTATTACTATGAATTAAAAAAGTAAATTATTAAAGCTTGAAAATTTATCTTTCATTTGGTATATAATAAATATAATTTATTTGACTTTTTGTGGTGTTTTTTATGATACAATGATTTGCCCTTGTACGGGAAATTGCTTATTTCACTCATTTGTACCTTAGATGTTTGGCTTTCTTACTGCATATTGACGAATATTGCCATTACAATAAATAATTGTTTTTAAGGCAACATTGTAGCTACAATATTTATATGAATTAACGGGATTTTCGAGTCAGTGAAAAAAATTTGTATTTTTATTCGATCAGTTAATGAAAAAATATACATATTTTTATCTATCGAAAAAAAGGTAAAACTTTCAGCTTTTCAAAAAAATATATATTTTTGGTATCTTAAAAACGTAAATTTGGTAGAAAAAAACGGTTCTTTTAATTAAAAAATTCAAATCTGATATTTATTCAGTTATAAATTTAAAAACTTTTTTGAAATTATATTTGTATTATATATCGTTGAAGAGGCATTTAATTACCTTTCGAATAGCATGTCAATCTTTAAGATTCATTGGATATTGGCAAAGATATAGAAAATTTTGTGAACAGATTTTTTAACAAAGAAAACTCTTGGAAAATTTAAATTTTATGTAATATAGTGTGAAATTAAATAAAATATGTATATTTTTATATGTCAAACAAAAGGTCTAACTGTAAGCTTTTAAAAAAAAAATATATTTTTAGTAACTTAATAACGTAAATTTTTTAGAAAATACCGGTTCTTTTCATTAAAAAATTCAACTCTGAAATAAATTCGCTTATAAAACTAAAAATAATTGTAGCAATGATATTTATAACAAATATATTTGAAAGGTCATTTAATGACCTTTCAAATGAAATATCAATCTTAAAGATCCATTGAGTAACGGTAAAGATATAATGTTTTTTTGAACAGATCTTTTAACAAAACATTTTTTTTTTAAAATCGATAACTCGATAACTAATAAAGCTATCGATTTTTCGTTCGGCGAATCATGTTTTTTTCTTGTTCTCTACCAGAAAACATCTTCAAATCGCGGCGCCCCGGAAATCGTAATCGTGCCCCTAAACCAGCCGAGACCGACAACTTTTTATTTCACTTTAATAGATATCAGAAAAAATATTCGGGCCTAATCGCCAAAGTAAAATTATTCCAATACAAATATGTAAAAATATTTGGGCTGAGGTCCTCTAGTAAAATTATGCCGGTCTTAGTCACTTACACATGTGTTGAAATCTCCTGGTGCAACAACGAGATTGTCTAAAACAGCTTGAACTTTTGTCACCAAATTGCCAATGGATGCTTGCTCAGCCGCAGTCGGACTCAGATCTTGATTACGCTTTAGCAGAGCCTAAAATAATAATTTAATGAAAAACTTTACTATTTCAACTTATTGTATGCACTTACAGCTGTCAATGCCGCATCGTCGGTAGCGGGTGATACTTTCGGAAAGACTACTTCAGCCAGCGTCAAGTCAAACGGATGCCGGGGTACAAATGTCTTCTTGAATGGTGGTCGCATACCACCGCGCATTGGACGTCCACCACGCATTGAACCACGAACCATTTTTTAAAGTTTTTAGATTTGAATAGCTTTTATTTTTATATAGAAAAAGATTATTTTAACTAGCGGCGTCTATTCACGAGGATGTGTACTAGATATTTCTGTCAAAATCGATTTTTGCTGTGACACATTTTTTAGCGGCGAATCAGTGCGATTTTTCACAATGGGTGCGTTTCTAAAACAAAAGTAGCGGAAAGTGATACATATAACATGTTGACAACATGATGACAACATGTTGTGTGTCTTCTGAACGGTTATTTTCATTTTCTGCAAACACTTAAAAAATTGACTTATTTGAGCGCGAAAATTTTAATAAATATTGGATATATGAATTTGTACGAGATAATTAATATTTTCATTATGGAATTATGACATATTACATATTATGTGAATATGTCAAATTGAAAATTACAACATGTTGAGTAAATGTAGCGAAAAAATAAAGCACTCCAAAAATTCAGAACATGTTGTGAGTAGCGGATTATTGTTGCGAAAAATTTTGTCTCGAAAACGCACACAATATTTTCATTCAAAAGCTGTATTCACACAGCAACGTGAACGAAAAAGAACAACGTCAATTTTTGTGTTTCTGCAGATATATTCGCTATGTTCTACAAAACTAAATTTACTGGAAATTAGAATGCAGCCAAAATGAAATTTTTGTATTATTAAAAAAAACAGTGTTTATTCGTTTATATAAAATCTTCTGTATGCTATAAGCTGATTCATGCTTACAAGTTAAGACTAGTTATTTTAAGTACATACTAGTTCTTATTTACACTTATTTTCAGCAAACGCTGGAAAAAATTAGGTTGTGGTAGACTGCAAAAAAAACAAGCTTTTACTGAAATTTTTGTTCGTATCAAAACTAGTAGTAGAAGTAGTAGTAGTAGTAGTAGTAGTAGTAAAAACGATTTTACATGATAAAAAAGCACAGTACCTTAAACTTAATAGGGGGTTTTACACGGACGTACATGTCATCCGACTTGGGCATGTACGATGACATGTACGATCGTTCGAAAGCAAATGAGACAGTCAGACCGACATGTCGGATGATAATCAAAAATTTTTGATTTTTCTGCCGGTCCATCCGACATGTCGTTCGTGCGAACGCATGTCGGTCCGACTCGCTGCATTTATCATTTGTATAAAATTTTCAATGAGTGAGCATCAACTTAAGCAACAACAGAAAGTAAGAAAAAAATAAAACAAACAATGGCAAGTGCTCCGAATGTGAAATTTTGGACACAGTTCACAGTACGTGAACAGAAAACTAGTAGAAACTTGCAAGTTAACAACAGCTGATCAAACGAATTGACAGTTGATTTCAATCGCATAAAACTGCTGCTGTAACTCAATGTTATAAATTGTTGAAATCATTTCTTGTATCCTACCAACATTAACATTTATACTTACATGTCCCTCAGCATCATAAATGTTTCTTTTTCATCCATTTTAATAGGAAATCCACAGAAAAATTTTTGACAGCTTATTTTTTTTTTTGACAAACAGTTTTTTCAGTAGTTGCAAGTTCTTGCGAGTAGAAATTTTGCTAGCAGAAACTTGCATCTTCTTTTTTCTCTCTCACTTTTTTACGCTCTCGTTTTCTTCTCTCGTTGCAAGTTTTTCGAGTACGTGAACGCTTTAATAGTAAAAACTTGCAATAATTGGTAACAATTTGTAACAATTTTTTGTTACTGAACAAACCTAATATGGCAGCTAGTATGTGTTCAAAAAAGCGAGTTTTCAAATTGCGAAATCTGTTTGGCACAAACAGGGTTACATTTGAGAACAGTTGAAATGTACTCTGAAAAAGTATTTATTGCTTCGAAAAAATATTATTTTTGTGTGCGGAATATTTATCAAAAATGCTTTCAAAGTACTCCATACCTGCATAATTTTCTTGAAATAACTTCTTTACTGTATCCAAACAAAGGTATAACATATACTGTATGCAACTTTTTAGAACACTACCTACTACTACTACTAACACTAATAGAATATAACAAGTACCAAATATTTTTCACATCGTACTTAAATAACTTAAATGTACTCCACGTAATACTAGACTAATGCCATTTCCTCACGGAGCAATTCAAAAGTAGTGCAATTGCAACAAATGTTGCTAACCCATGTTACTATACCGAAACCTTCACATGGAGCAACTTTTTGAAAACTAGTTGGCAATATGTTTGCGATAAGTTTTATGCAACGCAGCATGCTGCAATTTATATCACCAACTTGTTATGTTTTTTCTTTGGTCATTCTGTACAATGCTAAAAATTTAGCATCACTTTGTTGCAGCTCTTTTATTGCCCCAAAAAATCTGCTGTTTATGTTATTTTTTAATGTACGGATGGACCCAAATCTCTTTTGCTGTTTGTTTTATCACGTATAGTAAAAGAAAAAATTGTACTTTGGGGCCCATGCCGCTTGATTTTTTTGGGCCCTTAGGTAAAATGATGCCTTTTTCAATAAAAATAATCAATGTTGCGTTGCAACATGGGTTGCTCTCCTGAAAGCATAGGTTGCAATTATGTTTTGAATTGCAGTGGTTTGAAACTTTATAAACAATTGTATTGCAATTGCATTACTTTTCCATTGCTCCGTGAGGAAAAGGCCAATAGTTCAACACAATCCTGGTTACGTAAAGACTATAGAGGATGTTTTGTTTTGCTTTGTTGCACAGAGAAAATCAAAAATTTTTGCCAACAAGCCAACTGGTGTGCCAAACTAGCTTCTTAATTATCGAACCTGTGGAGAAATGGCCGCCGTGTGGCACACGAATTCGCAGATTCCTGCATTAAAGATTGAACTACATTTTTATTTTCTCGAATTTACATTTTCACCACTTGTATGATTTAATTAACAGTACAGTACAGTAATCACAGATAACACAGTAGAAAGTTACCAACTACAAAAACTAGTTATTTGAAATTTTTTATCTTTAAGTTGGCTCCAATACAAATCGGCGTTTTTATCATTGGTGGTGTTTGCGAATTTGCAATTTAATTATTTCAGTAAAAATGAAAATGGATGTGGATTGCAATGAGCATGAAAATGGTATCGAATTGACCGAACAAGAAAACGAACTGTATGACAGGCAGATCCGCCTTTGGGGTCTGGAATCTCAAAAAAGGTTTGTGTGAAAACTAACAGCATTGTTTTGCGAATTTCCTAACATTAACATCTTCAGGTTACGCACAGCTAAAGTGCTCATATCGGGTTTAAGTGGAATTGGTGCTGAAGTTACAAAGAATATTATTCTTTCCGGAGTACATTCGGTTAAATTGCACGATGATCAAATTGTAACAGAGGAAGACTTCTGCTCACAATTCCTGGTACCACGAAGCGCTTTAGGTGCTAATCGAGCTGAAGCATCGATCGAGCGAGCTAAACACTTGAATCCAATGGTTGAAATTTCCTCTGATACAGAGCCGTTGAAAGGCAAAGAAGCAAATTTCTTTGAAAATTTTGATGTGGTCGTCTTAATTGGCGCACCGAATAGCGAATTGTTGCGCATTGACGGCATATGTCGGGAGAAAAATATCAAGTTCTTTGCTGGTGATGTTTGGGGATTGTTCGGCTTTTGTTTTGCTGACTTGCAGCATCATTCATTCGTAGAGTAAGCTTATTGGTTAATTTATGTTTTTCATTAATTATAATTATCTCCGCAGAGACTCTGTTAAACACAAGGTTATTTCCAAGCCCCATGAAAAGACCAAAACAGAAATTATTACAACCACTGTGCAGCGAGAGCTAAATTTTCCATCTTATGCCGCAGTGGATGGGGTGGACATAAATTCGGCAGCTTATAAAAGAAAACTGAAGCGAAGTGGACCCGCTTTGGTTTTATTGAAAGTCTTGCAAAAATTCCGTACAACATTTAATCGTGACCCCAGCTATAAATCTCGTGAAGCCGATATCGTAGAGCTTGAAAAGATTCGCAATGAAATATCTGATGCGACGATACTATCCAACGAATATTTCTCTTGTTTATTTGGGCAAATTTCTCCGGCCTCCGCAGTTGTTGGAGGTGTGTTAGCACAAGAAGTTATCAAAGTAGTTTCGAAAAAGGAGGCACCACACTGCAATGTATTTTTGTTCGATCCAGAGACGTGCTGCGGATTTATAGAAACTATCGGTGTTCAATAAGTTTGTCTTAAGCGCTCCATTTTATTATAATTTATATCGATTAAAAAGAAAAAATAAATCTTTTCAAATACAAAACCCAAAATTTATATTTTTTTTCCACTTGTATTTAAGTTAAGAAAATATGTATAACATATTAAATTTTCATGGAATATTGGCCAAATAGTCCTTGATCGTAGCGGGGTCCAAGCTTTTAAAGCCATTCTTATCGCAAACACCAACTTCGATATTATCGGCAGTCATTTTACCCTCAAAACCCTCTTTCAGTGTAAGTATTGCTGTATGCACAGCATCATCGAGTTCCAAATCTTCGCTATATCTGAATAGTAAGCTTGCTTTTATAAATTGTTAATTAAATAACAAATTGCAAGACCTTACCGCTTTTCTAAAAAGGTTTTGCCGTTGACAGCATTTTTACCCATTGCAGTGGCCTTCCATGCAAAGTATGCACCAGACGGATCGCATTGGAACAAATATGGACGTTCCGAATCCCAGCCACAAATGAGTAAAGAGACGCCAAATGGACGCACGCCACTGAAATTATAAAAATAATTTGTATCAAAAGAAATATTGTCCTTAGAAGAGGATTGCAGTGAAGCACTGAGACCAGTAAAAGCTTGAAGTAATAATGCAATGTGGACTTACCCTGTTTGAGTGTACTCCTGCATAAGTGTTGCTACACGCTGCACCAGTTGAGATACTGGAATTGGTTCCTTGTATGTCAAATAGTAGTTTTGTGCAATTTTGCGTCCCTGCTTAACCAACAAACGATAATCTGGACCCATGCCTGAATATACCATGCCAATATGAGCAGTGATCATTTCAACGCGATTCACGCTATGTTCCTCATATAGCACTGATTTATGTTTGTTCTCGGTGGCAATCACAACACCATTCGATGCTAGACGAATAATTTGTTTGAAAATAATGTTAACTGAAAATTTTTAAAACAGTTTCTTTACCCATTATTCCAACGGATGGAGCACCCGCAGAGACAGCTGCTAAGGCATATTCCAATTGCACCAGCTTTCCAGACGGACTGAAAAATAAATAAATACCAATCAACATTTGTACAAGTCATTCTTGTAGGTTATGTTTGTTTGAGCAAGCGAAAAGCGGTGCCAACTCGTTTTTATAGCCATTTATGTATTTTTAAATTACATACCTGAAGGTTGTAAGGGAAAAACTATAACGTTCAGACGCCATGGCTTACTTGGTTTTATGGATTTAAAGCAAAATATGTGCAAATAATTAAATTTAATTCGACTTCTGCTAAATTAAAAATGACACAGCAAACAATTTACAATTTTAGTCTGTCAAATTAGACGGTGCAACACAAGCTGCCAGATCTTTTAAATTGTATGTGGGAACAGTTTTGTCATGTGTCAACCAAGAGCTGGTTCACAATATTTAAAGCCACCTTATATTGACGTCCAGAACAATTAAACTATTATGATGTAGAGTTTCGCTAAATTCTTCACTTTTATGTTTAAAACTGAACCATAATAGTTTTTAAAAACTATAAACATAAAAACAGCACAGCAAAACTAAAAAAATAAGAGGGGAAAATTATAACAAGAAACTTCAAAGTAACAAACGTCAAAATGAATCGCACAAGTTTTTAAAATGCTGTATGACGTAACTGGACACTTTTCATTTTCCCGCTTTACCTGTCAAAGTAAAATGAATACGATGCTACTTTTAAAAGAGTACGTTTTTTAGCAAAGGGTTTTCTTCATATAAGTTTTTATAAGTTTCGACTCGGAAAGAGATAGGATTTTCAGCCATGAGACTGCCGTGCTTATTCTACCCGAACCCGAGTGTAAGTGTTGTAGTGAATATGTAGGGTTTTTTTACATGTACTTGCACAAACGTCTGAGTGGTAAGCGTGTTAAAAAAACAATTTCAAATAATAACGTGTATGTTAGTAACAAAAACCTATAGTAAACATTAAATTTATCTTCATTGGGTTTTTAATGTTTTACTGTGCGTAGAAATTGTTTTATGCTTATAAAGGCGAGTCATCAAAAATGCATACAAGAAGACAATTTCTTTTTGATGCCCTAAAAAACAGCAAAAATGGTCTTTTAGCAGGCTGCAGTTTATCGTTGGATAAGTCTCAAAGAATACTACATCATATGTCATCTACAAACATATATATTGCAAACTGCATTTTTATGCACAGGTACGCAGTGCGCATTGAAATTATGGAGACAGTATTTTTCCAATCTACTTGCACCAATCGACAATGATGGAGTGGAAATTCCACCACCTAGCCATGACGAGGTTAAAGTTGCTATCTAGCGACTCAAAAACAACAAAGCCGCAGGAGCTGACGGCCTGGCTGCTGAATTGTTTAAAACCGGCGGCGGTGAATTGATAAGGTGCATGCATCAACTCTCATCAGCCAAATATGGCTAGCGGAAAGCATGCCCGGCGATTGGAATCTCTGTGTCCTATTCTTACGAAAGGAGATCTTATTTCCATCGCATACAAGGTTCTTTCGAGCGTAATGTGTGAACGATTGAAGCCGCATACCAAAACACTGATTGGACCCTATCATTGTGACTTTCGTCCTGGAAAGTCCACCATAGATCAGATTTTTACACTACCAAAAACCAAAATCGACACCCATCATCTCTTTGTTGATTACAAAGCTGCGTTCGATAGCCCGATTCGGGATTGCCTGTACGCAACAATGTCTGAGTTCGGTATACCTGCAAAGTTGATAAGGCTCTGCAAGATGACGTTGAGCAATACATGCAGCTCCGTCAAGGTAGGAAATTACCTCTCCGAAACCTTTAATACCGAACGAGGTTTCAGACTAGGCCACCCGCTATCATGCGATCTCTTCAATTTCATCATGGAGGGGATACTACGAAAGGCAGGTGTGCATCGAAATGGTACCATTTTCTGCTTTCGCCGCTATCGAAAAGGAATCAGCCAAAGTTGGTTTGACGGTAAACGAGGGCAAAACAAAGTATATGCTGTCTGCAAAGAGGGAAGCGCGGCGTCTAGGCTCCCATGTTACAGCAGGCAAATATGACTTTGAAGTTGTAAAGGAGTTTGCACACCTTGGCACCGCTGTAAGCAGCAACAACAATGTCAGCCTGGAGATAAAGCGATGAATAACAATTGCTTATAGGTGCTACTGCGGGCTAAGTAAGAAATTAGGGTCCAGAGCCCTCTCTCGATCGACTCGATCGACTAACACTCTACAAGACGCTCATCCAGCGTTGCCAGATGAACGATGGCATCGTCATTTTGACGACTTAAGACCAAAATGACGATTGGACGATTTGAGATCACAAATGACGATTTAGGAACTCAAATGACTATTTACATATTTTTTTTTGTCTATCAATACTGTAGATAATTTTTTTAAAATCATAAATTTTAACGATTTGGAAAGTACCGATTACAAAAAGCAATGATAATCTCAAAAGAAGGATGAAATTTATTAAAGAATCTGATAAATTAGATGAGTTGAGAAACCATTGTATTTCCGTTTACCTTGAGTTCAAAGTAGTTCAATAGTTTTGAAAAACTTAAATATTCCAATTCCGCAACTACTAATGAATAAAATGCAATCTTTATTGCAATCGCTAATGAATTTCAGAATTTGTGAACAAGCGGTGATGTTCAGGATATTGACATGGAGTTTGGAGAACTAAAACGTTAAAAAAGAACAAAGGACGGCAGAAATCTTTTGGAAAACTATTTCAAATATCAAACGGGGCGATTCTTCTACAGCTTTTGCAAAATTGATAAAGTTTATAAGCGAACTTATTTATGTTCATTTCTTCGGCACACGTAGAAAGAATTTTTTAAAAAATTAATCTTTAATAAATTAATATTAATTAATAATAGTAAAAATAAATTTATAAATCGAAAGGTACATAGTTTTTTGCACAAGAATATCTGAAATGAAATAATTTTCCTTATTTTCAATAATCATCAACTGATCAACAATGTATCAGTAAATAGTTTTATTCAATATCTCTGTACAAAAAATATATCTTATATAAGCCATATGTGAATATATCGTCGCTGCGCTCAAAAAACCAGGCATGTGATTTTTAATAATATTTTTTATTGCATAATTGAGTAGCCCTACTCGATGTCCATCTACGCGCAGAACGGCTTTCTTTTGGTTTAAATATTGGAGACATTTTTTATTAGTTCTGCAATGCATTTTTTGTAATTTTTTTGGAATTTTGAATTAAAAATATGAAAAAATCAGGTATGTGCTCGAAAAATGTGCCTATAGTAAAAACAAAATGCCCGTTAAAAAATCAGTAATGTATCTTAAAACGAAATAATTCATCTTCACTTCGAGCTGGAGGAAGGAGTTGGAGTTTTTTAATATGTGTCTCTAGAATTTTATAGCAAAATATACAAAATTTTGACAGAGGACAAATCAGTTTTTTTTCTCTCCTGAAAAGTTGTCGCAAAACATATAACTAAGTTTTGAGACGCAGCGACGATATGTAAATGAATTTGATCTCCTAATTTTAATCACTGATTTTTTATAAATAAAAAGTTGCCATTACTTTTTTGCTTTAAGTAAAAATTTAAATGTTTTGTACTTATGACGACTTTAGGACTTAAATTACGATTTTTGGGACGGGCAAATGAAGATTTTTACACCCAAATGACGATTTTTGAAAAGCTTGTTGACGTTTTTAAGCGAAGAGTATCTGGCAACCCTGCGCTCATCATACCTGTGCTTCTCTATGGCGCTGAGACATGGGTGGTATCGCAAACAGTTGCAGCCGCTCTTGGGATGTTCCAGAGGAAAGTTCGTCGATAAACTTTGGCGGCGAATCTAAGCGGCTGGTTTACTTTGGCCGTCAAGCAAAGGTTGTGCGTTGGGTTTGAAGCCCACCACGTAATAAAACTATTTCAATTAAAAGTTTAAGAATAAATGAAAGAATGATTCCCAAGTCTGATGACGACTACCGCAAACGAAAACCTGATAATGATTTACGGATATGCACCTGGAATGTTCCAAACCCTAAATTGGGATGGTGCCTCTATCCAACTGATTGATATTTTGGAAAGATATAATTCTGATATCACTGCAATCCAAGAAATGCGATGGAAGCGACAGGGTTGCTTACGGCAAGCATCTTGTGATATCTACTACAGTGGCCATGCGGAGAAGCACGAGTTTGGATGCGGCAAGAGAATACGGCAGCATGTCCTGCGATTCACTCCTTGCTAGTGAACGACTTGCCATAATCCGCTTCAAGGCTAAATTTTTCAAAATTAGCCTAATATGTGCGTACGCTCCGACAGAAGAAAAAGATGACGAGACCAAAGAAAGTTTTAACGAGTGCCTTGAAGACGCATACGAGCGCTGCCCCCGTCATGACATAAAAATCGTGCTTGGTGACTTCAACGCCAAGGTGGGTAAGGAAAACATATTTGGTCCAACAGTCGGAAAGTTTAGCCTCCACGACAACACATACGAGAAGGACGCCGTCTACAAAGCCACCCTGCAGTCGGTTGTAACGCATGCTGTTGGTAGCGATACCCAGAGAAGAGGAGGTAAGAGACCCGCATTTTCAGGCGAAAAAAACGAGAGGCGGAAATGTGTGAGTGCGAAAAAATTGAGATGAATGGCGACAGGAATGAGACTCGAAAATTTTTCGAAAAAATAAGACGCCTGGCCGATGGTTTTAAGACCGGAGCTTCTTCCTGCAAGGATGAGAATGGGAATCTAGTGACAGATATCCAGAGTACACTGGTGTTATGGAGGGAACACTTCTCTAGTCTTTTAAATGGCGGCACTGACAACAATCCCGCCAGTGGAGAATATATCCCGGAAACCCCAAGTATGGATGCAGCGTTGAAGTTCCTCTGCTCGACTATAACGAGGTCTTAACAGCTTTAGCTCGGCTTAAAAACAACAAAATCGCAGATGGCCTACCAGCTGAGCTGTTTAAGACCGGTGGCGAAGCTCTGTTTAAATGCATTCACAGACTTCTATGCAGAATATGGTCGGAAAAACGCATTCCAGATGATTGGAACCTCAGTGTGCTCTGTCCAATCCACAAGAAATGCGATACCACCATTTGCGCCAACTACCGTGAGATAAGCCTTCTTAATATCGCATATAAGGTCCTGTTGAGCGTATTATGTGAAAGACTGAAGCCCATCGTTAACCAACTTATTGGACCTTATCAGTGTGGCTTCAGACCTGGAAAGTCTGAAAAAACCCTCGAAAAACAAATCGACACTTACCATCTTTTTGTCGATTTCAAAGCCGCCTTCCACAGTCCAATAAGGAGTCACCTATACTCCATCATGTCTGAATTTGGTATTCGTGCGAAGCTTATACGTCTTTGCAGGATGAAACTGAACAACACCAGCAGCGTAGTGAAAATCGGGAAGGACCTCTCCCTTCCGTTCGATACCAAGCGAGATTTCAGACAAGGTGATTCCTTATCGTGCGAATTTTTTAATATAGCAATGGAGAAGATCATCCGAGCTGCTGACCTGAGACGCAGCGGCACCATTTTCTATAAGAGTGTTATGCTGCTGGCGTATGCTGATGATATTGACATCATTGGCCAAAATACGCGCGAAGTCAGTGCAGCATTCTCCAGGCTAGAAAAAGAGTCGAGTCGAATGGGTCTTGCAGTGAACGCAGACAAAACAAAGTATCTTGTGTCAACAAACAAACAGTCCCAGCGCCTTGGAAACTACGTCACTGTTGACAACACCTCCTTTGAGGTAGTGAAGGACTTTGTTTGCCTGGGATCCAGCATTAACTCTTCCAAGGATATCAGTATTGAGATTAAACGAAGGATAACTCTTGCCAACAGGTGTTACTTTGGGCTCAGTAGGCAATTGAGAAGCAGAGCTCTCTCTCGACGAACAAAACTGACGCTCTATAAGTCAATAATCATGCCCGTCCTACTATACGCATCACAAACTTGAACGTTGAGCAGCTCTAAAGAAAGGACTTTGGGAGCGTTCGAGAGAAAATTCCTTCGCAAGATCTATGGTCCAATCTGCGTCAATGGCGAGTACCGAATACGATGGAACCACGAGCAGCATGAGCTATATGCCGACATCGATATAGTCAAGCGTATTAAAATAGAGCGGCTTCGCTGGCTAGGTCATGTCGAGAGAATGAACGACGAATCTCTAGCTTTTTAATTGTGATCTTTAAGTTCAGTTTTTCTTTTTGAATATTGGTACAAACTATTCACAATATATTTTGAATAATGAATTAAAAATATGTCAAAACAATCAATTCCAATGAAAATATATAGGTATACTTTATTAAATGAATTGCAATTTTGTTTTTAAAAAAATATAATAATAAGCTGTCTCTATGTTATCCTTTTAAAATTTTGTGAACAAAGATTTTGACATATCTACAAAACTGTAAAATTTCGTACTGATTTTAAGTCTGCCTTCAATTTTCAATGGATTCAAAGGATGCTGTTTTGAGATATCTTAAACGAAAAGTTAAAGAACTCTGTTTTTTATGTATTTGCGGTCAATGTGGGGTGATCGAAATTGTGATTTTTCAGTAAAAAAAATAGTGTTGTTTGATTCCTTCGGTTAGGATATCTCAAAAACTAGGTGTGCCGTTTGTGAAAGCTTGTGAAAGCTACACGCAAAGAAAAAAAAACGTTTATCGCCAGTTTGCTGCAAACGAACTTCGTTTGTTGTGCTTAAAATAATTTTTTTTAAAACGTTTGAAGAGTTATCATAATAATAGTCAGTTGCGGGAAACGCGTTTTTAAGATACAAGAAATTAATTTCGTTTGCCATTAACATAAGTCGTTGGCAACAAATTGCGGCTACAGAAAAATTTGTTTTGTTCAATTGAAAACTTCATTTGTAGAATTTGTAAAAAGATCCATTTCTTATGACATACACGTTTGTAATTTAAAAAATTCATTCTACAATATCTCACAATAGCTCAATGGAAGCGTGCAAGACTGTCACGCGGAAGACATGGGTTCGAATCTTGGCTGAGTAAGTACCAAAAATTTTAATTTAATTATTAAAATTCTAATTCTGTTTCATTTACTGCTTCGTCAAAAATAGCCATCAAAGTAAGTTTAACTTGAAAAAAATTAATTAAAAAAAATATAATATTTGGTGTTCTTGTTGGGGGTTGAACCCAGGTCAATCGAGTTCCTAGACTCCTAGCAAGAATATTTTTAAGTTGGTGAAAAGTGAATATTCGTTTGCGGCAAATATAGTTCGCAAACGAAGTATAGTTGGTGAATTTTTCAGTTGCGGTAAACGAAAAATGTCGAAAAATGTCTTTGTCTTTGTACTGTTATTATTTATAGTCTTAACATTGGGCTACATAATAACCAGATTTGATACATATTTTGCTACGGGGAAATTGTAGTGAGTGGCAACACTGCAACTGAGCCCAAAGTAACACCTGTTGGCAAGAGCTATCCTTCGTTTAATATCAATACTGATATCATTTGAGGAATTTATGGTGGATCCTAGGTAGATGAAGTCCTTAACAACCTCAAAGAGGTGTTGTCAACAGTGGCGTGGTTTCCAAGACGCTGAGACTGTTTGCATATTGACACAAGATACTTTAACCTGCAGGTTAAATGTTATCTGCGTTCACTGCAAGACCCATTCGACTCGACTCTTTCTAGCCTGGAGAATGCTGCACTGACTTCACTCGTATTATGGCCAATGATATCAGCAATATCATCTGAAAATTGTGCCGCTGAATCGCAGGTCAGCAGTTCGGATGATCTTTTCCATGACTATATTAAAGAATTCGATCGATGAGGAATCACCTTGTCTAAAAACTCGCTTGGTATCAAACGGAAGGGAGATGTCTTTCACGATTTTTACTGCGCTGCTGGTTAGACCTGATCATAATGGCACTTTCATCTCCGATTTTCGCTCCCCTCAAAAAATCTGAATAATTGGACTATAAAAATAAGATTTTAAAAAAAATTTCATAAAAAAGTTGAAAACTGGGACGTCTCTCTTCAAAAATTTAAATTTTGAGAAAAATTCTATTTGTAAAAATTATCACTTTTTTTAAATTGCCTGAAAATGAATTTGGTAACAAAATTTATTTTGAAGTTTAACATTTTTGAGGTATTTGGGTATGGTCAATCGAATGGAGAAATAAAAATAGAGGGTTTTTAAACA